>NW_019379732.1:0-60952 GCF_000648655.2 Copidosoma floridanum
TTATATAAAAGTGAGTAAGGGCCTTGGATTCTAAGCACGAAATTTCGGGTTCCAGTCTCGAGAGGAAAAGATTTTAATCAGTCAACTGGTTCAAGAATTAAAAATAAAATACAAAAAAATTTTAAAATAGCCTAAGCTGTGGTGGCGTAGCGTAGTGTTGTGTAATGTGCAGGGGTCTGGTAGGGATGATACAGTGAGGGTTGCTATACGAAAGGTTGGTAATATGCAAAATCCACTGTCATGGATTTGATCAATGTCAGAGGTCTTAGATCATTAATTTACTCTGGCGCATAACGCAGCTATAGAAATATAACTAATAAGACTTCTACTACTATGCAGAATAAGTAAGTTAAGTTTTGAAACATACAGAAATTTCATTTAATTCGTAGGACGTTAGTATGTACAGTTCATTCTATGAAAGTTTGAATATTTATAGTGCTAGAATCGATAAACTCTTCACAGACATCTTATATTTTCTTTGTATTGTTGATAACTTAAAAAAGCCAAAGTTTTTGGACTCTACTGGATCTAAGGAAAAAAAAAATCGATTGACGACTTACTAATTTTGTCTAAGAAAAATAAGATCGTAACGAGCTCTTATAATATATAACTACAACTGAAATAAATGCACTATTTATAAAATCTGACTTTATTCTCATATTTATTAATAAAATGTACAAGCCAATATCGAAGTCAATAATTTAACATTTAATATTTGTACAATTCGTGACGGGATAGCTTTACGGGCTCTTAGCGAAAGGTGGAGCTTTACAGACTCTTATAATGTTGTTTAAACGTTTATATTGTGACGTGCTAAAGAAGAATAGAGCTTACCTCTTACATTCTTAGTATAAAGACTTTAGCAATATCTTAATCTATTTTCTTGCCAGTCATGGACGAAGTACTTCGCAAAGATTTACTGAATATTTCACCGTTACGTAAGATTTTTTAATCCAATGGGGCTCTTTGTAAAAGAAGCATGATGGGATCTAAGAAACGCATTAAAAAACTAAGACTGTAATGCATTAAATGAGGACTCAACTTGACCATTGCCCTTATTTGACATAAGAAAAAACTTTATTTGTATCTATCACCTTCCAACTTAATAATGTAACACTTTCCATAAATATATGTGATTGATGAACCCTACTAAAATTTTTTATTTATATACTTGTCAATATTTCGTGTTATCATAGAGAAATTTTACGAAATATAAAAATAAAAAAAAGTCTCTATGATGAGACAAAATATTGACAAGTACATAAATGAGAAATTTTTGTTCAAGAAAAACTGAGTGGTGTTTTATTGTTGATATAAGCCTTAAACAATGTGAAAGTTATCAAAAAACGAACACGTGGAAGTTATGAGGGAGTTACTCTTTCCAAATTTTTTTATCCTCTAAGAAACGTAAGGATATTGTTTGCAATAGTTTATTTTAAAAACCATGTCATAGAAAAAATTAAGAATCTGTACTTTTGTTCTAGGTGTTTTTAAAACTGCAAACTTATGAGTAAGACATGAGATTGTTAGCACCTTTCTAGTTTGGTAGTCAAGGTGAAAGTACACGCACACTTATAAGAAAGACAAACTCAATATTTATTGATACATGGCAATTGTACTTTATTAAAATCACAGATAATAGCGAGATCGTTGCGAGAGTTGGCGTCGCGTGCTCAACGTACGCAACGTCAGCAGGGAAGAAGTCTGGTCGCAGTCGGGTTGGGTTGGATCGCCGAGAGCCAGCTCCGCAGCTCTAATTTTTGCTTGCGGCGGTGCTGCCGCGTAGCGTTGTCAGGTAGGAGCGTTGGAGTACCCACTCTAGTATTGCAATCTCAAGAAACGTTTTTTTATAATTTAAAGATTGTTATGCCACATGAGCTGTATAGCTGCACACAAGGCTCTTGAAAATGTAAGAAACAGTTTTTGTAATAGTAATTTAACCAATATTTTTAATAAAATACAAACTATTACAGGATAAATTAATACCAAGAAAGTAAGAAAATTGGGGCGCTAACAATTATAAAAAAGTTAAATTTGTTAAAAAGAAAAACTAGTCATCCTAAAAACAAAAATAAGTCTTAGATCTACCAACATTGGCTTAGTAGCAGGAGAGTTATTTGAAAAGCAAAGGCTTCCAAAACATTGATACTGAACACGTTTTTAGTTGTATCAAGGGAAGTATGCATCTGTGTCCATATTAAGATAGAGCATTAATAGAAAAAATCTGTTACTGCTTATAAAATCTCTGATACAAGTAAATATTGCTCAACAGTTTTTATTATAAATAGTACGATGGGTATAAGATTTTCCTCTTTGTGAAGAAAATTTTGTGGAGAACAAAATGTTAAATTAGAATAACACTTAACTACAATGCAAAACACATTTATTACACACTGGACATTGATTTTTATATAAATTTAAAGTAATATTTAAGAAATCATTGCCCAAACAGAAGAAATGAATGTTTAATCAAACTACAGAAAAAAATACCCTATGGTTCTTGAATACTTGTCACTGATGATACACTTACTATAAAAAAATTTATTCTAAACAATAAAGTTAAAGGCATCTAATCTTAATAATTCAGATTGCTCTGTTACAAAGGAAAAAAGAATTAAACAAATTTAAAGAAAAGAATTTTAACAAAAATAGATTAAAGGTGAATAATAAACAGCTCTTCTACTCCTTTCAAAAGACCTTTCAATTAGATTTTAAAATAAATTAGAAAGCACTTGTAACTGAGGCTCTTAGATAGAAGCTATGGAGAGAAAGCTCTCTACGATCACTGGCTTAAAAAAAAAATGGTTTTCTGGATACATTGTTCTAGTTATTTATTTTTTTTTGTTTTGTATTAAAGTTTTTTTTTAATTATTTGTCAAGCAGGTTTTCATGACTTAAATCTTTTTTATGATAAAATTTTGTTTATATTCCACACATTTACTGCGTACGGACAATTTAATTAATACAATGAAAATTTATGTCTAAGGAGGAAAAATATTACTCTTACATGGCTTACATATATATTAATGCATAGATGATTATGAAAGTAGAAATATTCAGAAAAAATGGTTATAAAAAGTTCAATAATAAAATTAAGATAGTGAAACGAAAAAACAAAATTGCTTTTTAGTCTTACAAAACTAATCCACAAAGTGATGTTGAAACATTTAGTTTGAAGAACGAAGCAAGATCTGAGAATCAAGTCATAAATTTATTCGGCATAACAGCTCATTATAATTATTACATTCACATATATGCAGTAGTCATGTCACGCCCCCTGTGGTCTTTGCACACAAACCCCCTATTAATGTATTATAATTCTTCATGAACGTTTTTTGGTAGGAGACGAGAGATCTTAAATACGGAAAATTTTTTCTCAATGGAAAAACGTAAGCTGTACAAGTAATTATAATTATAACAATGATATAACAAATACCCTCTACATAAGTTAAGTATGGTTGTTGTAAAAAAAAGCTTCAGTTGGTCTGTGGTATACAATTGAGTACGGCTTATAATATAATTACTCAACTTAATAAAAAAAAGTTCCAGCATAGTAATTAAGTTATTTTGAGAATATATTTTATTATGTATTAGTTTAATTTTTAATTTATTGTCTCTTTCATATACATAAATATTGAGATATACAGATAGGTTCACATTAACATTTAATCTTCTTGACACTGCCATGGTAGCTCAGTGACTTAGGTTGTAGTCCTTATAGCTCATGGGCTTGGTAACTCATGCTTCCAAGTTACAGACAGTACAGTAAAGTCAAAAAAAAAGTTTGATCTTCCGTTTAAAATGGTAAAACCTGTATTTTGCTGAAAGTAAGAGAATAATGTATTAAACATTTCTATAACTATTGGTAATTATTCACATGTTATTAAAATTTTGTATTTTTTTTTTATCAACACTATTGTGATGCCTTTTGAATCCAACTTTTTTTGAAAATTTTCTTCCGCAGTATTTGTAAATTTCATCATTCTTCAGGTTATGAACTTGTAAATGAAACCATGAATGTACTGCTCTCTAAATAAGACGATCATTTCAATTATTAAAGCAATACTCTTGACAAGTTTATTATGTATAATTAGCTAGTTTTTGCACGCTCTGCGTACCATTACCATCAATAAGAACTTTTGTGAAGTAAATGAGAACTACTATGTTCTTTATAAAAGGATTTGAACGTAACGTAATTTTATATAATTGTAACTTTACATTTTTCTAACTACCTTTGTAAATAAGATTTTATTTTTAATCAAATTTATTGTTATTTTACCACTAACTTCCACAATAGAAGAAACACAAATTGAAGCTATTTTACAGTTAAAGTGAGGTGTCAAAAAATATGAACCTAATGGATATGTAAATAAAATTTTAGTTTGTACATAAGGTGGGGTAGCCAATTAGCCCCTATTGTTCCTATCATAAAGTAATCGGACATAAAATTTTAAGTTTATTTAAAGACTTTAGAGGAGCTGCAGGGGTAAGCATTCCATAACAACCCTATGAAAAAAAATATTTACAATACATTCGAGATTTGATGGGAACATGTGAAGGAGGGCTGTAAGGTTTATAAATTATCCCATAGTACCCTTTACTTATATATTTTTTATTAAAAAGGATTATTATAATATTTTCTCAAAAATTTTTAAGTTTCTGTGAGGGGGTCGTAAAGGGGTAGTGGAGGGGGGCTACTAAATTCACGTAGGAAGCAGCGGAGGGTCAATGGGTGGCGTGAAGGGGTTTATACAAATTTTTTGTGTTAAATTTACAGTAAAATAAATACACAATTTTTGTTTTCATTGTAGTGGAGTTAAGATAGCGCTGTTGGAGACTGTACTGGGACCATGGGAAAATGGGAAGGTCGTATGGACATCTTGACCAAAATCACTATATAATGTAGGGAGATATATACATATATATATCCTTCTTTGTAAAATGATGCAATGTGTAAAGCATGCCACACAACCTTTTACTACCACTTCGAAAAAATAAGAGGAATCCGCCTTACTTTAACGTTATTTTAATTAAATTATTATTGAGGTGAGCACCCTACTGCCTCCACTGCTCCTTCACTTTCCCTCTATCACTCGTTCACTGTCATACTATACAATTGTCTTTGCCCTTCCACTGCCCCTCTACACATTTTTTTTACTGTTTTAATGCACTTAAATTATCAGTGTAGAATAAATAAAAATAATGTGTATTGAACAAGCCTACCCTATACATAATTATACTCAAGATAGTTTTCGTAATAAAACAGGGGCACTCTCTGTAATGAGATTGATTAGTTAAAATGTTTTTATATAATGCAAGATATTGAGCAAAAAAAATTAAACATTTTATCTATTGATTGATAAATTTTAAATCAATAAGCTTACTAGAGTGTTCATAGTGCCAGTATGTTTTTGAAGCAACAAAAAAAATAGAAAATTTACAGTAAAATGAATACACAATTTTTGTTTTCATTGTAGCGGAGTAAAGATGGCACTGTTGGAGACTGTACAGGGGCCATGAGAATATGGGATGGTCGTATGGACATCTTGACCAAAATCACTATATAATGTAGGGAGGTATATACATGTATACATATATATATCCTTCTATGTAATATGATGCAATGTGTAAGGCATCCCACACAACCTTTTACTACCACTTCGGAAAAATAAGAGGAATCCATCTTATTTCAACGTTATTTTAATTAAATTGTTAGTAAAGTGAGCACCCTACTGCCTTTACTGCTCCTTCACTTTTCCTCTATCACTCGTTCACTGTCATACTATACAATTGTCTTTGCCCTTCCACTGCCCCTCTACACAATTTTCTTACTATTTTAATGCACTTGAATTATAAGTGTAGAATGGATAAAAAGGATGTGTATTGAACAAGCCTACACTATACATAAATATATTCAAGATAGTTTTCGTAATAAAACAGGGGCACTCTCTGTAATGAGATTGATTAGTTAAAATGTTTCTATATAACGCAAGATATTCAGCAAAAAAAATTAAACATTTCATCTATTGATTAATAAATTTTAAGTCAATAAGCTTACTAGAGTGTTCATAGTGCCAGTATGTTTTTGAAGCTACAAAAAAATTAGAAAGTTAATTAAAAAATATACCAACAAATTTTTTAAATGTGGCGTATGTAATATAGTTATAAGAAGAACATAATGAATGCTGTGGAATAAAGCAAACGTACGGTAGAATTTTATGTTGTCTTATCTGTAAACAAAAATTGAAAATAGCGATACATTTAGAGCTTCATTCATATGTACATAACATGGAGCACAATAAAGTTTGTGAATATTTTGGAAGAATATTTTCAAGAAAAAAATGCATTAAAAAGCCATTACAAAAGAGGTTATAAAAGAGTAAATAAACAATTTTTGAAGCATGTCAATAATGATTAATAATTATGGTGATTTTTAATAGAAAATTTTCTTACTTTATTTAGAATACAAATCGAACTATATTAAACAAAAGATTAAATGTTAATGTGTTCTTATCAATAAAATCAAATATATATGTAAATTTAAAAAAAAATAAATAGAAAACGAAACTGATAAATAAGAATGTATGTAATTAAAACATTTTCAATACTGTGCTGAAATTTTTTCTTCTATCAGGTTAAACAATTATATTCAATTTACCTCTATAATAAGCCGATTTTTATTGCTTACCACAACCCGACCGAAGCTTTTTTTTTTTAGGAACTATACTTAACTTACGCAAAAGGTATTTATTATATGTTTGTCATTATCATTATAATTACTTACTAAGTTTATATTCTTCAATTTAAAAAGAATTCTTTTCTATTGAAAACTTTTCACTTCCTATTAAAAGTCCAAGTAAAGGATTGTCATGCTTTTATAGAGTTTTGCACGTCAATTGTATAGAAGGGCAGAGCCCCACTTGTGTAAACATAGCACATTTTGGAGTAACGTATAAATAAATTAAATTAATAAACTAGAACTTACAGACTGAAGTCACAACCTGAAGGTCTTCTCCAATCTTCATTTAGCATTTAACAGTTTGAGATGCTTATCAGTAATAAGTTTGAAGAGAAGTTTTGTATTCAAACACTGAATACTTGCCTTTACTCTTAATTAGGACAATTATTTTCTATTTAATCGATCAAGCTTTGCATTTTCAAACAACAGTATTGTTAAAAAAGCAGATGATGTCTTTATTTTTTCTGTCATTGGTGATGCTGGTAAATTATGAAACAATGTATAATTAAACTTTAAGTTTATTTATCATATTATTAATGATACAACAAACCGTATAAACAGTTAATCTGCAATTGAAGCAGTGAATGTTTTATTGTATTTTAGATGTATAATTATAAATACAGCTAACATTACCAAAGGTACTAAAAACGATGGCAGTTTGAAACGCGTTTTGATAAATTTTTACGTACACTTTGCTTGAAATAATTATTGATTTATGCACTTTACCATGCAAAACATTTAGAAGAGCGGACCAGCTATCAGGTATTGTTGTAAAGGCTTGCTAGTGAATATATGTATAGAAGGCATTTCACGTTAACTGTCCTAGCACAATCCGTGAGCACCAAAACATGTACTTTTCAACTCGTGATTGCGGTATTATAAGTAACTGAGAAAAAATAATGAAAACATAGGATCAACGTGTTTTTTTCTCAGTTTTCTGGGGATGCGATTGGTTTTTTGAAAAAATGACGATTTAACCTAGAAAAAACACAAAATGTGTTATATCTCAAAATCACCATTTTTTATATTTTTTTAACCATTACCAATCGACAGAGCAGGACTTTTTACGTCAGTATGGAGATTTCCAGACAGTAATTTTTTTCATTTTAACGAGATATTAAATGACAAAGTTGGGCGCAACGACATACAGCGGCAGTGGCTGCTTGACTCGCGCGATGGTATGCTATATATATATATCGCCAAGCGAAAATGGTTAGGTTGCGCTGTTTTGATTCAACGTTTTGATGGACGGTTGGATCGCATACTTTTCTTGTTAAGTGTATTTATAAATAAAGTTGTTTTTATTGACACATAAGTTAAGAAGAATCGACAGATTAATAGTTTATCTTGAATGGAGAACTACGCGTTCATAGTGCAAAACTCGACACAATTGTTTCATTGGAACAACAATCAGGTAACTGTATGTACGATAGTTATTTATCGTACAGAAGAAGATAAAGTTAACATAAAAGTATTGCCATTATTTCCGATAATTCAGCACATGATACCATAGCCGTGTATGAATATCAAAAAATTATTGTCAATTACTTAAAAAAGAATTTAAATCCGAAAAAAATTTTTTACTTCACCGATGGAGCTGATCAACATTTTAAAAACTAAACTAATTTTCAAAATCATTTATACCACGAAACAGATATTGGTATAGCAGCTGAATGGCATTTTCTTGCCACTGCACATAGGAAAGGTGCTTGTAATGGCATTGGAGCAAACGTAAAACGAGGAGCGAGAAAAGCAAGTTTGCAATTGATGTCGGAAAAGCACATTACCTCTGCTGAAGCTGTATACGATTATGCAAAAAGTCACTGCAAAGAAACTGAGATTTTATTTCGTGCAAAATCAGATTATAAAGCAACTTCATTGTTTTTAAAATGTAGGTTTGAAAAATGCAAAACTATCCCAGAGATATTTAATTATCACGCAATCATTCACATAGACAATAAATATTTTGTGCTTAAAAATACATCTTTAGCCACAAAATACCAAAATTTTCCTAAAGTAAAGAAAGAAAATCTTAAAGCAACGAGTATTGAGAAGAAAAAACGTATATTACCAAAGTAAAAAACTAAGGGACTATTGTAAACATTATGTGAGAAATATAATTACAGAGTTATTAAACGGTGTAAATAATTTATTGCTATGTAATTATGAACGATGTAAGTAGTTTATTTTATCACTCTGTCAGTTTTGGATTGATAAGTACATTTCCGATACTTTTGTTTTGTTAAATTCAATGTTGGTTTATTCTTTTTTAATGGCAACTTTTCGAAATAAAATAATAATTTATTTAATTATTTATTTTGCTGTGTATTAAAAGTCCAATCGAAACAGCGCAACCTAACCATGCTCGCTTGGCGATATATATATAGCATACCATCGCGCGAGTCAAGCAGCTGCTGCCGCTATATGTCGTTGCGCCCAACTTTTTCATTTAATATCTCGTTAAAATGAAAAATTCACTATCTGGAAATCGTCATACTGACGTAAAAAGTCCTGCTCTTTCGATTGGTAATGGTTAAAAGAATATTGAAAATGCTGATTTTGAGATATAACACATTTTGTGTTTTTTCTAGGTTAAATCGTCATTTTTTCAAAAAACTAATTGCATCACCAAAAAACTGAGAAAAAAATACGTCGATCTTCTGTTTTCATTATTTTTTCTCAGTTTCTTATAATACCGCAATCGCGAGTTAAAAAGTACATGTTTTGGTGCTCGCGGATCGCGCTGGGACAGTTGACGTAAAATGCCTCATAGTTGAGTATAGTTAAGGTATGTAATTATGTTTAAAATTTTTTTTTGTGAGTAGAAAATATACATCCATAAGTGTCTGTGTGTATGTGCATGTGTCCTTAATGTATTCGATACGCAATTTTGCAACATCTTAAAGAAATTAAGATCAAGAAAACATAGGTCTTATATAATTGGTGTAAACAAAAATGTTGTGCACAGAACAACTGATTTTTTTGCAAGTGATTGATTAGTCTGATATACTTGATGAACCTCGTAAACAAATTAATTATTAGAACAAAAACACCTTTCATTATTAAGGATAATAATAATTCGACTTGACCTATCATGTACTGACGATGACAGTTATCATAATTGGATGTATTGGATGAAAAAAGTGTGACTTATCTAAGCTTTCTTTTTTAAAATGTGTTAACACTGTTCTGAACACCAGTTTACTTATCTTTATTATCTTTAGTCTCCTTACCTAAAAGTATAAGTGTAAGTATAATCAGTGAGAATACACCTTCGTGCACTAACATTATGCACAAATAAATGGTTCCTATCTTATTCTATTTTTCAAAACCTCTTCTCAACATAATTTTGTCGTAATTTTGCTCATTACAATATCATAAGAACGTGATAAGAAAAAAGCTGAAACTATTTACAGTAAGTGTACAAAACATGCTTACCGTATATATTAGTTAGCACT
Source organism: Copidosoma floridanum (assembly GCF_000648655.2). The sequence goes on from NW_019379732.1 coordinate 10,198, forward strand.
CCTGTAGATTTTTTTTATTTTAACCAAACTATTTCTTAAAAATAATTATGTCTCACAAGTTTAATTATTTTTGCATGCACGGATACGTGAAAAAAAAAAATATCTTTTATTGTCAGAGATAAGTTAATATCTGGTTTTAATGATGATAAAACCGTAAGGTCTAAATATAAGGTCGTGCAGACTAAAAGGCTTATTATTCAACAGCTACACGGTACATATATTTCAGTGAGTGCAGTATCAATTGGCATTGCAAACAAATGTTTAGCAATTTACTAGAATATGCATGCTTTAAGATTTAATGTTTGAATGGTTGTATCCTGTACTCGGATATATATATATATATATATATATAATATTTTATGCTTGCTAAGTGTATGATTACTGTACTAAGACTTGTAAAACCCGTGACAGCCTTTATAAGTTAGGAGCACTCAAGTCCTATGTACACGTTGTCACGTAAGAGTTCTACAATGCAATGCACGCATCATATCATGTAGTTGACTACACGTTCCTTCAATTTTAAATTGCGTGATGTGTTTGAATCTATGCGATAAAATAAGGCAGAAATAACAGCCTAATGTATTTTGAAGTAACTTCTGTTGGATACAGCATTATAATTAATGAATTTTAAATGGCGGATTCACTATGGCTGATCAAAGTTTGAAAAATGCCCTAATCTCTAGAAAAAATTCTACTCAGGGGTTTTCGGGGTTTGTGATTACGAATTCATCGTCCAAATTTGCAAATTCAAAAAGCAAATCTAATATGGCAGACTAGAAGGATAATATGGATAGGCTTGTTGCAGATATAAGTCATTATATTTATGCGTAGTACTAAAACATAAATAGAAACTGTAATTTTCATGTGTTACAATTTATGTACAGAAGATCTATTACAGACTTATTTTCAATATATTTGTTTATTACTGTTTGCATTACATAGAAGCAGAGAAATTGCAACTTAAAAGATTCTTTATTATTGTATTACCTACATTAATATTTTTTTACGAATCTTAATTGTAAAAACAATTTTAAAGTCCAATGAAAAATATCACTCCGTTTCAATGTGACATTCTTATGGATTACACGTAAAATTAGGCACCGGGGATCAGCTTAGTTTTGGCTACGTATATTATGATATTTATCCAATGAATACCATCTTTTTAATGCATTATAGAATCGCTTACAAATTACATCCTGTATTATTATGAATAAGTGAAGAAAACTAAAGTTAGAGACATAAGCCACCTTGTTGCAACACTTGATGCAGGGGAAACCGTCTTTTTATAATTATGACGTAAGTGACAGTAAGTCGTCTCGAAGGTAAAAGGAAGTGGTAAGGCCGCACATTCATAGGAACGTGTGGACGCGTGCTTCCGCGTACAGCTTTTTCGCCAGGCATCCTTGTTACTGCCAGATGTTGTGCCTATAGGGGTAGGTATAGTATACCTTTGTCTGCCGCATCGCGCGTCAGGTGGATCATCATCTCTGTTCTTAGTTCATGAGTTATACTCGAATAGACCATTTCCTCGCGATTTCGTGACTTACACACTAGACCTCTATGTACTTGACTGTGTAAAGCTACTAATGTTTACATTTTGCTAGTATTATACTGCAACATCTTCTGGGCACACTGAACTCTATACTAGAATACTTAATACTTCAGAGGTATAATCTTGATTTTGGAATTATGAAATTAGTATGCTCCCCCATTTCCTTACAGTTATTATTATGCTCACGTAACTTCTGCATATCTGTTATTATGTATGTATTGTTTGTATGTCTGTATGTATGTAAGTAAATGATTTGATCTTTTTTTTAAGAATGATAAAATTTTGTACTGTCATTTCTTAGTATACAGTCTTGGAGTACACAAAATTTCTTCAATCGTTATTGCATCTGTAGTATTCTAATAAAGATATATATTTTTTTGGAACTGATGAGGTATTGGTGATGATTTGTACAATTTTTAGTAATTTGTTTGCTAAAAAATATACAGACATGTGTAATCAAGCTACTTTAAAAATTTTTATTTGTAGATAATGTGGATAAAGTACATCTGTTCCACACCAACCAACAGTGTGTTATGTCAATACATATGGCAATCTGAGTTTGATGAAAGTGAGCTCATTTTTTTATATAAGGTGAGATTAAAGGAATTTTGTAAGCCAGACAAGAATCTTTTTCACGTAAAAAATGCTATTCTACGTAGAAATTGACAATACCGCAACGTAAAAGAAAAATTTTATTTTACTTTTACGAATTTTCCTGTTTACAGTTGTTTCTTTTAAGAGAACAAGAAATGAAAGAAATTTATGAAACAAAGAATTTTTTTACATCAGAATTTTTTTGTAAACAGTAGTAAATTATTAGTTATTTAGCCATACATAATTGTGATTTCAGAATCATGAGCTCCATACGTATTATATATAGTAAACTATGTCAGGTGCCTTATCCACTTGTAAATTGTAAGAGAACAACAGCAAAATTGGTAGAATATACAAAAAAATATTATAATATCCATGCTACGCAAATAATAGCAATTGAAAAACAATAAAGTCAATTTTTACAAAGTTTCAAACAAAAAATAGCATCATCTTAACACAACATTGAAGCGTCTGAACAAAAGAATGCTGAATGGATAACTAAGTACGTTACCATGGATTTTGATTCAGAATCACCCCGCCTTGGAGGACCGTTGAGCACTGAGTATGAAGAAAGTTCAAAGTTGAACAAACGCCGGAAAATGCAAAGTATTCTTGATGCATACAGTGAAATAGAGATTGAAGAGGCTTACTTAACTATTTTAAAGAATAAGGGTAAACTACGATTGATGAATATAATACTGCAAGACTCTACGACAGCTACCGAAACTAGTAAAGTAGTAGATGGTGTTACTGATTGCACACATGAGGAATGCATTGCCTTAATAGACGATGCGAAATTATCTAGGTGGCAATATAAAATAGTAAGGACTGTAGCTCGTGAAAAAAGCTGATATTTTGACTTCATTTCAAAAGTTATCTGTAGTAAGAAAGCAATGCCTTTCTTCGTCTGCCGATTTACTGGTTCTGAAAAAAGGTACTTTCATAAGTTTACAGGAACTATTAAATCATACATGTTCTCGAATTCTGCTCATTCCTCAAGTAGTATCTGCTTTGTCTACAAGTAATATGCATTTGTTTTTGGTCTTAACAACGAAATGGGGAGGTGATGGCGCATTGGACCAAAGTAAATATAAGCAGATGCTGAGTGACGGTATTATATCTGACGAGAGTATTTTTATGCTTTTGATAGTCCCACTGAAACTAGAAATGTACTGTTCTACTGGTAGTTTACTGGTTTGGCAGAACCCACAGGAAGGTTCTACGAGACATTGTAGGCCTATTAGCTTAGAATTTGCCAAAGAAACTCCTGAGAAAGTATTGTTAGAATTTAATAATATTAGAAATCAAATAAAACTGCTCCAACGAACGGAAGTTAAACTAAATGGCATGGCATGTATGGTGAAGCCTTAATTACTGTTAACAATAATTAATGGTAAAATATGTTAAATTTTAACAAATACTCTATCTAGCTCATCATGTACAATTTGTGGTGCAAAACCATCGGAAATGAATGACTTAGCGAAGCTAAATAAAAAAAAAAGAGTAGAAGAACATTTTGAGTATGGTTTGTCAAGCTTGCACACATGGATCAGATTAATGAAGTGCATTATACACATTGGCCAACGACTACAATTCCGAAAGTGGTTTGCAAGATTTGATGAGGAGAAAAGCCAGGTGACAGAGAAAAAGAAATACATTCAGCAGGAATTCCGAAAAGAAACTGGGCTACTCATTGATTACCCCAAGCAGGGATGTGGCTCATCTAATGATGGCAATACAGCTCGCAGATTTTTCCGAGACCCTGAACTGACGTCCAAGATTACCGGAGTAAACTTGGAACTGATAAAACGATTTAAAATCATTTTGCAGGTAATAATCATAAATAATTATCACAAGTAAATCAAATTTTTAAAACAGTTCAACTAAGAAGTATTAAGAAAACCTCTCTCATTGTTCTAGGTCATTACTTGTGGCATGGAAATAGACAGACTTAAATTCCAAGAATACACAAAAAATACCACGGACCTATATTTGAAATATTATGACTGGTACTATATGCTTGCTTCTGTTCACAAAGTTCTTTTCCATTTAGCTCAAATAATACAGCATCATAAACTTGTTCCAAATGGACACTTGATGCAAGAAACGCAAGAGGCTCGAAATAAAGATGTAAAATTCTTCAGAAAACTCAATACAAGAAAATGTGGAGGAGTACAGACTAATACAGACTTGCTGAATAAATTACTTATTTGTTTGGATCCTTACATTTGTAGTATTAGAAACAAAGTGAGTAATAATAAGCATGAAGTGTACGACAGTGCTGCAGAAATATTGAAAAATACGGCTTTAAAACCATATACGATAGAATCGCAAAAAAATTTTGGTTTAATTATTGAAATACAACTAGTTAAAATACTACAGCAATTAATTACGTTTTATTCTTCATAAATTGCAACTTCTCTGTTACTATGTAGCGCAAACAGTAATAAACAAATATATTGGAAATAGTCTATTATAGATCTTCTGTACATAAATAATAATGCATGTAAATTATAGTTTCTATTAATTATTTAGTACCACACACAAATATAATTACTTATAACTGCTGCAAGCCTATCCATACTATCCTTCTGGTCTGCCATATTTGATTTGTTATTTCAAATTTGCAAATGTGGATGATGAGTTTGTAATCAAAGACCTCAAAAACCCCCAAGAACAGGTTTTTCTAGAGATTTAGAAATTTTTACAATCTTAGGTGGCCATATTGAATCTGACATTTTTAATTTGCGAATTTGGACGATGAATTCGTAATCAGAGTCCCCCGAAAACCCCCGAGTAGAGTTTTTTCTAAAGATTTGGGCATTTTTTAAATTTTGGGTGGCCATACTGAATCCACTATTCTGAATTTGCAAATTTGGACGATGAATTCGTAATCAGTGACCCCGAAAACCTCCAAACAGAGTTTTTTCTAGAGATTTGGGCATTTTCAAATTTTGGTCAGCCATATTGAATCTGCCATTTTCAATTTATTAATTATAATTTTGTATCTAGCAGAAGTAACCTTGAAATACATTACACTGTAATTTCTACATTATTTTATCGTATAGGTAAAAGCTTATTATTTATAGTAAAGTGTTATCTAGCACAATTGAATTATTTTTAACATTTGAGGTTAGGTGCAACATATTTGAAAGGGAAAATCAAAATTCGACTTCCACAGATATCTTAAAAATCATCTTATCTTCAGAATAAATAAAAAATTATCTTAATTGGATAAAAATTGTGGTCTCTAGAAACTTTTGAACCAAAAAAGTGCTTTGTGCCCCAGTGTGTGGCTGCCCAGTAGCCCACTAATAACATCCTTCTTAACAAAATGAAAAAAATTTTCTTACTTCCTCCCTTACTTTTTAGAGTTGGTTTTTTATTGAGCCTACCACCACTGGGATAACCGTTCGGATATAGGTTTGGTGAGCAGGAGAAAGAGAGCAATATAGAAAGGATGTCCAATGTGCCATCGACTAATACGGCCATCGCACCAAGCATAGAGGTGTGGCAAGAGAGTCGTTTGCAGCATGACTTTAATCTGCAATCAGCTGTACGTTAACTTAGTTAAACCGACCAAGGTCTAACGTATAGATGAGACCAGCACCATTTTGCACTCACGTAATGTACCGTGACTTGGTATTACAGAGCAGTGGCTCTTTCATTTTTTAAGATTTTAGTGCATCTCATTAATAGCATTGTCAGAAAATACGTGACAAGGAATACTTTGTTGGCTAGAAAACTGTTTGAAAGCTTCCAAAAAATCTTCTGTCGTCAAGTCGCTTACGATTTTGAGACGTACAGTCTTGGACGCCATGCTCACAAACACACATTGAGACACTGTTACTTCCTTATGATTTTATAGTTTTTTATCTTTAATACAGAATGGTCCGAAATAGTTCACTCCTGTGTGAGAAAATGCAGCTGCTTCTATTACACCAGTAAACGATAAGTCTACCATCTTACTATAAAGTGATATCGGTTGATTTACCACGCTTCTTACACATTTTAGCACTACATGTCTAACTTGTTGTTTTGCGCCCCAAAGCCAAAAATTATATGTAGTATTATTTGAATCCCTGCATGCAACGTGTATTCATGAGAATCGTGAATGATTAAGTTAGTAACATGATGGTACAATGACAACAAAATCGGATGTTTTTGTTCGAAAGAGATTTTGGCTTTTTTTAATTGGCCATCCATTCACAAAAGACTATATTTATTAATAAGGAGATTAAAAGCTGACAAACGTATATTTCTTATTCGTTTTGATGCCAATAAACGTGAGATCTCATCAGAAAACTGCTCTTAGGAAATGATACGCAGGAGCCGGCACACTGCTTTGATTTTTTCTTTAACGCCAATCGATTTTCTTTTAAATTTTTGACTGCGTCACATATGAAAAAAAAATGCACCTACTCATCTTCAGTTAGAGTAAGAAAAAAATCGGGCAAAAGTTTATGTTCCTGAATTACTTGATAAAAACTTTTTCCTTGAGAAACCTGGCAATCTTTTTGCTGTTATTATTACGAATTTGGGTCACTAATTTTCGAATTTCTAAAGTCATTTAGAGTCGTTAAGCCAAGCTCAGTCTTCGAAAAAATCTATCAGTAATTGTTCTCGCGACAACACGTCAGCAGACTTATCGCTCGTTTATACATGCATGCATTGGTAGATTACTTGCAACGATCAAATATTTGTAACTCGACTCACTTAGAAAACTTTAAGAATTTTCAAAAATTTTTGAGGTTAATGTAGCATAATTGTTGAATGAAACTTAAAGTACTAGATGAATTTTTAAATTAAGTGCTCGACGCACTTCGCTAAACAAACGCACGAAAAGAAGCGCACCACATAAGTCGACCTGTGATGTCGTTTTTAATTTCACCAGCACTACTTGTGATTTTTCACTCGCTAGACGCAAATCTAAATTTTGATACCAATCTATAAAATGCACACGTACGCAAAATCTATTAAACTTTACCGTCACTGCGCTTTCGACTGAAAGTTTACGATCTATGAAAAAATTTTACATGAAAGAAAGCTTCCTCGCAAATTTAGTCCAACAAGTGTAAGCCTCCTACGTCACTGAATCATCCCAACTGCTTTTTACTTTCCAATAGTCTTATAATATGATTTTCACGTACCATACTGTAAAGTTGGTAAACTAAAATTACTGATAATTTTTCCCCACTAATTCCTTAGAAATTTTTCGTGTTGTTTTGAAAGTATTTTAAGTAAGGACCAACGTACATCTGAAAAGAAGTGAATAATCTGCAAATTATTCGTACCTGCATCACAATGATGATTCATGTATATGAACGTTGACCTATGCTGACCGGAAACGAAAAACAAGCAAAACATTTTTCGATGCATGAAAATGAAGAAACTATATGTGCGAAAGTTCAAATGGTAACAGATGAACTGAGGGGTAATATTAAATGTAAGTATAATTTTAGACTAGAATTTAACCACATAAAGCTAAATATGAGAATAACTTATAAGAGTTAATACATATAAATAAACGAAAATAATAGAAGATGCTAAAATTGTCATGCATAGTTAGAAGCAACCCGTACCCACTACACTATTAGCACGCAGCAACATGACATAATTACGCTAAACTTCGTGAAGCAACCTTGTCAATTTTCGAAGAGTTATCCAATTTTCACCATTCATGTTCGCAGGCTTATGATATAGCAAATAACTATTGTGTATCACATTAACAACCTCTTAAATTTACTGCATTAATCTAGTTTGTAATTAAGTAAAATTCTAACACTCTTTCAAATGTAAAGGAGAATGGAAAAGTCAGCCTTTCCCTTTCCTTGACTCGAAGATGTCGAGAGAGAGAGAGAGAGAGAGAGAGAGAGAGAGAGTCTGTACTCCTACCTTCAACACAGGTAACAGAATTTCCGATTCTCCAGGGCATCAAGAGCCGACTCTCTCTTTGACTACTAGCAGCAAAAGACATATTGACTCAAATTCTAATTTATTTTTGCGACACTATAATAAGTTAAACTAGTTGTAAGCTTAGATATGTTAACTTGCTACAGACAAAGAACTATTATTTTAATGATTATCCTTGCTACTATAATTATAATTATTACTATGGTTGTTATTATTACTATTATTATTATTATTAATATTATTATTATTATTATAACTACTACTACTAATAATATAATTGTATGTTATGGCAACAGCCCCCATTACTACTGTTTAAGTATTAGTGCTAACTAATATATCGTAACACACCAATTGTTTGATTACCCGAGCATTTAATCGAAATGTTAAGCAATTTTCACTACTTTTTTTGCAACGAGTCTAGTTGAGTAAACCATCGGTGTTTAGGATTAGTAAATATTAATAGTATTTTATATTAGGTTATGCTGAAATTCTATATAATTTTACTGTAAAAGAGAAAGTAAGGCCATAAGCAAGTGAATCACTTTTCCTTCTCTTGGCGAATAGAGGGGAGTGAGCTGGATGCGAGAAGTGCCAAGTTCTGAGTGGCTTAACTGTAGCAGTTCTAGCCAATTAGATTTTTGGCTATTGAATTTTCTGTAAGATTTTCCCTCAGCAAGTTTTCCTGCGTTGTTCTCGAACCCGCACGTCACTGAGGTCCACTTCTCTATATAAAAGGCCCGGAGGCCTTGAAACAACTATTTCTCAATTTTTATCCCTTGAACGGTAGACTAAATAGTAAAAGTCTAGTTCACCTTCCTCCAAGTCTTCCACGAGGTGAGGACATGGTTTTTGTTTTACCCTTGAGTGGTCGACTTGGTATCTAGAGTCCACCTCTGCTACTGGGTCTACCACGAGCGTGGTTTTAATTTTAAATCTGGACACCTCGAGCTTGTTTGCCTTATTTTTCAATTTAATTTTAAATAAAAAGTAAGTCTTTTAAGTTATCATTCTTCTTTATCTCTTTTTTTCCCTTTTTTCTTTCTAGCACGGGCATGAGTTCAGACGCAAACACTACTACACGCTGCAGTAGTGTTACCCACAGAATACTAGGAGGAATTAAGTTTAGATGTGAACACCACTACTCGCTACAGTAGTGGTACCATCAGCTCACCCTAGAGTAAATAACTAAGTGCATTGTCATTATCTCTAGAACGAATATCAATTGCTTGTGGCGGTATTGACAGATTCTAGACGGATCATGAACTAAAATTCAGTTAGCCTCCTTTACATAACCTCTAAAAATGACATCTTTACTTAAAACGGTACAGGTAGTTTCGAGGCGTGGAACGGTCATCCATTCGACACGCCACTCCAGGTGACTTCAACAAATCTTAGGCGTGTCGCGAGTGAGTGCATCGGGATACTGCACAACAACTGTGGCCCCTTTTGCAAATACCCCATTTTGTTTAATTTAACTACCCTCTAGCCCCGTGTCCCATCTACGTACCCAGTGAGAGTCCCGAGTCATTAAGTACAAGCTTAGGATAAGAAATAAATCGTTGCGCTGACGTAACAATACAATGGGTCCCAGAAAATCCAGTATATCAAAAGTTTTTACTATTTTATTTCGTGATTTTGCTTTAAAGATCAATCTTTTTAACTGAATAAACAAATTTATCCAACAGCGAATTGCAAGTTACTTCTACAGTTTTTGAAGCCAAATCCTTTTTTAATACACTGTTCGATTTAAACAGTTTCCAATCAAGATTGATTAAGGCATGCTGGTGGTTGAACGCCCACTGTTCAAAGTTAAAATCACCACGATCCAAAAGAGTAACTAATTTGTCGCAAATCTGTGAAATTTTCTCGACTGAACTGGCACCTATCAGAAGGTTATCGAGATACGCATTGCGTTTCAGTATTTTCGAGGCTTGCAAAAAATTGTTCCTTATATTCACACGCAGCTAATGTGTAAAGCTTTTGTATTGCTAAATATGCAACAGAAGCGACTTAGAAAGTGACCTTATTTAGTTCGTTTACGGCGACGGCACTCCCATTGTACCAAAAAGTCTGCTGATAACACCGATGGTCAGGACATACTAGTACGTGCATATACATTATCTTGACATCGGTTGTCATAACAAACACATTAAAGCGAAATTACATTAAAAGATTTAATATTATCAGCTAGATCGTAGGCCATACTAGAAGTTTGTCGTTTGAAAAAATGTTTTAATCTGTTTTCGTGGATGCATCAAAAACTACATGTACTTTAGACGTATCGCTGGACGCCTTTACAACAGCATGATGTGGGAGGTCATACCTGTCAGAATCCTGGGCGTGCAGGAACGTCATATGACTAAGTGATTTATACTATTTGATTACTATTGTATACTCGTGATTAATAAAACTCATGCGGAAGGAAATTATTCGTTCAGTACAAATTCTGTTAATTCGCAGAATCGCAAGTAAGGTAAGCGTTTTGAAAAAATTAGTAGTGCGTGATTTAAAACTAATTTATACGCTTTACTTTGTATTGGTCATTAAAGAATTAGTTGCACCCACACCTAATTACGGGGATTAAACATTAGCAGATTTGTTTCACAAGCAAATTTTTTCTTCACAAAATAAGCTGTAACACATGTGTCCGAAAGCACACGCGTCTTGACGATATTGCTTTAAGTATTTTTAGCTCTAATCTTTATGCTTATTAATTGTGGCTATAACGCTTAAGTATTCTCGCATGCTCGCTCCCAGTCAAACGCTAGAATTCTCAACCTTTTTTCGCGATATAAGAAAATGCGATGTTGAGGATTACATGTCCTACACGCACCTGATTAACACGTTCCTGAATAATAACCTTAACAGTTTTTGCACATTCCCTTTAATTGTACGAATTTGCAACGGTTCTTTACACTTAACTTGCTTTCTTTTGAGCACAAATAAGTACGATGGGCCTCGCTACATCGTGCACACGTCATCGCAGCTGTATTACTGACTAACGCATAACAAGACAAATTAAATTTAGCCTTCTTTACAGTCTCCAATTCTCACTCTCTTTAACGCTTGTTACCACGTTTTCTTCCTTTATACGAGTAATTTTAGTCTTCATTTTTTTAAATTGGAACGTCGTTACATTGGAAAATTTAAAAAAATTGTGCAAGCTTCAAAAACGCGCCCAAATCAAACGATTCTTTCTATTTCTGACAAGTACTGATCGTTAAAGTCCACTCCAGCAGTTGTACTATTACTGTATCGTTCAGCATCATGCCCTAGAAAGACAAAACATTCAGATGCTGTAATCTTAGTCTAAAGACGAGTGTCGTCCACCAATTTTGACAGCACTTTTGCAATGAGTATAAGCATAATGCACATAAGCTGCCGCAAATAGTGGCTTAAGTTTTGCTGCTATAGTGTAATATCGTTCACTAACGATTTCCTCCTCTTCTTTGCGCGAGTTATTGGGGTCAATCACTTTAAGCTTATAATTAAGTTATTTGTACGGGCTCAACAACTTCTTTGCGCAATCCAATCTCAGCTTAGCCCTTACGGTGTCAAAAGGTTTCTCCACAATTGTATCTCGAGCACCGTAAGCTGTCTCTTTAGAGTAGAGTGTTTTTGCATAATGACCTTGGCTTGCAAGATTATCATTTAATCAATGATCAATAATGCACAACAATAAGCTCTTGCTCTTAAATATAAGGGAAAAATGAAAAGCAACTCTTAGAGACTTTAAAAAAAGTTAAAGACCCAACTGCGTTAACACTGCCTATGGGAGGCAAAACTTAACTTACACGTATTAACACTCTTGTTCACACGAAAAACAACGCAACGAGTTTCCCGCACTTATCGATGTGTTTTCTCTACAATTTTGACGCACTTTTTTATAAATATAGAAAATTTAGTTTATTATTATACACGATTACACGGACTGATGAAAAATAAAATGAAAAAATAAGAATTAAGGGCTCAAAGAGATAAAACAAAAATTTGTGAACGTTAAAGTAAAGTGAAATGCGAGATCGAAGAAAAATAGTTACAAGAGTTATCGTAAAATTTTTAAATTGAGCGTGGATAAAAGGAAAAATACTTCGAAACTGCAAAGCAAATACAAAATAAGTACATGAAAGGTAACACAATAATGCAAAAAAAAAAAAAAAAAACTTTTTAAATTTAACGGCAACTTTCTAACAGCTAAAATATGACATTACTATAGTATAAATAAGAAAAAAACAATTAATCTTGACAGCATTCACAATAATTGACAAGAAATAGGATGAGTAAGGGTTTCAACTAGTTAAAAAACTTTATTTAGGAACCCTAATATAGAAATAATTTGTGGCTGAAAGAAGGAAACTTTTGCGAGAAAACTTCCTTATACGAAGAAGGGAACGATTTAATATATGATAATATAAAGATAAGCGCGTTAAACATGTACTGAATGGTGCCATGTGACACGCTACAGCGGACACTGTGTTTGCCTTGCCACAAAAAATTTTTTAAATGTTTGGGAGAAATTTTTAAATTGATTGTAGCGACAAATTGTGATTTTAGTATTTGATTTATCGCCTGTCTTTTAATATTTAACACATAGTTTGCAACTAACATTTCGATTATTTATTAAAATCTCAAATTGAACATTATATATATATATTTTAAGAAACTAGTTCACCATCAGTCCGCTGATTTTCTTTTTTTTTCTAAGTTTTACGTGTCCTAATGCTTGAATTATAGCTAGTCATATTTCATTTTTTTTTTTTTATTAGATCAAAGTGCATTCGTTAAGTGCAAACGCGTGGATTTCGGAGCAGAAAACTTTTGAAATTCTACTTGTTTAGTCACCTTACTTAAGAATATACGAATGATGGCTGTTTATACTTAAAAGCTTACTGTAAAAAGACATACTTCTTAATCTGAATCAATTGTCAACTAAATCTGATCTGTTAAATACATTCGTTTATGTTTAAACGACACTTCTTTCAGTAACTGCAGAGATATTTAGTAATTTAGTAAAAACGTGTTAGGGAAAAACATGTTAACAGTGGGTGCTTGGAAATATATGACTCCATGCTTAGGTACTTGAGTTTGATGTCATATTTCTATGAAATTATATGGCAGACTAAACAATGATAAATATGAATGTTTGTTCTATAAAACGATGTTGTGTACAAAATTGGTACAACATTCGTTGGAATGAGTATACCTACATTAATTGGATGTAGTTCTGATAAACATTTAAGTATTGATGAAATTCGTGATTATTATCAATATATAACAGCAAAATGCAATATAAACAATATGTCGGCTGGTAAGCTAGTGAGTATAAAACTGTTTTCTTTCATCGAATCTTCCAATAATTTTTAAATAACTTTCTGCTGCCTACGCTAGTACATCTGTAACATCATGCTAACATCTATCACACACGCTCACACATTTATTTAGAGTCCATATTTAATATTCTAAGTATAATTGTATATAAAACGATTAAAAAGAATTACTATCTAGTTCCGCATTCTTTTATAGAGTAGTATTACGTGCCAGTCAAAGTCCTTTTGGGACGTTCATTACAATAGGTTTTTTTATCGATATTATTTTAAAATTTAAAAAACTTTTTAAATAGCTTAAGATCAAACGAAAAAGAATTTTTGGCTAATTTTACTGTACCCTTTCTTATATGCTTAATTTCAAGAAACTGCATTTAAATATGTAACCCTAAGGGCAGTTTAGTAAAACTGCATTTAAAGAATTTGTAAGAATGTTTGAATATTTTTAGAATAAAGATTATGTATTGATAAAATTATTAAATTTAGAAGAAGTGTAACAATTTTTAATTTTTTTATTGCAAGATAGAGGTTAGGTATACAAAAAAGCATGCGTGTAAGTACAGCCGCATGAAAAAAGTTACTGTTAGCGTTGCTGCATATTCGTGCACCTCTGACCTCTCCTAACTTTTTCTCTGCTAACGGTGATAAACATTCTTAAGTAAAAAAATCATCCCTATTACAATGGGGGTAATTGTAAAAGTATCAAATGCAATAAGGATCACCTTTCCTATTTATAAAGTACACATACAATTTTTTTTAAATTCTCAAAAATTACAGAAAGAGAAAAAAAAAATTTTACAAATAATGTTCAAATTATTTATTGTAAAAATGAAAAGACAACGATAACAAAGTAAGTTGTATTAAGGACAAAGTAGGGATTCTCAGCTGAAATATACTTATTTTATTGTTAAAAAAAAAGGTATTCAACTAGAAGAACCAGTATAGTGAGAAAATAATTAGTTTTTATATTTGAACCAACATTCAACTCCCCATATCAATAGATACATGGTAAGGGCCTTGGTGTGTAAAGAAGTTTGCATGTTTATAAATTAAAGATTTTTTTTTTCGTAAGAATTTGTTAGAGAATAGAAAGTAAAACTTGATAAAATCCAAAAAAGTGCTATGCTTTCGTGGCATGGCGTCTAGACTGGCAGTATGGATGGCAGCACACATTGCTGGATCTCGCGATTTTTAGTTTTAAAATCAATAACTTTAGAAAAAAACGTGACAACTGTACTTTTTTAAATATGTTGACAAATAAATTAATAAAAATTATTGAGAAAGAGTATAAAAATTCTATTTCTAGAAAAACTTATGAAAACTCAAACTTCTGATGAAACAAGCAATAAGGTTATGCAATTTTACATTAACGCAAAAATTATGAAAATAATTAACAATATAATCAGGGTTGACATGAATATAAGTTTATTGGAGGGATAAACTGTTTTTTTTAATAATAATTATGACTATAAATTTGAAATATTCTCTTAAATAACAAAATTTTTTGTTGCTGCACTGTCAAATGCATTGCAGCAACATATTTTGTATTTTATTTAATGATTTGGTTCGACATCCATCCACGAAATGACAAATATTGTCAAGAAATTAAAAGAACCTCTAACCCTTCAAATTTCCACGATTTAGTTTCATGTTTGAAGTATATATAGTTAATATCGAAAAATATTACTTCACTTAACGTTAATTTTGTAACCATCTTCCGGTAACTATAACACTGGTTGAATGTTTTCGAACTATCTGATAATTACTTGAACTATATAGTTATGTCAGCGTAACCGTATTACATTGAAAACAAAATTCTGCATAATCTGAGAACTTTTAAATATTGCTTCAAATTTATCTATTACTTCTTGACGTATTATGTATGACATACCTACGATAAACATAACATCTTAATTCTCCGCCAATGTCTTAATTCGAATATTGAATAATGATTATTATTCACACCTGGAGAAAGAAAGCATCTTACTTTAACAATTCTACAATTTAGAATTATTATTTTATCATATACTTACATGGGAAAAGATTCTTGCTTTCTATGAAATGTGTAACAAGCTTTCTTAAGAATAAAACCAGAAAATTTATGAAATTGTTCTTAATTGCAAACGTTACCTTAATAAATTTTTTTAATAGATGCTGCATAATCCACAGTCCTTTATCGAACTATTTTGTTAGTTTAAGCCTAAAAAGGCTATTGAAAGCATTGTCAATGGATTGTTTTGTACAAAACTGTATTTATTCTTGCTTTCTTAGCTAAGAAATTTTATAACCTAAAAGTTATGAACATCATGTAGATTTGGGCGTTGTCTTTAAATTTCAAGAATGTTGAAGTATCACTCCTTGTATTTCTTGATAATCTGTGTCATTATAATATATTTTCTTAACACTTATGTTTATAAGTACGCATTTCTAACATTCATTATGATAATTACGAGGTAACTTATTGAAAATCAAATTTTTTTATTCTATTGTTGTAAATAAATTACACAGCTTCATAAAAAAAATATTTGTTTACTAAAAAACCCAGATGCCTTTCACAAGATGTAATTGACTCCACTGAAAACGAATCTTGTATCAAAATGAGTCTATCACGGGTGGTTTTCTTTGTAACTTTCAAAAAATAACCAAAAAAAGTACAAACAAAAGAATAAGCATATAAACTAGAACAATTCTTATAACACCATGACACTACGATAAAATAATCTGTATTATCTGAAAACTGTTTAACCACATAAATTGCATAACTTACAACCAAAGAGCCCCCTTATCCTAATGTCAGAAAGAAAAAGCATTTACTCGTACTCACACTAGTAGGATACAGATGTCTGGTTATGATTTATTTCAAAAACCAATAAACGTATGACCTTAAAAACTTATAACCTTATTGTTTACAATTACATAACTTATATACAGCCTAATAATCTGAATATCTGAAAGAAATAGCTTTTGTTCTACATTAACGATGGGTGGCTGATTTTTGGTCCTAATTTATTTCTTGAACCAATACATTGTAATCCCATAGTTCTAGAGCTCCCAAACCTTATCACTTCAAGTGTTTTAATGTATTACTTTTAATCTGTTTACTTTTTACTCCATAACTCAATAACCTCATTAGTTGTAATTGGATTACTTACACATAGCCCGTATAGCCCCTAGGGTTAGTAATGTGGTAAACAATTGTTTTTCTTATAGATATCCAGGTAATAGGGCTTCATGTCATTCATAGGGTCATAAATGTTGAGTTTGAAAAATTATGTGGTCATGAATTTATGGGTTCAAGAAATACATCCGAACCAAACATCTGCATTCATACACGTAAGCACGAACAAATGCTTCTTTCTTTTGATTTTTAGGTGTTAGGACTATATGTTTTTATGTAATAAGGTAATGGAACTATATAGGATAAGAATGTCATAATGTTTTTGTTCAAGAATTACATCAGAGTTAAAAAACAGCATTTGATCGTTGATATACGAACAGATACTTTTTGTCAGATATTCAGGTTCTGGTGTTATGTGTAAGTAATGGGATTGTCAACAATTAAATTATTGGGTTATGAGATCAGAAGTTTATGGGCTTAAGAAATACATGACAGCCCGACATCTGCATCCTTAGTCAAGGTACAAATAAATGCTTTTTCTTTTTGATCTTCAGGTGATGGGGCTATACGTTTTTATGCACATTCTCCTTAAATCAGAGTTTAGTACTCTAATCTTTTATAAGCTATAGGCTGACACTACTAAAGTACAGCTCGAAAGAGTCTCTACCTCAGTTCCCCTACTAATAATTTTTCTCTGTATGTGATACATGTATGGTTAACCCAAGCCTGCTTCACAGTTTGCATACCTAATCTATAACTTTTTTATCATGTTATTCCATAGCCAAGTGGACTAAACGGTTCTCGTTTTTGCTGGTTATACCTTCAAATCGCATTTGCGCTTTTTTCACTTTACAGCTACTGTTTGAGTATTGCCATTAAAATAAATTTACTATATTCATAAAAACTGAGTTTACAATTAATTTTTAATCAGTTCTTATGAATTAAGGGCTCTGAAGAAAAAAAACATGAGTTTATTGTGTCCATGAAGAACTAATAATACTAGCTGTGTTCTAACTAACACTTAAAATACCTTTGAATAAAAATAAGCCATTCTCACTCAGCTCCAATAAATAGTAAGAAGAGATGCAATTCTTCCTTTTCTACTAAGGAAGTACATCAGTTGATAAACAAGCACCTTTAACTTTACAACGTAGCAAGTAAGTGTGTATTATAATTATAGTTATTTTATAATATAAACAAGCATCTTTGACCCAAAAGCTTAGTGTGCTTAAGTATTTTCGTTTTTAATAAGCAATAGCGCTCATTGGACAATTAGTTCTTGTATTTTCTTGTTAAATAAATTAACTTCTTAAATAATAAGCAAGGACTTTTGAAGAAATGATTAAGTACGCCTAAGTCTTGTCGATTCTAATTGATAATGATAGTAACAAATGAACAAGTAATTGCAAAAAGTTGTCCCAGTAGATTATAGTCACTTTATTTTAAATAAACTTAAATGTAAATAAATAAATTTAAACCGTTTACAGAATAATTCAGTAGGCTCAATGCTTTGATCTTTATTTTAAGTTGTGTGATGTTAGTTAATTAACAAGCGCATGTAACATAAATAATCTCACACGTCCTTGTATTTCAATATTTTAAATAAATGAAAAACTCAGTTGATAATAAAACACCTTGAACAAAACAATCCAATTTGCTCTCGTTGGCTCCATTTTAATTTATTATGATTTAAGTTTACAAATAAAAGCTTGTAACCATATGACCTACTATGTTCTTGTCTTTTTATCTTACTAATATATAAAGCAAAGTCGCTAAAACTGTTGTAACAACTAACCGCGAAAACTACTGGGCCGCTTTTGCTAAAATTTTACACACTGATTCATGACACTTCCTGGATAGTGTAAGTATGGTTTTTATCTTAAAAAATTTAATAGCAATAGCAATAAATAAGCTCAAAGTTTTGCAAAAATAAGCCAGCTTTTTACATAAGTTCAATAGGATTTGCTAGGTGGCGTTGACATAAAATCGAAACTACCTGCAACATTATTAAATAAGTGTGGTTATAATACGCTGGAGCGTCTTGAAAAATGACACAGTCGTCCTCCAGTGGTCCATTAAGCTGCATAGAGAATAAAGATGATAGTCGTACAGCTGGATATCCTGGTTACGGATGACACTCTTCTCTGAGAAGAGAGGGGCCTAGGTCTACATTCACCCTGTTTAATACCAGCGTAGTACTAACAGGACAATCTCCACCGGGCAAGTATAACTAACGAATCTTTCCATATAATATCACCAAAACAACTGAATCTGCAAATAAAAAACGTCCTTTAGACACCAACGTCTTCGACGTTATAACAGGAGACTTTGGGAAAGATCTTTACAACTAGCTCCAAGGCTTCGGACTTCGTAATTTTTCTCCCGATCAGTCTGGATCTTCAACAGCAAGCCAGAGAATATCACCCTGAGGTATTCAGGTAGTCACAATTGCTGTTAACTGGAGTCAAGAAAGAGTTTACTTAATAATCTCACCAGTCTTTTTTAGGGCCATCGGACGTCGAACTACCTTGCCAACAAATATATTAGAACTTATCCAAGTTGACAGAAAACAGCTTTTAGGGGTTACGAAAGTTCTAAGAATGCCAAAAGTCTCAAGAGGGTGAATTAGAAGAAAAACTTGAAATGTATCTAATAAGTACAATTTAAGGCGTCAAGAACCTGACGCACAAAATTTATCGAGATTAGAACAGCATCGTCAAAATCGACAAATAAAGAATCCATTACGTGAGGGATCAGCTTTTCATTCTACCCTCACAGCAATCTCTAAAATCTTTAAACATCTTTATTCAAATTTTTTAATTAGTAAAAATTGTATTTGTGTTTTCGTGGCACTAAAAAATGTAGAGTTTAAGGTCCAGGACTGTGTTGCTCTGGTAATAAAGTTGTGAGATAAGAGAAAAAGATTTTCATTAATGTATATTTTTCGGGAGTTTAAAATCTTAACAGCTTAAAAAAATAGCCTTTTTTGTGAATTATACGGGAGAAACTGCAAATTAGTGGCTCCTTATGGCCAACGATTATTTTATGGCATAAAAAATGCACGGTATTTTTTAGCATAGTTATATTTTTTTTAAGTTTTACAGCTTATTATGTGACCAAATAAACTAAATGAATTCCGAAAAAATCTGTTTTTAATAAGAAGATTTTTGTTCTGAGATATGTCAGAAATAAATGTAAAATTTTTAACTAAAAACGTTTTACATTACATATCAACACTACGGTGTTTGATTTAGTAAGTCTCGGGCAAAGCCGATACGGGGGGCCTCTAGTTTGTAATAAATTCAATGTTAATAATCAAACGCATTAACAGAATAGTCATGTGCAGGTGGACATCTTTTGTGTATTAGAAATAATGATGCTGATAATTGACTGGGAAATTTTTATTTAAGTGTGCACTGCTGTCATGTTTATCTATTAACATACAACATATTTATTTAAAATACCCCACCCCTAAGTTTTGACTGTTGGGTAATTAGAGCTGTTCTCTGTAATTAAAATAGTGCTGTAAACAATTAAAGGCAGCGGACAAAAGTTCTTTGATAACATATATTTCTTTTCTAACTATTTTTTTTTATTCATAACCATTGAAAATAATTAAATGCTTATTATCAATTATTTGAAGAAATGTGTTTCAATACTGATTAACATCACTATTAGTCTTTAAAACTGAAGATGTTAATAAACCACAGTATTTACGTGGCAATAAATTTATGCTAGACAAAAATATTATACACAAGCCCAAAAACATGATAGCATTGTATTGCTTGATTCAAATCCCTAACTCGATACTTAGCATTACTTTAAATAAGCAAAAAAACTAAAGTACATAACATTATTCCTTGAATGGGCTTAAACATTTTAGCTTTAACTTTATGAAAGAAGAGAAGGCTTAAGGCTATTAAGTAATTTGGTTATAAACATTTGTATATTAAGTCACGTTATAATAAATTTATATGTAGAAGACTTTTGTGTACTGGATTATTCTGTTTAAGGTGCTTGATTACTGAGATTTTATTGTATTTAAAGATGAAAGAACTGTAGTGCGTTAGATTGTTTCATTCAACGTGTTGAATTTTTTTTTAATAGATACTTGATTAATTAAAGATAAGGGGGCTGGAGCTTACTATAATATTTTGTTATAAGCACTTGTTTATTATGTAACAACACGACAAAGAATACAAAAAAAAAATTGGGCATCCTGGATTATTTTGACATAAGTATTAGTTTATTAGGAGATAGTTTCACTAATTTGAAATAAAAAAGACATAAATACTAATGGACATTTCAATATATGGGGAGAATCACGTCAACTGCCCCAGTGCCGCTGCGCATGGCTCGCGTGAGCGTAAAACACGACGTTTTCAACTCGTCGTTTTGGTCTCAAAACGTTGATAACAAAATTATCAAAACTCATATCTCTACGTATTTTTCTTAGCTTTCTATTGCTGGTATCCGTTTTTCAAAATTCTGCCTCCATAACCTCGAAACATGCAACAGTTCAAAAAACACGTTATATCTTCATGAATTTCAACTTTAGTCATTTTTTAGATTATCTGCATCGGAAGATGAAACTTTTTTACGTAGATATCGACAATGAAAAGAAAAGGTTTTTTCATTTGACGTAGTATTTAAACGACGAACAAGATGACGCAAGCTACTGCAGCTGCGCTGGCAGCAGGTCAGCTGCGCGTAATCTGCTACGATGAGATTGGTCTTTTAAGCAACGCAAATATTGGCGATGTAAACAATTGTTATTTAACAAGGGTTTGCAATTATAATACAAAGTAACAATCAAAAAGTTTTTTGTGATGTGCAAACTGCCATGGTTAGGTATGTTTGTTTACATCTAGTCAGAGAGATGGTAGCATTTATTTGAGATATAGAAATACCGGTTTAAAGTGGTTTATTTTTGTTATTAGCAGTTATTTATTATTTAATGTAAGACCAAATTAAAATTAAGGTTACTTGAATGTAGAATTTGAGTTGAAGATACTTGTTTATTAGCAAACTTTAAAAATTAGTTAAAATTATGATGCCCTCACGTTTACCAGGTCTCTTGCTACTATTTATCAGAGCTTAGTGAGATTAATTGATCTTTATTCAAAGGTATTTTAAGTGTTCATTAGATCGCAGCTTGTATTGTTTGTTTTTCCAGGACACTACAAACTCATGCTTTTTCTCTTCGGAGCCCTCAGTTTATAAAAACTGAATAAAAATTCATTGTAAATGCAGTTTTAATACATATTAATTTATTTAAATGACGATACCTAAACAGCAGCTGTAAAGGAAAAAAAGCGCAGATGCGATTTGAAGGTATAACCAGCAAAAACGAGATCCGTTTAGTTCACTTGGCTATGGAATAACATGACAAAGAAGGTTTAAATGTGATATATAAGCTGTAAGTTATGCTTGGATCAACCATACTTACATCACAGAGAGACGGTAAGTAGAAATAAGGGAATTAGGGTAGAGACTCTTTCGAACTGTACTCTAGTAGCACCAGCCTATAGCTAGCGAGTATCTTAATAACTAAACTGTTCTTTAAGGAAAATGCTGTTGGATCTCGCATTACTGGTTGTAGGGTTATCGTTTATACGGTTTTCCAGTTAAGTAGTTAAAGAGTCTTAAAATAAATTAGATTACTGTAGTTAAATGGTATGGGGTTATAAAGTTTGTTTTAGCTTATTAACCAAGTTCGTTTATTTATTTTTTAGAGCAATTTTAAGAAATAAAAAGTGAACCTAACGTAAGAGGGTTTTTTTGGCCCCAGATTCGGTTTCAGCGGGGTCAATAACATTTAATTAGAGTTGTCTAGGTTGATAGATAAAAAGTTTTTTTTGTTGAGCTTTATAATTTATTAATAATAATAAAGTGAAGCCATTTTTTTCCAAATAAGTTACTTTGTAACTATCATAAAAAAAATAATAATGCATACTTATAAACGTGAGTGTGGAGGTGATTTATCATAATGAAACAGTTATCAAGAAATACAGAGAGTAAAACTTATATATTCTTCAAATCTAAGCCAAACTCCTGAATTTTCCTTATTTTTAGAACTTTAGGTCATAAAGTTTTTCACTTACGAAAGCAAAAACAAAAACAGTTCTGTATAAAATCACTTATTCATAATACTGTTTGTAGCCTTTTCAAATTCAGGTAACCCGAATTCTATGACAAACAACTATAGGTTAATAGTTCTAAACAACTCTATTAATTCATTTTTTGTTATTTCTAATGAAACTTGTTACGCAATAAGTGAAAAGTGAAAAATATTTTCCGAGTAACTATATGGCTAAATAATAAAACCAAATCCTATAAACGTTATGGTTTGGCACTTCTTTTTCCCAGTTCAGGATGATAATTATTATCCTTATATATTAAGATTAGATTCTTAATAAATAAATTTGATGTATTTTTTAGTGTATGTTGTCTATGATAGGTTGAGAAGTAATATAATAATTAGAAGGGATACTTAAACATTAGTAAGTTATATATAATATTTTTTTAATATAACGAGGTTATGTTGACATTATAAGATTGTTCCAGTACATATCGAATAGTTTAAGCTTATTTTACTAGTAATATGGCTACTGGAAGATCGTCTTACAATTAAGGTAATCTGAATTTATTTATTCTGAATGAAACCACGTAGTTAAAGCATATTATCCAATCATTGAAATTTTTAATGTTGGGGGGGGGGGCTTCTTTTATATCTTCTCTAAATTTATAGTTCGACTAATAAATAAAAACTCAAATTTTACCATAAAATATATCACATTGTGACAGTGTTTTTCACGATGTAGCAATAGAAATTTCATTGTAAGTGGATAATTTGATGTTATGTTGATGCTTCTTATTGAAAAAAAATCTTATACTCTGAAAAATAACTATTATTTATTGCGTAAAGTATTTTAATGTTAATTATTGTATTTTGTGCTCCTACAAAATATTGCATAACCTAATTGCTTGTTTTATAAAAAATTCGAGTTTTCATGTATTTTTTGAAAAAAAGATTTATTAACTGATTTTCTTTATTCTTCTAACAGTCCTTATTCAATTATCTACAAATGAAGAAAAAAAAACATATCATTTTCTTTAACTGTTTATAATTTTGAAACATAAAATAAGGAAATGGTACACCATGCGGTGCAGGGTTGTATAGCAAGGGGGGTGAAATAAAAAAGGAGTTATGTACAAAGCCAATTAGGGGTGTTACATCTCAAGTTGATACGGATTATATTATAACTAAAAGCCATCCTCCCGTCGAATTTAGATAAGACGTATAGTGAATATAAAGCAAGCTTATATAACAAGAGGAGCTCATACGTAATTTATATGCATGTGTGTAATAGCTTTAAGGTGAATGTTCAATAATATTCTAACATATGGTACAGCCAGCCTTTTTCTATAAATGCAGGTATGTATGAAAATCGTGATGTATGTATGAATAAATAATTTACTTGCGCATTGATTGTTTACTTCTCATAACACTAATTTTAAAAATTTGAAATGAAGGCACTATTTCATTATATTTAAAATTGATTGTGAAATCCCCCGAAGGGTTAATTTCAAAATTTATAAGCTTGCTGTCACAATTTAACTTGTATTTGGTATTCTTATATTGCTGGTGCGAGCTTTTATCATCACTGACCCAAAAAACTCAATCGCACTCGTTAGAAACATGTGATTGGTACTGTTGTATTGTTATTTCTTAATATATGAAATCATAACATGTAATATCACCATGCAAGCCTACTGTTTTGCTGTAAATCTGCATAAACATCGCTCATTAGTGGACCTAATTCCACCAAAAGCCTCTTTTACTCGCTCTGACGCTGTAAAAACTTACCATCAAGAAGAAAAATTGCTCTTTTTACGTCTGTCACCTATCCACTACAGTTTTAGTCTACATTTGACTCCTACAACTCGTGAGTATCTTATACACGTAAGACATAACGTGCTGGCTGAGACAACTCAGGTGCAGATCGAGAGTATCAATAATATTAGACTACGCTAAGGAGCGAGTTACAACAAAAGAGGCCCACCGAAAGTGGTTCTGGCAATAACAGAGAAGGCAGAAACCGTAACCCCTTACAGGCCACGAACTCATCCGTGAAGTGTAAGTAATTACTGAGAATTACAGTACGAAGCATTAGGGAACTCCAAAGCAGCAGTAACAGCAGTCAGTGATAGATGTAAGTTTTTCATCAGTAATATAGTTAATATCAAAATCTTTGAAGTGATCTGAATGGACTGTATCTAATAGAATACCTGTTGTTAATTGTTTTAATTAAAGAGGTAAAAATGAACCATCAAATGAATTATCTGCATTATTTAAATAATTATTTTTACTTGACTAAAAAGAACAAATAAAGCTCACGAGCTGAATCCTAGAAGACCCACGAAAAACATTAAAATAAAATGGTTAAGATCATACTTTAAACAAGGCTGGTCACAAAAATAGAAAAATAAAACAGGCCTTATGGGTGAAATTTAATTTTAATTTTTTTGACACGTTTAACGATTGTAGTGAGATAAAATACTTTCAATAAAACGTTTTTAAGGAGACGAAGATACCTTAGCTATTTTTTTACGACTGAATTAGTTTTTTGTAGCTCAAAACTTTTCTTTGAAATTGCAAAAACGCACATTTTACTTTACCAAAATCTTGCTTGATTTCCTATGTATCATCGGGAGCAGGAGAACTTTGTACAGGTTAAATGTGCGTTTAGCACTCTTGAAGAAAAGTTTTAATCTGCAAAAGACTAGTTGAGCTGGGAAAAAACAGCTAAGGTATTGTCATTTTTCTAAAAACGTGCAATTGAAAGGATTTCATTTTAGTACAATCGTTGAACATGTCAAAAAAGTTAGAATAGATCACATCCATAAGGCCCGTTTTATTTTTTCCCTAATTTGCTACGTATATCGCAAGAGTAACGTGCCTTCTGGATTTCTCATATGAAGATATATGATACAAAATGTGAGCCACCTGTGAGTCAGTGAAACAGTGCGGCTAATTTAAAATATGCTCATTGTGCATATAAATCAACATTCTTATAAAAAGGGTGGCTCTTTTTTTCTTACTTCCAGGATGCAATTTATGTATTTTAACATTACTAACTCTATGCATGCAGGTTTTTTTTTTTAAGTATACATATTGTAATAATAAATATGAGTTATAAATGGTTAATCGCACTTTTTAATGCAAACTACGTATTAAATAACAGAATGAAGGAGGCAAGTTTAACTATTAAATCAAAATCTATCGATACATTTGATAGAATTGATTTAAAAATTGCTTTCAAACGTTTCTTAAATTGTTTGTAGGAAGCCGAACTCAATGACTGCTGTAGTATACCTTAAGATTTCGTCTATTATTAGAAAAGAATAGTCTCACTATTAAGAGGAGGAAAAAAAGACAGCGATTCGCATGTTTTGATTATATTGTAGACATTTACTGTGAGCTTGACGTGCATGCCCTCTCCGGCTTATTATTTATAGACATTATTGTGTCTGCACTTACATAGGTTGTGTTAATAAGGTTGCATTTCTTGCTTTTATTTATTTAAATCTCGTCAGGTACGTGACAATACCAAAAAAAAATAATTGCTGTACACCAGCATAATATATACTTAAATCTCTTATGTATTTTGTCAATAAACTTTTCATATTCTTGATTTATATTTATTGAAGAAAAATTTTATACAGCTTCTTGCATTTTGACGATCACAGTAAACGATGATTTATTTACTTGGCAGCTAAATCTGAAATTGATGCAAATTGATAATATATACCTGTTTGTGCTATAAAGTTATAAGGTTTTGAGTGACAACTAACTTCCTATAGACCACCCTTCAACTTTGCCTCAGCTCCACCTTTTCTTGCATAAGGTATTTTTTTTAATTTTTCGATGAAACTTAACACAATAAAAATTTGCAAATTCACTTATAGCCTGACAACGCAAGATATTTAGCTGATTTTAATGATATCGTTACGCTACATTTTTAACGGATTTTTGAATAAATTACATTACCAAAAAATCTTATCACACAACCAAATGATTATTTGCTATTGATAAGATTACTTGACCAGTCTAAATTTATAAAAAAGTTAAAAATATGTACACATTTGTTTTTTTTCTAAATTTATTTTAAACCTGTTGTTAGGAATTAAAACTTTAAATCATCACTTACTTAAAACAAGTTCCATTATAGCAGCTTTGATATCTACTTTGATAATTTATACTGTAACTTATATCAGGTCCCGTTGCTCAACTAAAATCCGAAAGTTTACCTATAAAATTTTTTTTTTTCAATCGTTTTTTACGTCTTTTGCTTATTCTACTATTGCATTAATTTTCGTTGGTATATCATACAACTTAGCACTTTTCCGTTTGTCCTTATTTGTTAAAGACTTGATACAACTTGTGACTGACTAGCCTCTCAAATTTAAATTGATTAATTAATTTATTCTTAATAATAGGTGAAGCGATGTGTGATTAATGGTCTTTATTATATCTTGTGATTATAGGTAGAAATATTTTTTGTTCTCATTTTATGTTGATAGCTAACGCTGTGCTTGCTACTAATTGTGTTTTAAATAGGTGCACACGCGCAGCGCAATGCTTGAGGGGCTTCAATGCATGGCCCATCACCGCAAGTTACCAATCGGCACATAGGAAATGGGTTTCGGCAACGCCTACCGCAAGCGATCCGACAGCACCATCCAGGCACGGCGAGCGCACGACGACAGGCGTTCTTCCTATGGTACTGGCTTGGTCAAGACACTTGATCTTTCTGGTGCCAATGGGGAATCCGCCATACATTCGTGTCGCGCTTCAATGCACCAAGGCACTTAGCTCCAATGCTTGATTAAGAGTAGCTTTAATGCACCGCTATAATTCGCTTCAATGCATCGCGTTAGTTATTATTTCAAACATATTATAATTTTGGCTTAAGCTCACATTGGTTATCGCTTAAGCGCTTTCTTTTCCTTTCTTTGCTATTCGCTTATTTTTTTACGTCTTTATTCAATTATTACGTTTTGCTTGATGTAGTGATTTGTATGCATTATAGAAAGATATGTATTGTTAAGTTTGCTACATTAAATTGTGCTAGTATTTTTTAAGTACGTAGACAATTCAAAATTACGACACCCATCGCTTCATCACGCGCATGTAGAGAAATTTTTCTCCCTCGTCATCTCGACTCTTCCTTCTAGGCAAAGTCCCACATTATTCGTTTTATTCGTTCTTAAAGAACATCGTGACGCGAAAAGGAACGTCACATACGATTTTTTGGCACTCGAATAGGGACTGTCTGTAGGGGAGGGGGTTGATCGGGAGTAGCGTGTTTGCGAAAGATTTAAAAGTAATACCTAATGGCATTTTGGTAAGGCATTATATTTTATAGTATAAAACAGAGACTTCAGTATTAAAAAGAGATAAGCGTTGCGTAACTAAATAAACGATATAACGTTGAATATCAAGGGAAAAATAAGCGGCTTGTTCTGAGAATCACACCAGCGTTTTTGTTGTGAAGCATATGTGATATTGTTTGTAAACCTCTTCACAGTCAAATTAAGGTCGTTTGTCTTGTACGTCGTTCTTGGGATATCGACAATACACTATACGACCCATGAACTCTATTTACAAGGGCGTATGTGTTGATTTTTCGTCGGCCTCGCGTGTTGTTTACGTTCCGTTGATACTTACGTACACGTTGACAACTCTCGTACATCCCAGATTGGTATGTTTATCCCATACCTTGCTGTTACATTGGGTTTATGTAACACACGTAGTGATTTTCTTTCCCGTTCGACCACTCGGGTTTTAAGGCCAAATGGCTCATGGTAGGTGAGCTGAGGCTTTTTTAATTCAACTACGCGAAACCGTGGTCGACGAGGAGAAACATAGTATATCGTATGGACAGCTTGTGCGGTGGCAGGGTGCCATCAACGAAGATGTAAAAGAAATATTTGAAGTAAACAAGCAGCTTACAGAAAGCGTTATTATATTAGAGAAATGTGAGACGGATTCAAGCGATTTTCGTGCGTTGAGAGCCAAGTTTACCCGTGATATTATCAAAGCAACCAATAAAACTTACAAACTGAAAGAAAGCGTCGAAAACGGCGTGACAGAAAATTTGCTATAGATCGAGGGGATTGAAAAAATTACTTTGACTTAAAAAAATCTGTTGATAAATCACATAAAGATATCGATAGTCTATATAAGGATGTTGACGACTCGTATTATGACGTACAGTCGTTAAGGGATCGTATGGGAAAGTTTTTCGACGACGCTTATAATGACTCAAGAAGCCTGAAGCAGTCCCTCGACGAGAAGTTATACCAAGTACGCCAATCCATGAGGCAAAGTACAACAAATAGGTCACCTCCTTTAAACTTGTCCGTTCCGAAATTTAAGGGACGCGACGGCGAACGGCCGATCAAGTTTCTCTCCGAGCTCGAGAGATACGTGAATTACGTTCAACTTCGCGATTCTGACTTACAACGTATCTTTGCGGAGTGTTGCGAGGAGACAGCACGCAACTGGTGATATCAGCACGAGCACAAAGCGAAAACCCTTGCCGAGTTCAAACGTAAATTTTGCGACCGATACTGGAGTCCAGCAGTGCAACAGAGCCTCCGCAGAAAATTAGAATTCGGTCCATATCAACTTGGGGGAAAGTACACGAGGGCAGAGTATGCCACTTATATGTTCGAGTTTGCGCGTCATTTCGATATTCCCTCGAATGATAAGAATTTATTGCATCAGCTCGCGGCTCATTTTAGCCATAATTTCAAGCATGCCATTATGTGTGATCGAAATTCAACGGACGAGTCTCTGTTGGAATTGTTGGCGGAGTTTGACGCGGACGAACGGCGTTATCGCGGTCTTGGGCCTGATAAAAATCGAAATGCTTTGAGCTCGAACAGTCCCACAGCATCGAATGCTAATCCAAGTTCGAACACAGTAAATCGAGTTAATAATAATAATCCTAATAATAATCGCAACAGCACACACACCTGGCGATCGAACCAGATTTCGCTGGATCAAGAAGATGAAGGTTTTGGGCAAACACGCGATCCCTCGCCACAACGAGGTAACCGAGAACCAGTAAAATCATGTCTTTTTGGTGCGAATCCTAGGGATTGTGACGATTTTTTAAGCCCGTGCCACCCGGAAAAAAACTTGTCAAGATTGCGTTGACGAAATCAGTCGATTATGTGCGTCGGGTCAACGCAACTGAATACTGCACGCGCAGAGGTAGCGAGAGATCGCATCGGCGGGCACGTTTTTGTAAGAATAGCATTATTACAAACAAACAGTCGCATCGTCGAGTACCAACTAAGATAAATCGCGTATGGTCTCGATTTAAATATTTGCGTGGCTCACGACGCTTTTCTTTTATACATGATTGACTTAAAGGATTCGGTAATTACAAGATTCATATTGACTCTGTGTTTTCACCTAGGGTGGTATTACAACGGAATTTCAATCATCGCTCTATATTTTTCGATTGGTTGGCGTTAAGGTCATGGCCCTGTTGGACTCAGGCAGCGAGATATCCTGGATTTCCGAAGCCTTTTACGAAACGAATAAGGGTCAAAGGTCCTGCAAAATAAAAAAACAGATTTTTATTCCTACGGATTTCGGGGATCATAAAGTGTCCCTGACGTATGTGGTGGTGCCTAAATTGACGTGAGAAGTTATTTTTGGTTTCGATGCTTTTAAAGAGCTGGATATTATTATTAACTCGGCGAAGATGGATGTCACTCTACATGTTCAATATCGGGAGATAGTCATGTCGTTTATATTCCGTCCTGAGAAAACGAATAATTATGAATCATATTATTGCAAGGTGGAATACAATAATAATAAACAGCATGTGATCATTGATGATGGAACGTTCGATCAAACAGATGAGTCGTACGAAATTACTCCTGACGAAGTAGAAGACAAAATAAAGGCGTTAGATTTGTCAGAGGGGCAAAAGAGCTCGTTAAAAGAATTAATACAACGTTATCAGCCAATTTTCGTATATTACGTATATTCACGAACTTGTGTTGAAGGATAAGAAACCGTTTTTTATGCACCCCTACCTGGTTCCGCTAAATTACCGAGAACAGGTTCAGAATGAAATCGACAAGATGTGAAAGATAAACGTCATACGCAGGTCTTTCAGTCCGTACATAAATCCCATTCGCGTGGTGATAAAAAAGGATAAAACGGTGCATTTTTGCGCGGACGCTCGAAAATTGAGCGAAAACTTAGTCGACGACCACGAATCGCCGCCAGGGATCGAGGAGCTATTTCCACGATGCCAGCACGCAAATTTCATCTCTAACTTAGATTTGACGAGTTCCTATTGGCAGATCCCCTTATCCGAAGAATCCAAACAGTACACGGCATTTAAGCTCGACAATCACGTGTATGAATTCAACGTGGTCGCTTTTGGCATTAAAACGTCGGGGGCTACCTTGCTAAGGGCCCTTAGTGAGGTGCTGTTTGGGCTCGAGGCTTTTGTCTTTACAATTCGTAGACGACTTGGCTGTGTTTTCCCCGACCTTCGAAGAGCATTTGCGTCATTTGGATATGGTTTTCGAGCGCTGTTTGAAGCAAAATTTAAGGGTTCATTTGTGTAAGTCGAATTTTATGCGGCGAAAAATATATTTTTTAGGCCATGGATTATCTGCTGAAGGGTTGAAACCGCAGCCTGAAAAAATAGCAACGATAAAGAACTTTCCAGTACCTAAAAATGTCACCATGTTGCAATCGTTCTTAGGTTTTGTAAATTTCTACACTAAGTTCGTGAGAAATTACTTGCTGTATACGTTACCTCTAAACAAGCTGCTACGAAAGAAAGAAGCTTGCGTGTGGGGGATGGATCAACAAGAAGCATTTGAAAAAATTGAAGATTTATTGGATGAGACCGTCATTTTAAAATTTCCCGATATCCAACGGCCTTATATCTTGATGACCGATGCTAGCGACTATGCGATAGCGGCTGTGTTATCGCAGAAAAACACTCAAGGCGAGGAAGCGATAATCACTTTCGTAAGTCAGACGCTGCGCGCGAGTGAATTTAACTATTTCACTACAGAGAAGGAATTATTGGCCTTGGTCTGGGCGCTCGATAAGCTACACACATACCCACGGGGGGCGGTGAAGATACACGCATGAATGGATCGACAGGTGCTATCCTTCCTCAATACTTGTCGCTTCGGCAATTCACGCCTGCTGAGGTGGCAGCTGGCATTGCAATACTAAAACCTGGACATTACTTATATAGAAGGAAAGAAGAACGCTAGCGCTGATTTTCTTAGTAGGGTGCAATATCCGCCCGCAGGGGTTAACTTAAAAATTAACATATTGTTGGCTCACAAACCTTCCGACGAACTAATTGACTTATTTAAAGGGTTACGGGGATAGCAGCAGCACGACGATAAGATTGTTTATATTATAGAATCGTTAAGAAACAAGGAAAATCGTCTGTGTAAGCGTTTCGCATTTAAGGGCGACATATTGTACAAAAAGGAAAGAGAAAAGTTGAAGTTTGTCACACCAAAAATTAAATTAAATTTACTGATTGAAGAGATCCATTCCTTATATGCGCATATCAGATCGTTCAAAACACTTAAATTACTACGAGAACAGTTTTTTTCTCCTGGATTAAAAAGGTATGTGTAGGACACGATTAAACGCTGCCATCATTATCAGATGTACAAGATTATCACGCGGAAGTTTGACAAGCAGTATCGGCCGATACTGATAGAAAGGCCAAATAAACTTTTATCGATCAATTTTTTTGGCCCTCTACCTACCGCGAAATATGGTTATAAATACATTCTGTCGACAGTAGACGTGTTCTCATAATTCGTTGTTTTATATCCATTGCGGAAGGCTACCACAGACGCGGTAATTCGATGGATTTTCCGTGATTATATCCCGAAATATGGCAAACCGATGAAAATCATAAACAACCATGGCACGCAGTTTAGTTCGAAAAAATGGTTCCACAAATTAAACGATCTGGAAATTTTCCTTATTTTTTTGTCCATACGTCATCCACAGTCAAATCCAGAGGAGCGCGTTCATCGTGAACTAGCGTGTTTTTTTCGTTCTCTAATGTCAAATAGTCATGCTGCCTGGTACGACCACCTCTAATTAATCTGTTCCTTGATGAATGAAGTAATTCACGAATCCACTTGGTTTACGCCCACAGAGTTATTTTTGAATAAGAAACCCGAGCGCCTATGGGAGAGATATGTAAATACTCCCGCGCTAGAGACGCTTCCGAAAGAAAAAAAAACTAATGTTAGCTTGTGATTATATGCATCAGATGCTAAAGCGGCGAGCGGAAAAGAAAAATGCCAAGCGTCGGCATTTCACGTTTAAAGTAAATGATTCTGTGTTGTTGAAGGCGCTTAACGAATCCAATGCCGAGAACAAATACCTATCCAAGTTTTTCGCTATATACAAAGAGCCTAACAAGCTCGTTGGTATTTTTGGCGAAACCTACCAGTTATACGACGAGCGACAAAACAAAACTCGCGAAAAGTTTCATTTAACACAGTTAAAGCCATATTATGTTTAGCTTGTATTTTGTAAGCACTGCGTAATTCGATCAAGTAGTTGCATCAACAGCCTTTAGTGTAGCGTCCTTATAATAAATTGCCTTTAGTTGAGTTTCAGCTACGATGGAAAGCTCGTCTATCCGGAGTCTTGTACAATGCCGCGACGTACAGCTGTGGGTAAATCCACAGATGCTTGCAGCAAATAGTACGGGATTCTTCCTTGGCGAAATTTTCACCTCAGAACAAATGCCTACGGGGCGCTGTAAATACATTCCAATGATAACACCGAGTGGTAAGCGTCGCCTGAAAATGGTGAAGTTAACGAAAAATGCAGTGGTTAATACGCCTGCTCGAGGGCCTAAAGCCATAAGTGTAGGATGAAGTGCATGTACCGAGGTTGTTGGTATGATGGGAGACCGAGCTCAGTGAAATTCCGTTTCGTCATCGCCAGTGGCCCAAGACACACGTCTAGCTTTGGAGCGTTATCCGAACTTGCCTCCGGGGATGATTATAAAGAAGAAAGCCGCGATTCCTTCGGGGTTTGAGGTCAAGCTCGCGTCGTTGCAACAAGTGATTCCTGAAGAGGAAGGAAATGATGATAAGACAAATGACCCGTTCGGCTTGTTGCACAAGTACTCCACATCGGCTGTGCAGGCAAATCACGATAACATTTTCGACTTGAATGTGGACGATTTCCAGCAGGGGCTTGAAGTTATTCAAACGGTAGGTACAATAACTGTCTCCCTTATTTTCGTATTATTCGTTAATTAACGCAGATCTCGATCTAGTAAATTTTAGAGTCACAATCATACACTTCGTCCAGTTACGCGATGTACGTGGGAGTTTAGGCGTGGTTGAATTATTAACGATAAGATGCGGAATTCAACGTTCAAAGCTCTTTTTCTTTTTTCTTTTTTTTTTTTTTTAGATGAAAATTCGTGTATTAAGTTTAAAAACTCATTTTTATCAAGGGGGCTAATGTGACCGACTAGCCTCTCGTATTTGGATTAGTTAATTAATTTATTCTCAATAAAGGGTGCAGCGATGTGTGATTGGTGGTCTTTATTATATCTTGTGTTAAGAGGTAGAAATATTTTTTGTTCTCATTTAATGTTGATAGCTAACGCTGTGCTTGCTACTAATTGTGTTTTAAATAGGTGCACACAGGGCGAAGAGCAGGTAGATCGCCACGCGCAGCGCAATGCTTGAGGGGCTTTAATGCATGGCCCATCACCGCAAGTTACCAATCGGCACATAGGAAATGGGTTTCGGCAGCGCCTACCGCAAGCGATCCGACAGCACCATCCGGGCACGGCGACCACACGACGACAGGCGTTCTTCCTATGGTACTGGCTTGGTCGAGACACTTGATCTTTCTGGTGCCAACGGGAAATCCGCCATACATTCGTGTCGCGCTTCAATGCACCAAGGCACTTAGCTTCAATGCTTGATTAAGAGTAGCTTTAATGCACCGCTATAATTCGCTTCAATGCATCGCGTTAGTTATTATTTCAAAAATATTATAATTTTGGCTTAAGCTCACATTGGTTATCGCTTAAGCGCTTACTTTTCCTTTCTTTGCTATTCGCTCACTTTTGTACGTCTTTATTTAAATATTACATTTTGCTTGATGTAGTGATTTGTATGCATTATAGAAAGATATGTATTGTTAAGTTTGCTACATTAAAGCTTTGGTACTTAAACGAAATCCCACCTCACTTGTTTCTTTGAATTTGGCGTCCTTGCATGCAAGTATCATTTCAGCTTTCGTCGAACGTCTTGGGAAGCATCGGATGGTGGTGAAGCCCTATCTCTTGCTTGTTCCAGTTCTGCAATAACGCCAAGGTCATAAGTACGAGGACGGGAATCTCATATCATTCTGGGCCTCCTCGATCTATGGCTTAGCCACTGTGACGAGTGCCCGTTTCTCATCCTTTATCCTCCCAAATCATTCAGTGTTCCATTTGGCCGAGGAGAAGGATATCCGCACAGTGTGTGCTAGTATTTCTTAAGTACGTAGACAATTCAAAATTACGACCCCCATCACTTCATCACGCGCATGTCGAGAAATTTTTCTCCCTTGTCATCTCGACTCTCCCTTCCAGGCAAATTCCCACATTATTTGTTTTATTCGTTCTAAAAGAACATCGTGAAGCGAAAAGAAACGTCACAAACTTTTCTGGTGATAAAGCGTTTTATTTTTCTACACATTGTAATTGATTTGTGCTCCCAAATAATGCTTTATTTTTCCTAAACGTTTAACGAAAAATTTTATGAAAAACTTCTTTTAATCATGTCAGGACATTTGACTTTTACAACAAACTAATAAGTCAGAATTAGATGAAATAAAATAAGCTTGATGTTTTCATTACAAATAGACTGTAAACAATTAATTAACTTGATCTTTTTAAATACAAAAGTTCTTGTCAATTTGTTAAAATATTTTTTTTAAGCTGTCGGGCATTTTTCCAAACCGTAAAATGCTTTTTGCACTATATTAGAGAACCTTCATAAGATAAGTTTTCAAATCCTTAAGGTTATTTCACGTACACCTCTAACTCTACTGTACCATTAAAGAATACAGTCTTAACTTGCATTTAATCAACAATCAAGCTCTTACAACAACATTAATACAAAAATTTTTTGAAAGCTTGCATCTTAGTCACTGACAAATAAATATCTTTAATATTTTTTTGTTGGAACGCTTTGACCAAGAACCTAGGTATAAATTTATTTTAATTTTTTTTCTCAATAAACTTATTTTACGTCTCAAACTTTGTTTACTGTTGGTTAACCTACCAATATCCAAGTCTAATGTTTATTAAATGAATAGATCTTTAATTTCATCGCATTTTTCCACTTAGCAGAATAAAAAATTTCCAATGCTTTATTGAAACTTTTAAGATATAAATACTACTATTCACATTATTATCGTTAAATCTTTCTGCACGTTAAATATTTTTTTTTTAATCACCAGTTAACGCTGTTTTTGTTCTGATTTTTACATTTCTTGTCTGTCTTGTTAATTTTGTTATTGTTTTCATACAAAGCATCTATAAATATTAATTCACTTAAATCAGATTTATTACCAAGAATCGTATTTTCATTTTTAAGTTCATCATTATCTTCTTTTAAACAAATACAATAAGAATTGTTTTAAATGCTATCAGCATATCTTGCAACACTAACTATTAGTTATCCAAATTCCACATCTGAAATTTGTGTAACCTCCAAGAACTTTTTAACCTGTTTCCCTATCGTATTTTGATCTTTGTCTTTGTTTGGGCATATGTAAAAAATACTCTTCTTCCATACGGTCTCAAATCCCTTACATCAGGAATAATATTAAAAAAAATTTTAAAAGGTGTTTTTAATTTAGAAGTATTTGCTAGTATCCTGTTTTTCAAAAAGAATGGTGTCCATATGACTTTCAGCTGAAATATTTCATACACCCTAGCTTTACTTATAAAATATCTAGCAATTTCTATTATACGTCTATTATTATAGTTTGTATCGTATGTAATCCATCAATGAGCTGTGGTGCAAAAAATTTGATGGACCATTAAATATTATAACTAAAATTCACAACGTAACAGTTATTTTTAAGCACATGTTAATTTACTAATAATTAAAACATACGTTTAGGGGAAATCCACTTTATATCTTATTCTTCAAATAATTATCCTAAGGAAAAAAAAGTGTTTGCGAGGTTATATCTTTTTTCTGTATTGTGGCTTATAATTTTTTTTGAACAAAACAATTTATTTAATGTTTATTGTTATTTCAAGACCTCATGTGATGTATTTAATATTTATCAGTTTGAAACACAGAGTTCCAGTTCTAAAAGTATAAAAAGAAGATGCTCAGTGATCTTAAAATTTTGAGCTGTATACCTGCTTCTGCCATCGCGTTATGTGTAACTTACGTCTTTGGAAATAAGCTACTGTCACAAAATTTTAACAAAATTGGAAATGCTACCCGTGTACTATGAGAAAGGTATGAAGACTTAGC
The DNA here is from genome assembly GCF_000648655.2 of Copidosoma floridanum. The sequence continues at coordinate 47,309 of NW_019379732.1, forward strand.
TGTCGGGCTTAAACCACAATTCTGTTATTCTTTCGTGGTGCCAACCATGCACCGCAAAAAGTTCTGTAAAATCACATACTGATTAGTACAGGGTTATATAATATTAAGATTTAATTAAACGATACCTGGTTTATGTCATAATAAATTTTAAAGAATCGTGATTATTAGAAGCTATAAATTAAAGACCTCTGTTTTCTGTTTTAGGTGGCAAAAACCTTATAACATTGAGAATAGCTTTTCACCCAATTACATCTCAGATCAGTAGATTAATAAGCTCGAGGACCATGTTGAGTGTATCTTTTAGAGCTTGAAAAGCTAACTGTCTGTGGAAAATCACAGCAAGCTTTGTTCCATTACAAAGATAAACATTAACACTAGCAGACGTTGGTTTGAATAAGAAAACCATATTCTTCGTATTCATCCTGGCAGAGGTAAATGGTGATATGCTCATGATAATAAGTTGAGGCTATGGTTAACAAAAGAATATCACAAACTATGGTCAGAGATTGGACGTGTCATTTAAGTACCACACAACTATAAAGAGAACCTCAGCACTTAACTCAAAAATAACTCTGACACTTCAACCAAGCTTATACATAAATTTGGTAGTAATTTCATTTGAAAAAGTACAAGTTTTGAAAAGTCAATACAGTAAACTTGTAACGATGTAAAGCACAAGATACAAGGCTAGCTGTTTTTTATTTAAGGCTGTCGTGGTACTAGTTGAATGGTTACGAGTGCAAAGATCATTTATCAACTATTTTAACAGTACAGTAATTTGGTCCATGTATGTACACCTTCAAACAAACTGTAGATTAACTGAACAAATGGATATACAAAGACATTTTTAAAGTGGCCCAATTTCGTGCCAAGAGTAGAGAGGCTGTCGACTTGCCTGAGAGTTTCCTTATGCTCCGTCATCAAATAAAAAATGTGGGGACAAACGCGGAGTTTATCACCTCAGCAATAAAGTCCTAAAGCCTCATTTTTTCATTTTTTAGAGCCACAATAAATACAAATCCACATTATTTTACCTGTTTTAAAGCGAGAAGATTGAAGTTATTACAATCACGGTTATAAAAAAAGCTGATCTCTAACTTTCTGCATTCTTAATTCATTCATTATAACACTGCTATGTCCTGAAACTCACTAAATGAAAGATCTTAGTGTGTTGACATATAAAATGAAACGTTTTGAGTTCAAAACACTTGACTACAATTGACACTTCTCTGAACATAAAACTGTTTATTAAGGACATTTGTGTTTGGAATCCATGTTAATTTGGTCAAACAGTAATTTGTAAAAAGTGAGAAGAAAAAAAATGAAGCCAGAAGATCCATGAGTTCCTTACACCATAAAATAATTGCTGGGCCTAAAAGACTTTTTATTGGCATTTCTCTACATGATAATTATTAAGAAAGGCTATTTGTCAAAATTTTAAGAATTAAAAACTGACAAAAAATATATAATTACAAAATTGTTTTTCCAATCTCACAATATTTTTATTAGAGCAGCAAAGTCTTTGAGCTTCATTTCTCTATTTTTTATCGATACAATAATAACTAACACTTAATATTCTACCTATTCTAAAATCTTGAAGATTGAAGTAATTACTGTTAGAGTTAAAATAAAAAGCTGATCTCAAACGTAGAAGATTTATTATTTGATAATTTTAACGCTGCTATTTCAATCTTAATAAACGTTCTGCGTCAGTTTCTTAATGCCTAAAATTGTATACATTTAAAAAAATTGAAGTTCTCTTGCTAATTCACTCTTTTGCGACTATAGGCATGGTAAAAACTTTTGTGAGCCCTAAAGACTGTTTTTGGTAAACTTTGTTAAGTTGTTGTATATATAATGGTAAGATAGTTTCACGTTCAATGGCTCTATAAAGAACCATTAGGCTAAACTTTTTCTTAACTGAAGTTACTAGCAAACGTGACTACCTGCATACCTCAGGGTAATCTCCTCTGGCCTGCTGTTGTAGCACCGGAGTAATTGAAAGACGTTGCACTGGAAACGTTGGTGTACAAAGCACTTTCTTTTTTCACAGAGCTCAGGGATTTTGGGTGATCCAAGGTGGAAAGATTTGTTTGTATCGCTTGCCTGTTAAAGACTGTCCCCTTTGCTCAAATTTATTTCTCCCTTGCAGCTTTATTGTGAGGTTAACCAGCTCAGACTTCAAAGAGTATTAGTAATTTTTAATAAAATGCTTATATTTAGGAGGGTAATGCAGGGTAATGGGTGGCTGGGGTTCCTTTCCTCACAAAAGCAACTCTATTTGTGACGTATGTCAATGAAAGAATATTTTAATTTATTAGGGGCCGGCTTTAAACATTCTTTTGGTGGAAAAATTGTTGTCAGAAATAGTTGTAATTTTTAATGGCAAGGTGGTTTAACGCTAGATTGCCCTTAAAAAAACGAATAAAATCGATGATGGTCATTGAACAGAAATTTTTACCATGGCACTGAAAAGGATACGTGGTGGTACTTCCAGTCATTTCTTATTGTTATTCTCAATAGAGAGTCAGCTCCAAGAAGCTTTACTCTTGCCCTTGGAGTGTCTACATATGAAGATGTGCTGGAGAGAGATACGCTGCAATGGTTACCAGTGCAAAGATCATTTATCAACTATTTTAACAGTACTGTAATTTGGTCCATGTATACACCTTCAAACAAGCTATAGATTAACTCACCAAAAAGATATACAAAGTTGTTTTTAGAGTGGCCCAATTTCATGCCAAGAGTAAAAAGGCTGTTGACTCGCCTTACAGCTTCCTTATGCTCCATCATCAAATAAAAAATGTGGTGACAAACGCGGAGTTGCACAAGAAACAGCAATGGAAAGATGAAACTGGAGATTCGTGACGTATTAATATTTATCTATTTATTAATTTTTTTTTTTCAATTAAATTCATTGACGTAACAGCTTTTGTATACAAGTGCTAAGAATTTTATTAGGGATTGTTAAAAAAAAACTCCTGAAAAAGGAAAGCTATGTATTCAATAAATTTATTATTTTTAAAGTTTATTAAGTTGTTTCTCCAAATATTGAACTACTGTGCTGTCAGAAGGACATCTCATCTTTAAGTTATTCCCTGGATCACTAACCACTTGCCGTTGGTTGGAGAATTTGAAATAGGTAGTATTTTTTCTGAGGGTAAATTATTAGCACGCATGACCAAGGAGGAAACTGATGAAATTTCTAGCCAATTTGGCTATCGGCACTCTTCAAGGTTGTTTTTCCTGGCTTGCTGTTGTAGCAAAATGGGCTCTGGTATTATCAAGTCACTTAGAAGGGCAGAAAAAAGACCCTGAAAGTATTAGAGAAGATTGTGCTCTGGCTGGACGTCTTTTTTGATTACGCTGAAAATGTTGGCATTCAAAATGTCTATTGTTTCATTGCTTTCTATTGTCATTTATCTATTAAAGAAAAAATTTGAGCCCACTGAGCGAATTTTACTGAACTAATGTGAAAACCTATCGTTTTTTCGTGAGTCTTAGAGCTTATTTATTGATATTTTTACAAATTTTTGTTTAATAAGAAACTATGCAAAAACCAGCAAGAAATTTTCTAGAATTAGAATGCTAAAATTTTGGCAAAACTGGTTAAGTTTTTTTCGTGATAAGGGATGACAACGGTTTTTAGATCTCTATTTTATGTGTTAGTAAGATTTTTAAGTTGTCAAATATGTTTGACCCTAATAAATCAGTCAACGCCTGCTTAAACTACGTATTTTTACGACATGTGTGTATTAATTTCTATGCCCTACATTAACATCGTACAATTGTACAATTCATAACATTAATTATATATTTCAGTTTTGGAAAAGATCATGACAGCAGATGTGGATCTAAAATTATTTCTAATTAAATAATTTTTTTAGTTTCATTAACAAAAAACTATTGTTTTGGTTTTAGATGGAGAAAGGGGCTACATAAGCATTACCAATTAGATCCTTATTAGATAATTCATGATTTTTACGAAACCTAAAAGCCAAATACGAATTATTTTTCTGCTGTATAAGATAAGAATTTTATTAACGTCAACATCATTATTGTGCAATTTAGAGAACTAAGAACAAATTTTCGTCCCCAAAAAAAGATAGTGTTTGAGTAGTGGACAAAAATTTGACAAACTTGATATTTCTACTAAAAATAATTTCACAACTCCACGTAACTCAAATCGTGGACTCTATCTTGAATGTCTTTTATTCTATAAAGGTTGAGAATACTTTTTCAATGTATATTATTTTTATTTTTCGATTAAAGTAGTGAATGTATGTTTAAAAAATATATTATTTACTGTTAAATACTTAATTAGTTTTGTATTACTTTTTTTTAAATTGTTTAGTACAGTTGAATAGTGTTAATACGTACCCTTAGAAATGGAGATGATTTTAAAGAAACAAAGCTGTCATTAAATAAATTTAATGTTTCACGTGTGGTAATGTGTCATATTGTTGCAACCATAGTAATTTTTATTTTCAAAGTATACAGTGGTCAATCTAAAGTAGTGAAATAAAATGCTGTAGAACGCCCTGGTAACTCAATCACATATATATTCAATTAGTTAAAAAATATCAAAACCATGGATAATGCTAGTTAAGAGAAATATAATTTAAAAAAATTTTCTTGTGAATTCAATTTACTGCTTGATGAATAAACAAAAGCTTACCCTTTTAATAAATCAACAAACTTACTGAAATGGTAATTTAAATGCCAAAGATAATAAATAATGTTGTTGCTTCAGTATGCTGCGACAATTTGACTAACATTCAACAAAAACAAAATATCATCTTTTAGTTAATGAAAATACTGGTGGAACGACTGGTTGACCTATCTGTTTAGTTAATAGAAATCATGGTGATAAGACATGTTAAGTAAGAGATGTATTGTTAAATTTATTAAAATCTACTACAGAATATATACATTAGAAAGCCGATGCAATTACTATCAACAATTTAATACCTTTAATCCTTTTATTGAAAGTAATATACCATTGGCACATAGTATAATCTCCTTTTGTTGAAACAGTTGTTATTTAATGATTGAAAACTACAATCCAGTATTATCATATCCAGAATATATTATTTCTAAAATTAAATAGTAAAGTGTAATAATTATTTTCCAAATTTTATTGGAGAAAGTGCTACCAAAGTTTTACCTAAGGTTTTCATTGACATAACCCACTAGTTTACAACTGTAGTCTTATTTTGAAAGAAAACTCTGAGTGGGAAGTTTGCCAAACAAAAAGTAATTAAAGTCTAACACAAAAAGTAAAAATATTTACAACTGACAGCTTATTTCTTTCGATTTCAGGTAAGATATGTACAGCAGATACAGAGCTAATCAACTTTTTGTCAAGGCTGAACTAAAACCTAACCCAAAAAAGAGAAATTTACAATTTATTGCTAATTATTTTGAAGAACCTGTAAATAAAATCAATTATTCTTTAATAGTAGGTATGTTTGTTATACTTTAAAAACTAAACATAACTTTTCAATATAAAAAAACCATTAATCAAAGTCTAAACTGACTATGTCAGCGCTCAATATTTCTATTATAAATATAACTTATATCTGTTATTCTTCCACTTATCCAATTTGGTAAATGATAAGGATTGAGAGACAATAAAAACACAAGATTCTAAATGGAAACGTTTGCTTCCTTATCCCTTCGATAATTAGGTACTAGAAATAGAAAATCTTATTATTATCTGAAAAGAAGTCAGTAATATTTTTCATGGCAGTGGTCAATATTTATTTAAAAATTTATCGGAAGTGTAAATAAAAGAAATAAATGAACCCATGAATGTTGAGTCTACAAAAAAATGTCGAAAAACTTAATTCAAAAATTAAATAACTATTTTAAAAAAAAAAAGTTGATTAATAATCTTGACGCTTACGGTAGAGAAGAAATTCATAAAGAATTATTGGATCAATGCAAAGCCAAAGATGTTTATTACAGATAAATAAAGGTTAAATTCATATCAGCCTTTAAAGACTTACGTAAATCACGCAGTTATGAGAACAATATAGTTTTCATACAGTTTAAAGATAAAATTGACGGTGAAAGAAGTTTTAATCAAATCACAGACAATGTTATTGATATTCTTATTTTTTTAAATTAATTAAAAAATAGTACACAGAAAAAAAATCAGGATGTAGATGTAGAAAATTCAATAAGACATTCAGATATTTAGTAAAAAAAATCAAAATATCACATTAGCTCTCCAAAAACGTGCTACAATTTTAAATATTTACAGTAACGAAACAAAAAAAAAATTTCTTTGCATAATAAACTTATATGTGAACAGAATTACTATTTAAATATATTAATTTCTAGTATTGTAAATCGAAAAAAAAGATTTATTTTAAGTTATAGCTACATTATATTAACATTTAATATAAGTTAATATAAAGTTTGTCAAAAGCTTTTTTCAAACAACACAAACTATGAAAAAGGATATTTTTCATTGGCTGAATACTTACGATAACTTTCGACTTAGATTGCGAAGATGATCAAGTGTCGTAAGAACACAGGCGTTGTAACGGTCAACGTCCATGCCATCATAATAGGAGACGTGTAGTTAAAGCATACCACAACCAATATTGGAGGATTTCATGACTTTTCTTCCTACTTTTTAAGGTGTATGGAAAGTTACATCAGCTGAAAGTATTGTAACCCTCTGACTTTAAATGTCAGAAACCCCTTTTTTTAGTGCCATCATAAATATTCACATTAACTAAGCCACCATTAACCTTACTGATTATTTTTTAGCCCATTTGACGTTAAATTATATCACAAACAAATTTTTTACAACTTTTTTTAATAACATTTGAGGGAAAACTGGAACAACAATTTCCCCCAAATACATGATATAAAGCCAGACACTTTTAAACCAAGTCATTCGTTCACAGGCGGACATCACAAGTGCAGTTTCTTGCCATGAGGCTCAGTACCCTGGCCACCTACAACCCTGCATTACTCTCTCAACTCTAAGTATCTAACCAGGTATAACTTATCCTTTCCAAGGTATAAAAGAAAAATAAGTCTTAGTAAGTGGGTCAGTATTTCAAAGTTAAGCAATACAAACAAATCTCCACCTTTAATTACCCAAACAACTGAGCTTCACGATAAAAAGAGAATGCTTTAGATGTTAAAGTATTCAGCATAACACCAGAAAACATTGGAAAAGAGCACTACAACTGGCTCTGCTTCAGACAGTGTGGTTTACCTTGCAACCAGTCTGGTTAGAAAATAGGTTAGAAAAAATCACCCTTAGTGCAGTAAATAAGCCGAAAGAACCTGTACAATGTGCAAAAGTTATAGACAAGCACCGATTTTTAAAAATTCTTGTTGATACGTATTCCTTAGACCTCCTTAAACATTGATTTCCACTAAACTCTACCTCCACAGAAAAAATGAATTAATGGAGGTGAGTTTAAATACCCTTAAGTACCCCTCAAAAAAAGCTCTTGTGATAAAATTTAATAAATAGATATTTTGCCACGAAAATCTGTTCTTGTAGGTTTTTGAGGTTGTTTATCATAAATCTGACGTCCAAATGAAGGAAAAACTAATAATTGAACCCCCACACACCTCCCAAAGCACCCCAAAGAGTTGCTGTTGTCGTAAAATTTCATATGTCGATGTTTTACCTTAAAAATGTGCTCCAGCAGATTTTTTAGGTCACTGATCATGAATCCGACGTCCAAATAAAAAAAAAACTGAGAATTAAACATCCACTACCCCCTTTAACGCACCCCAAAAAGTTGCTGTTGTAAAGTTATGTAAATCGATGTTTGGCCTTCAAAATGTGTTCTAGTAGGTAAGAAAAATAAAGACCTTCATGTAAAGTTTAATGAGATAAAAATGAGGAAATTGAAATGAACCAGTATCTATTAATGATTACATTTTATTTGCATTATATATTTATATTTATTTTCATTACTCACAATCTGAATAATTCTTTAAGAATCGGTACACTGGACATATATTTCTCATTTTGTTATGTTTCTATGTCACAACTATTTCCTTCTTCATCCACAACATGAATCAGGTCCATCGACTTATTGCCCGTCACTTCAATAGCAGATTCGATATTCCTGCAGGTTACTTTATGACAGAACTTGCAAGTCACAGAACAACTTATGCTATTCTTACGACAGCCATACTGTGATCCACAACATCCTGTTTGGCATCCACACATTATGGAATCCATTACTGTTTTCGGTGTGGGTGGTTGTGTCATCCTTACAAGATGCAGGACGTCGTCGATAAATTTCCTATCCCAATCATTTGGATTCATGGTTGTAGTTGGATTATGCTGTGCTCTCGTTAAAAAGCCAATTAAAGACTGAACTTGATAGTACACTTTTTTTAGATGTTCTATAAAAGCATCTGCAGTGGGGGGCAGCATGCCAATGTTTACCGTATTTTTCTTTACTGATTTCATGTTTAGCATATTTCTTTCTTATAAACATGTCATACTGAGCTTTCTTACCTGTTTCTAACCAAAGTTTTCTTTTCTGCTGAAAAAAACTGTCTCCAAAAGATTAACAAGATTAACTGTTCACGAAATAATCAGAAGGTTTTTAAACTCCACAACACAACACTAAGTAATTGTTTTGAAATCAACAATAACACAATCGTTCGTACAAATATATAATGTACGATCACGGTAAAAAAAACAAGTAAATTACAAATAAATTACTGAAGACGATAATTCGAGTACGAACAACGCAACATATTGGCTTGCAGGTTAAACTACGTTCGAGTGCTTGTGAATCAAGACATAAGTAGAAGGAACAAAGAAGGAGAGCAAACGCGGAAAAAAGACATAGGACGCCTGTTCTCAGAGTGTTAGGAGTCAGGCAACCAGACATTATATTAGCAGGAGAATTTTACATGTGTATTCAACTCTATGTACGAGCTCTCTGCTCAGTACTACGCACAAAATAGAGGAAAGTTCAGAACTCCAGGTAATTAGAAAGTGATTTTTTTGTACACAAGGCCGCAATTTCTATAATTGATAATGTTAAACATCGATCCATTGAATTTTAAAGCAGCAACTTTTGGGGTGCTTTAAGGGTGGGGAGGGGGTAGGGTAAACTGTTAGTTTTTTCTTTATTTTGACGTCGTATTCATGATTAGCGAACCCAAAAAACTTACTAGAGCACATTTTCGTTATAAAACATCAATGAATAAAATTTTACGATAACAGAAACCTCCTAGGGTATTGTGGGAGGTGTAGAGGGGTAAATTGTTAATTTTTGTATTTATTTGGACGTTAAATTCATGATTAGCGACCCAAAAATAGTACTAGAGCAGATGGTTGTGGCAAAACATCTATTTATTCAATATTAACACAAGATCTTCTCTTGGGGGTGCTTGGAGGTGTTTACAATCACCCTTATTCATTCATTTTTTCTCCTAAGGCAAAGGTTAGTGGGGATGAATGTTCCAGGGGGTCGAAGGAATACGTAAAAACAAGAATTTTCAAAATCGCCACTTGTCTGCAACTTTTCCATATTTTCCGGCTCATTTACTGCACACATTTGCTAGAAACCTTAGTAAAAACAGATGAAGGTTCACTGATTTTTTTAAAGACATCAAATATTAATTAACGTTGTCAATAAGTGTATTACAACTCAACAAATTTAGTTAAAAAGAACTTTCACGGTTCTCGAAAGTTTTTAACAATGTGTTATAGTTTGTAACAATGAATTAGTAAATCATCAAGTGATAAATCCACATTAATCCTCAAATACACCTTGTTATTTAACTAAGTAGCATAATATTGTATTTGTATTTATCGTGGACCAAAAAAATGGGAAGATGAGGGTCCAAGACTTTTTTGCTCTGGTAGTGAGGTTTTGTAATTGAAAAAAAAACCATTTGAAATCACATGTTTTTTATGAGTTTTAAATTCTTTTAACTGTCTTAAATAGTTCGTTTATTATATTTATGGTGAAAAAGTTTAAATCAATAGTCATTTTCTCAGAGTCAACAACTATCCTTGAAAGTATAAAAGGCACTGCAGTTTTTAGCTTCATTAATATATTTTTTTTCTTTTCTGTTTCTTATAGCAAGTTATTTAACTAAAACAGCTTAGATTTTACATAAATAATTTGAGATTAAAAGTCTTTTATAGTGAGAAGTGTCAAGAAAAGATGCAAAATTTTAAACTTCAAACTCTTATGTTATTTTTTAATTAATCAAGGTGCTCTATACAGTGAATCCTGGGCGAAGCTGACACAGTGGAGCTTCCAGCGTAACATACAATAATTTACATAAAAGAGTGAATAGAGGCACCGTTATGCTCAGTGATCTGTGCTACAATTCTATAGTCTATCATAATCGTAAGATTCTAACGTGACGAGAGTCGAAGCTTTCTTTATAGTAAGAGATGTTGTAAGTGTAGAGGTTACACAATTAGTATTGATATTTATCAAAAAAAATGTCCTTTTAATGATGTGAATCTGTCATTTTGCTTAGGGACTTTCAGAGTCCTTGTTGCATGGTATCAGTTTCAGACAAGATCGAGAAAGATGTGAAAAAAAGCTAACTCTATGATGAGATTCAAAAAACGGCACACATTATTTTAAAAAATTTTGTTGTTTATGACATAACCAATGGCTTAAACCAAATAGATAAGAAACCCCATGTGTCGATTAAAACATATTAATTTTTTTTTAATTGTTATAAAAGACTATGTTATTAGACTTCAGCTTCAATGATTTCAATTACTTGAATGCATAAGAAAAAATCTTAAATAATTCCAGAACTATTTTTTAATTGTAAACTTAAACATCTGAAATTAAGACGAATCATACATATATTGATAAAGCTTGTGAACATTACTTTTCTCAATTAGTTTTCTTTCCTTGAGAGTGTTGTACATCACATGTTTAGAATTATTAAAATTGTTCTTCGTTTGAAAAAATTTTGTTGTTCGTATGAAAATATTTTGCGCTGCTATGAAATTTAAATCAAGGTAAAGCATCTTGGTTAGGGAATCACAAAAAATAGTAAGAAGAGTATAAACAAGAGGAAGAATAGTTCTCGAATTTTTTTGGTCCCTTGAAAGAAAAGTATCTTTAGTATAAAAGTAAGCATTACATCACCTGCATTAGTGAAATCTACTGAGCTCACTAGAGGAAATGAACCTGGCACTCGTAGTGAGGCTGCCACGGCTTTTTGGTATGGTAGTTTTTTCCAACAACATTAACTTGAGCTATAACTTAAAAAAAAAAGTAAGTAATATTGCCTCAAAGCCTAGACATACAGCGATATACGTATCGCAGATTCTGTAATGCTGAATTGATTATTTTATACTTTTTTATAGTTTAATTAAACTGGAGAGCCTATTAACCGTATATGATTGCTTCTATATTTTGTGTTGACTAACAAACACGAAAAACTTCAGCAAGATTGGATGTACGTTTTTTGTAAACCGCAGTTTAATGCAAAATAATGCATTTTTGTAAAATGGCCCAAAAAATATTGAAGTATGGTAAGATGCTATTACGGATTATCTTTAAAAAAAGTCAATCTACAATTAGCAAAAGCCTCAACCTATTTTCTTGTGTAAAAATTTCTAAAGCAATAACATTTGACAACTGTATTTCATGGGCTTGGCTTTGTAGTGCGCGTGAAAGCTTGAACCACTGGAGCCAAACTGTAAAAAGATCACTAACAGGAATATTTAAAAAGTTGTATGGTAACTGTTCCGAAAAACTGCCGTGCAGCACTTTAATCGTAGGACTAGACAGCTACTTAAGGCTTTAACGTAAGCTTAAAAATGTTTAAAGTTACGTCCACGAAAAATCATTAGGCCACTTATCGAAAATTTCCTACAAAACCCCGAAGTTTTGTACGTTGGGGAGGATGTTGCCGACAGAGTCGGCTAATTATAAACAACGAATTATAAGTTTTTCCTCTTCTTCTCTTTAATAAAAAAGCGTTAAGTTTCTTTTGTGAAAGTAGGTTCTTCGTTCGAATGTCTCACGTATAGCGGTCGTTGATACGATCGTTGTGTCGGTGTTTGCGTGCCTGACGATAGAAGAAGAGGTGTCATTCAGGGCCAATTTGTCACTACAGAAGCATTCTGTCGATGAAATTACGGGACGAGAGGGGTAAGGGTGAAGAGGAGGTTCCTTTCCCTCTCGAGGACGGTCATCACGAGACATTCGAACATAGCGTTATTGTTTTTTTTTTTTTTTGTAGTTTGTTGCCATGGCAACTTGTTTTGTAGTTCAAAACGAAGGAGAGAGAAAACGTCTTTCTCAAAAGAGACTTTCTGTGAACAATATTGCATAACCTTTTTTTCTTTGAAGAATAAAAGTTTCCTTTTTAAAACAGTGTGATTATTTTCTGCACGTAGTAGCTAGTTCAGCTACATTTTGGTGACAGTGCGAAAACAAGGTATGACATTATTCTTTCTCTTATAATTTGTACACCTGCAACTTTAGAATTGGATCAACAGCAGCGATTATCTTATTTCAGTTAGTTACTTGGGAAGAACAAAAGTCAGTTAAGTTGGTCCAGCATAATGACACCAACTGATCAGCTTTTGTACCTGTTACGGGAAACAAACAACTTAAATCTTTTCAAGAGTTTTCTTAGACAACATATACTAGCAAACTAGCAAACTAGCATACTAGCAAAACTATTATACTAGTGCACTAGCAAACGATTTGAATTTCGGTTTTAATTTTGAAACAAATGTTGTGAATTAGTTTGTCCAAAAAGCCAGGGGTACATAATTAAAGTTCACAAGCAGTTCGTAGATTGACAGATTTGCAGCAGTTTGGCAATTTTCAATTTTGCAATTTAAATTGGCGTAATCATATACACATGTTTATTTTCACCTTATTTAATGCAAATTTAGATTTATTTAATTTGTATTTTAAGGCATTTAAAATTTTCCAATTTTATGACTATTTAGCTTGTTTATCTACAAAGATGATTTTTGAAAGTATTAAATTTCAAATTTGTCAAAATTTTTGCACATGTGTTAACAAAAAGCATGCAAGAAAAAAGACAATTTTTTTTTTATTTGATCTTAAAACGTGTTTAAATAACGACCAGGGTAATAAACACATGGTAAAATGAAAGCTATAAGCCTTACTTACCCCTCCAAACCATTAAACCTTTTTAACATGCGTACTTTTTAAAAAGTATATTCTGTATTTTGAAAAATCTTAAAAACTAAGCAAAATACTAAATAAATTTCTTTCAACATACGTTCATAAAGAGACGCTAGTTTGGAGAAAGACTGAGAAATGATTGAGGCCAGAGTGGTCTGGTGAAGACTGCCGAAAATTAAAATTCACATGCATGATAATCGAATAAGACGAAAAAAATGATAAAAATAAGAACTGTAATAGTCATTTAACGAGTCATTTAGCCTTTAACGAGAAAAAAATCATTAAGAGCCATATCATAAATTCTTGATTTCATGTGAGACAATACGCATTTTCGTTTATTGTTTTTATAATATTATTCATTGTTGCGATTATTAATTACTATACACAACGCTTGACGCTATCACCATTTTCGTCATATACTTTAATCAGTTTCAAATGTTTATGCTCATTGAGTATTAATTTATTTTATTAAAAAAAAAATTTTTTT
>NW_019379732.1:61051-112127 GCF_000648655.2 Copidosoma floridanum
TCTTACATATTAGATTTTCAATTTATAAAAAAAAAGCTTATATTTTGTAATTTTATTTTTATGGAAATTTTTTATTCAATTCATTTTATTACTAGTTTATGGCTTTTATAATTAACATAGAAAAAAGCGTATAATTCTAAAAGATTTTCTGTGCTAAAAGTTTTTTATTTGATTTATTTCGACAAAAATCTGATGAGTGAAACCAAAAATTGATATAGTACTTAAATTAATACGAAGAAAAGTTTGTATATAGAACAACACGCTTCTAAGTCTAAGTATATTCGTCGATGTAAAATTGTATTTACTTTTCTACAAATGTGAAAACGCTTTAAACTTGATCATATAAATTTTTTAATAAAAAGATCACATAACTATATAAAAATGTATGGTCGTACTTAGTTTTCAACTTTGATTGCTTGTAGTATGCTGGAATACCAGGAAATAAATAGAACTTCAGGCTGAATTATTCCTCAAAGCATAGGAGAAATTTCAACTCTCATGATAAAAGGCCAGAAGTGTGTAAAATCAATGTTACTGTAGTATTCTACTCCAGTTCATTTTTAAATAGCTGATTTTAGATATAACAAGTCTCCAAAATGCTGACGTTAAAGCTGATAACAGTAATACTCACAATTTATGTGTAGCAAAATTACGTATGTAATAAATTTTTTGTACTTTTCTTATGTATTTGAGTATAATACTATATTTATTAAAATCAGTTACAAAAAAAAGGTAATTTGTTATAAAGATCCATTAACAGATTTATTAACAAAAATAAAGTTATATAATAATTTAATAATTATATTTGTATAATACACTTTTAAAAATGGTACATGATGAATAATGACAGTATAACTAAAGGTACAGCTTAAATATAATCGATACAAAAAAATTACTTAAAAAACACTCGTCAATGCCCATACTATTCTCAGTGGTTATGTTTCTGAGATACTTATGCTCATGAAATGCAATGGCCCTAAAAAAAAGCGGTGGTACAGGAAAACTTTTCATTAAAGCTAACATCAAGAAAGTGAGGTCAGGGCTAAAGACAAAATATTAGTCAAGGCAGCCACTAGCATTAAAAAGTAGAGATACTCTAATATATGTCAGCTCCTAATAGTCCTACAAAGATCATTGTTTTAATTTATCAAAATTAAGAACAATAAAGAGCTTTTAAGTTCCTGGCTCTTTGCTCAGAGATGATGAAAATATGGTTCTGAGCAATAAGTTTTTTTCATAACGTTCTAGTGTTTTTTATATAACATCTTAAATTGAAGATAATTAGACTTATCGGTTCTATCAAGTTTTATTGCGACGTTTTGGCTGGGAAAAAAATTATGAATAATTGACAGTTCAAGTTGACCTTTTCGCAACGGGTTGACAGTTGCAAGCTTTAAGCATATTCTAAAGCATACAAAAACTAACATTATGCTCAATTTTTATTTAATAAGTAGGTGTACTGCGAGGGTTCTGGCTCACCTCCCCCCTTGCCCCTAGGAGGGAGCTGTAGGATTAGGCTTCAGGCCCACCGAGGGGGAAGTTGTAGGGCGAGATTATGGCGCTCCCCCCTCCAAGTGGGTGGCTGCCATGGAGGGGGAATCACGTGCGCGTGAGAGTCGTGAGTCAGCCGTGCTGTTGCACAAGCTTATCCACGCTCCCCCCTCTTCTAGTGTCGGCTTGTTCCCGAAACTAGGTTTAAGATGAGACCACTTACCTACACGCATGAAAATGTACACATGTGTACGCGCATGTATGTGCTCGTGCTAACCCAAGTGATCATGTACGTAGATATCGATAAAATAGAACGTGTAAGCGTTTAGTTAAATCATACACTTTTCTGCACAGCCCAATAAATGTTATAGTAGAGTACTGTGTTATCTCAAGTTAGACCCTAGGGATGTAAGCAATACTTCTTTAAATAAGACCACTCCTCACATGATTTGGGCTTGTTTTGCTTGTTTAACTGCATTAACACATAGTTTAACAGTCTTAGAGCTGATAACATACCTAACATGTACTATAAATAAAATAAAATAAATTCGAATACGTCTTGGAGAAAGATTTTTAGTTGACAAAATGCTTACATTCGAGAAAGTAGTGGAGCCTGAGACTCCAGAAAACGATTTTGAACCAACCATTGAAAGTGCGGTTATTCCGGTAAGAGATGAAAATTTGTTACAAGTTTTAGATTTTTGACAAAAACTAACGCTTCTTTTCTACAAAATTACATCTAATGCAGTGGTTAAGGTGTTAGTTTGGCCAAAATATTATAGGTATTATTGTATCCATACAACTGAAATTAGTGAGTTGGAAATAACCCAACTATTGTTACTGGCACTTACCAATTGTATAGTTATAATTCTCTCCATTCTGTAAGAGCACCGATGCACATGTTGGTGTATTTCAGAGAAGACGGATATGCACTTTTGACGGCAATAAATTTGCAAGAGTTCCAGTGTACAATGGGGGAGGATTTCATTTATTGAAAACGTGACGTCATTGATAACAGCAGGTAAGATTTTGAATGAAAAAATTCTGCAAAACTTTGATTCTGTACAACTTTTATTCTGTAAAGATTTTATACTGATAAATTTTTTCTTACAGTATTTAACAATGGATTGCATTAGCAGTACACAAATAATCTTTTTTAAAGCGATGGAGACTAAAGTAACTATCTCATGTTTATACAAAGAACTAACAATTTTTTAAAGTTATTAAAACAGAACAGTGTTACTTAAAGTGTGTTTTTAAATTGTGTTAATAACTATTTCTTTTATCTTAATTATGAAAGTTAAATATTTTGTATAAGAACATTTTGTACCTGTGATAATTTATTTTTTATTTAAAAAAAAAAGTTAATACTTTTTTGACAATAATACGTGGTATTTATAGCTTACTTATTTAAGACACAGTAACTTTGCAATGAATACAGCAAGCTAATAAATTCAAAGTTCGATATTGTTAGGATGACATGTAAATGAATAATATGCAAATGGATTTTAATAATATCAAAAATTTTAATTAGATATATATATATATTTGCAGCTTCAAAAAATACAAAAATTTTTCATAGTCCTAGCAAGGACCAGTTATCGATTTTTTTTTCTTCAAGTATATTATATCCATCTTTCTTTGGATGAGATCAAATATTTTCGGAATGATAATTTTCCTTGACTTTTGATTGAGATGCCTCAACGGGCTTTTCTAAAAAAGGTTTTCGAATATTTCCATACTCCTCCTTATCCTTACTGAGGCTCTCGTATTTTGGTTTGTAAAAGTACGGACCCATGTTTTTTTGATGTTGACTGCTTAATCGTCATAGGATAACTGGAGCTATATGCAAATTTTTATTAGCTTATAAGAAGGCACTAATTTTTTTGTACTACACACAGTCATCGTTTTTTGGCATTAACATTATTATCAGTTTCATAGCCACTATCAGTATTATCAGTATTAGGTCTATCAACGACATCCCAACTGGGAAGCATTTTAGAAATTTTTTTCTTATAACTATTTAGTGCGTCTATAAAACATTCCGCGTCTGGCTCAAAGCTACTTTTCACTAAAAAGCACCAAAAAAATTGAATTTGATGTGCTTTATTAAGTGTGCAAGAATTCTTTCTACGCGGTCTTTTTAGTGTCTCATGAGTACCACATATTAACGCCTTTGTTGAATATCCCATACTAAAAATATGACGTGATGGCATTATTTACTGCTGAATGTTTATCACAGCACACTTTATGGTAGATTCCAAATACGCAGCTGTATTATCTTCATAAACGTAAATTTGGTGTGCTTTTTTTGCTACCGCATACAAGTGCTGCTGTAATTTTCTAATGAAATAATCACCCTCGAACCAGCAGAGACCATGCACTTTCTTCGATTGATGATCGTTATTTCAACGCACATTCATAGGTAAGGTATAAAAATTGCATGGGGGCCGTACAATCCAATGACTGATCGCTAGTCTCATAAGGGACACAACAGCTACTTCTTTTGGTAAAAACTGTCGAGAAGCGTCGAGAAAACCTTCAATCTCTATAACATAATCTGTGTATAAATCCATTTTTTATTTTTGTAGCTGAAGCACGTCGTACTAACTATGACATAAACGCGCATCCATCACTTTTGAGGCTGCGTGATTAACTAAGCAGCACTCTGCACTGAAATTCATTTATATAAGTTCTACTCTGTTCTAGTGCGTGTATATGTTTTATAAAAATTATTCGTTAGTTCTTAATACTTTAATCTTAAGTTTTAGGGAAAGGTTGAAAAGTCAGTTAAATAAATTATTACAATAATATAAACTCCATACATTTATTTGTGATAATAATTTTAAAAAAATACAGTTTCATCAGGTTTTTCATTAAACATCATGTTCAGAATCAGCGACATCTTCCCACTCCATAGCAATTTAGAATTTTTTCATTCGTTTGACACTGTGCGTGGCACACATGGATTTATACTTAACCGCTGTGATAAGGACATGTAGTTGCTGATATTGGAAGTTTAAACTCTGGATAATCAACCATGTCTTTAGCTTGAAAATTAAACTTTTCAAGCCACCTTTTCTTCAATCCTTTAATCACAAAAATCTTCTTAGCATCTTTGAGATTTTCTTGTAGTACATTCCCAGCTTTTTTATAACTAACATTACCATATTTCCAATCCAATCCATAATAGTAAAACTCAAGCCATAAATTTTCACGTTTATATTTTTGACTCAACTTACGCCAAGGAAACGGTGGTTAAAGAAGAAGCACATTTGGTTCAAAGCTCTCACTTAACAAAAGAATAGCTAATTCTTTTATCATATAATCGTTGCCAGGCTTTTTAAGGCCTTGCATTTCCACTACATACATCATCACAGCATAGAATAGACTGACTAATATGACTAATGCTGTTTTATTTTTTATGATCAATTTTTTCTCACATCCCTCCTCACAGGATTATACTCGATTATGCGATCATGTAGAATCATACAATAAGCAGCTGTTCCTTGTGGAAAATTATCATTACTTATATTCTAGTGACCAAAGTGACTAGCATTAGCAGATTTTTGGCCTTTAAGATTTGTTTGAAAGCCTAAAACAATATGTTGGTTTACTTATGTATCCTCTAATAAAAATTTGTTTTTTCTTTCCTTTACAACATATAAAATACCCATTCCTCTAATTTAATTGTTTCACGTGCAGACTTATTGTTATGACTTCTCCTCGAAAATTTACTAGCTTTCTTTCCTGATCAACGATTCGAACTTGAAGATGATCTATTATCTTGACTGCAACGGGTGGGTAAATTATTTGTGTTGAGACTTCAATAATTTTATGCCCAGGAGAAACTGCAGGGAAAAATTCATGAATCGTGTAAATTTTACGTTCATTTATATATGCTCTAGTAGTGATGTTACACTCAACTCGAAGTGCATTTACCTTAAGAATCGATACAGGTTTATCTAACTCATAAATTTTATGTGGTTCGAGTATGCGTTTTTTAAAACCTAAAACTGATCCCAACGAGTCTTCTGGTCAAAAATCAATTGGGTGACTACACAGAATCACGCTACAAAGCGTATTATTGTTTGGCTTTACACTTATCGAAATATCTTTAGGTTTTAATATGTCCATGAAAAAATTTTCTATATCTTGAATTTCATAGCTGTCCGTAAGTAAAGTTACCACCTCTTCACCCACGTAAGATTTGTTATTACTCTCGTCAATATTAGGTATGGAATTAAATGTTAGTAATTCCACTAAACCAAGAACGTAATTTTTTTTAAATGAGAGCTCAATCGGAGAAAAATATTGTGCTTTGAGAGCAGATAATGTATTAGATAATCTTAAAGTGAATGCGTCTCCCATGACGGTTGATCGATAAATTATAAATTTTTTTCTATCACTTGCTTATACTTAAAAATCTTAGACAGAGATGGCTACAGTAATAAGTATTGAATTCTTGATATATTTTGTAGTTATACTTAATAATACCAACACCAAGGTATAACATAAAATCTAGCGGTGGTTCTAGATCACCAAAACTATCAAAATATGTTACGTCATCGCCTTGCTTTTTATATGAAACCCAATGAGTACCAGGACCTTCTTTATCATCTAGGTTAACAATAGCTGATTCATTTTGATGTGGACCACTAAATAGCATATCGTTTCTCATTAATACTCCTCGAAAGTGTGGTATCTTCAACATTTTTGCGTATTTTATAATATCTTTATTTGTTAAAGCTCGATTAGGCACTTTTACTTCGAACTTTTTTTTTTCTTATTCTTCTTCCTGGTTTCAAGTATACACCTAAGGCTTTTTTATGCGGTTTTAGGAAGAGGCCTTTACCAAGTAAAATAGCTTTCATTTTTTTATTGAGTCTCGCACTCTTTAAGCTGTTTCTTGGCTTCGTTTGCTTGACTTATTGTTTTATATAGCTGATGTCGAGTTGCGGCTCAAGTGAAAGTAAGCGTTTAATCAGTGTCGAGTTGCGGCTGAGCGATAAGCTTCGTTTTCTAATGTATGCCGAATTGCGGCTGGCCTTTTCTTATTTACTGTCGAATTTCGGTTACTGTTATTATTTATGTATTTATTTATATTACATCGACGTCAATTTTGAATAGTGACATATGTAAAAACTACCTTAAGAATAATATTGCCAGTCAGTTTTGCGTTTACTGAGCCACCAAGAAGACGCAAATATTTACCAGTCATCTATTAATTCTTTCTTTTCATCTAACTGTTGTTTTTTGAAAAATGGAGTTCTGTATAAGTGAGAAAGGACAAAATCTTGGATATAATAATGAATACACTTATAGATTCAAAACAGTTTTGTGCATTGAAGCACAGCGTTGGGTTTGTACTCAAAAAAGTTGCAAAAGTTTTTTAAAGCTTACCTCACATAATAACGTCATCGTCTTTACTTCCTTTTTTTAACTTCCGGACAAAAGTACTTCTTTGTACGAACAAGTTTTTAATATATTAAATGACGAATGTAAGAAACTGAATCTGTCATTCAAACCGAATACAATATACGTAGATTTTGAGCCAGCAATTCACAGTGCTATTAATAACAGTCTGCCAAATACAAACATTCTTTACATACAATGAAAAGACTGAGATGACCATGACACACTTATTTGTTCATTGCACAAATATAATATTTCTTAAACATGCCAGTTTTAGAACTGACAGTCCGAAGCCTGGGTAAAGTGTGTCGGAAAAATGTCGTTATATATCAATTAGTAATAGGAACGTTACTCAGCTGCTATTCGACAATTTATAAGAAAAGGTTTAGCCGCAATTCGACATACATTAGAAAACGAAGCTTATTGCTCAGCCGCAACTCGACAACTTTTCTCTTTCCAGACGCAATTCGACATTTGCGTTGTATATACACCACTCACACCATTACCGATAGCCCTTATAGCGCTTAAACCTGCAAATGTGGGTACAATATTTGGTTAAAAGCCTGCAATCTTTTGAGCTATGTGTAACATGCGTGGTGTTCTAATATTTTTTTTACCATCTGCTTTTTTCATGGCTGCTTGAGCTCCTTTTAAAGCAGAGCTGACAACTTTGTGAGCACATTTACTTGTAACCATAGACTTCTTAGCACTTTGAATTAAGTTTTTCAAAGTCACTATCCTTCCAACTTTCTGTTTTCTAACTTTTTTTGTTTTTTTATTCTTTGATAAGCCCATTCCTAATTTTGATTTCACTTTCATTGCGCTGCTCACGAGGTGTCCGATTCTTGCGAAGTATCTGAGGTTAAAGTTCAAGAACCGCACTCGTGGTGGACCGTAAGATAGCAGAGGCAGACTCTAACTATCTAGTCAACCATTCGAGGGTAAAATTTGAACAGTACTGTGTCCTCACCTCATGGTAGACTTGGAGGTAGCAAAGGCGGACTCTTACTACTCAGTTTACCGTTCAGGGGGTAGAATTTAACTCTCTCTCTCTCTTCGCAATAGACTAGGTTGTAGCAAAGGCGGACTCTTACTACTCAGTCTACCTTGAAGAGCTATTGTCGAGTCTTCTTCTCGGGGCCTCCAGGGCATTTTACAAGAAGTAGTGGACCTCTGCAACGCGCTGGTTTAAGATGACGCAGCAAAACTTGCCCGGAAAATCTTGAACGGAAAAGACAACAGTCAAAGATATGATTGGCTAGAGGTGCTCTAGCTCACCCACTCCAAAAGATGGCACATCCCACATCCGGCTCATTCTTCTTTGTGTGTTGAAAGAAGAGAAGGTGATCCACTTACTTACGCCCTTTCTTTCTCCTTAACATTCAAATTCGACAAAACTTTAATTTGACTAAATATTAATGTTAAGGTGAAATATAGTTCAGATTTACTAATTCTGGGCACTGTTCATTTATTTAACTACACTTGTTGCAGAAAGGTTGGAGATAATCGCCTCATACTTCAATTAGTACTTGGGTAAACAAACGATCGGTGCTCTAGGGTACGTTAACCAATACTTAAACAGAAATAACGTTAACCGTTGTTATTACAACTGATAATGATAAAATTAGTGTAATAGTACAATAGTACTTACTACAATGATAATAATAATAGTTATTATAGTATAAGTATTATAATTATAAAATTAAAAGGAGTGGTTACAACAGAAGTACCTTGCCTTTCGCGAGTTAACATAATCAAACTTACGGGTAGTTTTGACTGATTTCAATATGTATTCGAAATTTTGGTAGAATTTTAGTTAATATGTTCTTTACTTCTAGTTATTGGAGAGGGAATCGACACGTGGTGCTTTGGGGACTTCGAAATTTCGTTACTAATATTGGAGCAGCCTTACGGACTCTCTCCTGACACAAAAAAGGCAAAAAAAGAGGAAAGAGCTATTGTTAATGATCAGTTTGGCTCTCCCATTTTCTCTTACATGTTGAATGAATTCAAAAATTTAGACTCTTGCGTATGGTATAAGAAAATATTCGGTAATGTAATAAAAAAAAGGGTAGCTTGGCGTGTTATGCATGTATGGAAATAGTGAGGGTGCGTAATTTCCAGACACCTCTGACGTCAGCGTCTGGCACCGGTGGTTGGGCCCGGAATGAGTGTTTGGTTGAACTGTTGGAGGAGGGGGGGAATGGGGTCTCCAGCTGGGGAATTTTGGGGCTTCGAGGAGTGGCGCGGTTTTAAAAATCTGGTGGAGCGTTGGAGGTGGGATGGAAAGGTATAAATGATGAAGTCATTTGAATGGGGTTGACAGAATTTATTTATAGTGAGATATAAAGTGATACACATACAAATACAATGTAAAAACTTAAGATAATTGTTTATAGTATAAAATGTTTGGTGATAAAATATAAATACATATAGGTAAAGTTGTCACTGATAAGTAGTGTTGTTAATCTAAAAGGTTATAGTTTTATACAATGTAAGTGATAAATAGAACGCAGAATGTCTTGTTTTTTGTGATACGTTTCAACGCAGGATGCATATTTTAAAATTACTTAAAGTGAAGTATTTCTAGACTTACAATTTTGATTACTTGTTGAGGATATAACGCACCTATTTTCTAGGTTTTTATGTCTAGTAATTTTATTGTCCAAAGTTACACTTATTTCATCATTAGTTGATGTAGTTCTTGAAAATATTGAACAAAACAAATCCAAAGTATAATTATGAGACATAAAAAACGATACAATACAGAAATCACCACACACTTGAGAGTCAATACTCTGCAATTGTTGTACGTTCCACTCGTAACTAATACAGTTTCGTCTAAGTCGATCAACATGGTGTGAGACAGCGGGTGGCAACCCATAACTGTCAAAGAAAGCTCTGTGTCCACTGGTATCAACATAGAGAGCAATCCAATGCACGCCAGGTCTTGTGCTCTCGTCCGTATTAGCTACACGGGCACACGATCTCGTCCAAACAAACGACAGCTTGTCTGCTGGAAATAACCTGACTGTCGGTGTCGGAATATGCCGCAGCGCTTTTTGTATTTGTAGTGAATTCATCTTCTCTTATTCTGGCGTTCACAGATGCAGTAGAGTCCCCACTTTTTCTAGATTTTCAAAGGTTAATGATTTTCATGAGGTTCCTGACCTCTTGTGTAGCAGCAGCAGCAGAGGAGGATGACGACTGGCTTGAACGTGCAGGTTTTATTATCGGCTCCTGAGTTTTTTTTTTTTTTTTTACATCTATAGCATCATCTGGTGTGGTGTAAGAGGGAATAACTTCTGTAGAATGTTAACGGATGGATGGATGAAAGACATTATTAATATTTAAATAAAAATATTGGTCACTTTAAATTTCTTTTTTTTTTTTTGCCCTTTTTTACTCTTTTTACAGTTAACACAATTATTTTTCTCACTATTCTTCTTTTTCCCTCTTCTGGTCTTATTCATTTTAACAACACTTTCCTTGCGTCTACGTTTTGTTACTCGAGATGTTTTCTTTTTAGCACAAGTCGTAGAGATGTGATGAGTAGCGCTTCTGCTACGAGACTGCGCTCGATGTTTGTAGGATAAAGCATTATATCCGGATCCTTACATTAATCTAACAAGCTTTTCCGTTGCCTTCTAACAAACGTTTCAAGTTTATACCTGATTCGGTTGCACGATTTGTCAATGCATCTTCAAATGGCAAATCACGTTGACCAATGTCATCAATTATATTTACACCAGCTCGGAAAGCTTCTTTTTCAATAGCGCGTGCACCTTTTGTTATAAATGGCACAGCTGTGCAAAAAAGCCCCGTGAAAAAAAAAAAATCTAAGCCATGACCCTTCTGCCTATGCGAGCCAGTAAACACATGCTTGACACCTCTACCTCTTCCACCGTACTGAGAATGATACACATCGTAGAAACTCATTTTGTACAACAATTCTAAAAAAACACTTTCCTAAAATGTAACACCACCGTCAGTGTCCCAAACTCGAATTCTATCGGTTTACCGAATTGGTCTCTTATATATATATCGATTGTATAAAATCTATTATTAAGGAGGGGTACGTATGCAACAGGCGTATACCTTGGTGATTGTACTATCAAAATGAACTTCTTTAGCATCCAAGTAAACTATTTGTAATAACGGTGCAAACGTGTTCCCAACAATATATGGTTCACATATATTAGAGTAAATAAAAAGTTGATCGGACACTGCTCTTGACATGCTTGCCAGCTGTTTACCGAAAATTAACATTCGGTAATCATCCTTTATTTCTTTACGTTCTTTTTCAATATGAATTATTTCTTCTTCGAATACTAAAATGCGTTGAACTGCGTTTGATAACCAGGGTAATTTTCCACCCTTGTCTTCTTAAAAATGTTTCATTACAAATGAAAAAACTGTTCCTTTGTTTTCTAAGGTAGGTACACCAATAAATAAAAATCTACCGTCCTTGTTATAAATTAACTTACGCTGATATTCTTTATCTTCAGAGATATATTCCATCCATTTGTTATTTATTGGTTCACATAAGCTTTTCATCGAGTCATATGTGCCATGTTGGAAATAACATTCTGTTTTATCCTCAGGTGCACTGAGTAAAATATCCTTTCGAGTGACATGTAAAATAGTGCATGGTACGTGAATCTCGGAAATTTCTATCTCCCATTTTCCACACAGCTCGATTTCTTTTGGTAATTAAATAGAAAAGTTCGTTGTAGTATTATTAAGAAAGTATTTCATACTGCTGTTGCTTGGCAAAGTTATTATAAACTCGTTATGAACCGTCTCTCAAGTCTCTTTCAAAAATGCAAGAATCAAACTTTCCTGGATAACCCACCCAACTAACAAAATATTGTTTGTTTCCTCTCTTTTCGTTTATTCAAATTATTTTTGTAATTTTATGCTCCTGCTCTAATAGTCGCTCTTTAGCGACTGGACTAAGCTCCTCAGGGTAAAAAAATCCCTCAATACTTTCACCATCCAAATCATGCAAGTAATATGTGTATAAATTCTGTCATTTGCTAATACCGACAATTTGAAATATTTTTTCACTCCAGGATTTCATGGCGCCTTTTTCGAATACGTCTTTCTCGCAATTGATACGCACGTAGTCCCTAATTTTATACTTTAAATCAGCTTGACAATTTTGACGATGTTTTTGCATTTGTGTTTGTGAGTGTTCGTGAGTGGGGTGATTTATTGTACCCATCAATTAAATCTTGTAGTACATCGATAAAGTGGTATGTTTTCTTATATGTAAAATATCTGTGCATACGTTCCTTGAGTATTCGTATGAAACGCTCTACTACAGCTACTTTAACGTCAGGGTTACTCACAGTCCAAAATTTAATTCCATTAGGTTTTAACAACTGCTGGAACTAGCTTTCTAAAAATTCTTTTCCCTGATATGTTTGGACAGTTTTTGGAAATCGATAGTGTTTATTATCGAGAATTTTTTTAAAAGCTGTGGTAACTTCACGGCAAATTTTATCACATAATGGTTGAGCCCATACAAATTTACTCAAAACATCTATTACATTGAGAATGTACGACATACCACTGTTATAGTTTTTGATAGACGTAAATTGAATGAGATAAGCCTCCCACAAGTCATCCAAAGCGTTGACATCGTAAAAAAGGTGTGGAAACTTATGTCGAATAGTTTTGTGTAACGTTTAAACGTTTTGTCCCTTTAACCATTCCTTTGTTTTATCTAATGAAACATTTTTATTTAATCTTATTAAGTTTCTAGCCCCGATAAAACCAGCCTCATGACTGGGCGTGAAGTGTTGTTTTTCCAACGCGTCTATTTTTCAAAATCTAAGTCACTGTCCGCCTCCTACTCCTCCTCCCTTATGCAAAGGTGTAGATGTCTTGGATAGACTTTTGATGTCACTTTTAATAATTTTATTCTCTTTAATAGTAGTTTTCCCAAATGATTGATATGCTTCATTGCCGTATTTACTCGACAATTTATCGGTAATATCGTCATAGTCACGATCTATCTTCTTTCTAGAGTTAAATAATTTTTGACAAGTCTTTGACAAAGTCTGGACTCGATTGACGTTACGAATCTCCCACAGGTCATCGTTTCCTACAAACTTTTGAAAAGTAACAATCTCGCGCAACATATTATCAAATTTTTTTCTACCCACAGATTTAACTATTTTTCTGCGTCTTGCCGCATCATTTATTAGGTCAATAATATTAGAACCTTGTATTTTTTACCATTAACGGTCACGACACCCTCACTATTCCAACTTATTTTACGGTTATTCTTTTTTAAATAATTCAAAAGTAATTCAGACTTTTTCTGATATGCTTAAGGTATAGTTTTCAGAATCATATCATCAATTATTCGATCATTTGCATCTGTATCATATTCTTCCTCATCTTTTTCCGTTGATACGTATGGATTTCTTTGTTCGTCTACGAAATAAAAGTATCTTTGTAAGACTCTTTAATATTTTTTACATTTTTTACGTTCGTCGTTGAACGCATTGGAGTCAAGAACTTGTTTCATTTTATCATCTAAACGACTGAGGTTGTTTCCAACTGTTTGTATAGATTGTAAAACTCGTTGCCATAAAAAATCATTAGTAGCAGTAGAAACAGGTATTACAGCTTCATGAAGGGGTCTTACATTTTTACTGTGTATTCTTTCGAGCTATTCTTTCAAAATTAAAACCATTTTTTTTTGCTTTCTCCATACCACTTTAAATCTTTTTTATTTCATACAGCTCTTATTGATATTGCGCTTAACACTGCTTGAAGTATAAAAGGTAAGAAACCATTACCTTGTTGTACAATAATTTTTCTTTTTTTCCCAAGAATCTTCACTGTCGAGGCCTCCTTCCTTCTTCTTAATTTTCTTCTTTTTAGAAACTATTTTCCTCAACATATTTTTAAATTTTTCAAGTTCTGACTTTTGTAATTTTCTTAAAGGAACAACACCTTTTAGTACATTTAGAACACACTCACAGATACAATAAGTTAATTTTTTATTGACTGTTTTTAATAATGCAACACGCTGATGTTTATTTTAATGCTCGAGAGCTTTCAATATTTTCATATGTTTTTTTTCAAACGGTATTTTCGAAGAAAACAAGGAGTTTGAGGACCTATGACTATTTCAACGACCAAAGTATTGACCTGTCATCCGATGTGATGCAGATGCTTCCATCGTTCAAACAAAACTGAAGATACAAACTCACTGACCAGTATTTTAAACAAGGTTTCATTTTTTACCTTAGGCGATGCAAGTATAGCTACTGTGTACGTATTTTGGTAAATATACATACTGATACTCATCATCAGGAAATATACACATACGAAATCTCAACTCGTCCAGTGTATCCTGCTTGAAATTGATCATTAAATAACCATGTCTCTTTATCGTTGCATCCTGATAGGCTTCTTGTAAAAAATTTAGGATCTTCGGGAAAAATTTGTCTTGCCAAGTGTTGTATTTGAGCACGATCACGAGGATTTTTAAACAAAACAACATACGAAGCGTTGAGGCTTATATCAAGCGAATAAGTAGACTTATGAAAAATATTTTGAGTTATAAACATAACACTTATGTTTTCATGATGACTCCCTTTTGGGAACAAATCCACAACAATATTGTTTGATGATTCACGCATTAAATCATCGATGATAAGTAATTTCTTACGTTGAGGATCGTTTGAATAATGTTCAGGTTTTGATAGTCCTTCGCGAAATTCAATTTGTTGACCATTTTTTAAAAAATTTCCACTTTTATAACTATTCTGCCACTCAGCGTAGTAAAATAAAATTCTATTTAATCGTAAACTTGACAATTCATCGATAAAATTTAAGAATCTTTTGACGAAAACGGTCTTACCACACCCTGTAGGACCACAAATCATACTCATCCACGGATGCTGCCAGCGCATATCCATCGCGTTGTTTGAACTAAACTACGCATGTTAGTGTAAATGACTTGATAAAAGTGTATTAATTTACAAATTATAAAAAAAGAAAAACCCATTCGTAACAGCAGTGGCGGCAGTGGCGGCAGCAGCGGCGGGGGTAATGGTATGGCTGATTCACCACGGGGAGTCAAGCTGACCTAGAGAGCGCGCGCGCGTATTATGTAGCTGCATCCCCCTAGCTAAGAAGCATTATCTCTCTCCCTATCCAACTCTTTTTTAGCTTGACAAAACAGAGGGATCTCTCATTTTACGCTTTTCTCACTAGGTCAGTCTAAAACCTGAAAAGTGTGCTATGTGTGATTTTATCTTCTTGCTCTTTTAAAGATCTGATCCTTACAAGTTTCCAGGGTCGAATTGCTCTCTAAAATAAAATATGATGTCTACTCGAAACACAAGACAACGTGACAGTGAAAAATCAGTGGGTCTTACAAAAAGTGTACGGATCTCGTTCTTTTACACACGAACTTTGTTCTACATGTAATTAATTGATGAAGATTATGATTATAAAATTTTGGATTCGGAAATGCAAGAATATTACAGTGAAAAAAAATCTTACATTATTAGTCAAACTACATCAACCTTAAAAAGAGGAACAGACTTACCTTTTTTACAAAAATCAAGACCAACGGATTTGAAGGTATGAATAATTTATGTAATTTTGTGAACAATATTATTTCAATAATGCAGAAAAATATTGTTTTTACAGCCTCACATGCATATAGCAATAAATATCAATAATAAATGGAGACGTTGTATAGCATAAGGAGACAGATGTAAGATGATTGATGTAGGAAAATCTTTTGATGTATCTCAATCTGTGATAGGGTGTAGTATAGTTATTTATAAGTTGGAAAAACGTTTTTTAAGTTTTGCTGCCTCGAGCAATTTTATGCAGGTTAAGAAATATTTTACCAATATCGTGGTTAAATGGTTCTCGTCGGATCGATCTCGCGTGTATGCTTTTTTGTCGAGGAGTTAAAAATAGAACTCTAAGGGCTTTTTTTATCAACAAAGGATTAATTTATAATAGTTTTTACGTTTTTCTTACCAGTGATACAATAAATGGATTAACCCTTTATTTAAACACCATGCATTTGATACGGCAAGAGTTGATTCTACTGGATTTTATCACCCTGTTTGGCCTAGTGACTCACCTGTTAGTTTTACTCGTTGAGTCCGTGATTCATTATCGTTACCTTCTTTTTCAACGGGGAAAAATTTATAAAATNAATTTATAAAATACTGATCAAAGTTATAAGAAATACTGTAAAAATAATTTATGCGAGAAAATAAAATTTTTTGTACTTATTTGAGTTTTATTACTTAGTAATTACAGGAATTTGATATCGATACACATATTTGCACAACAAATTGATATTTTTAATCACTACTTGACGTTTTGTATTTGAATTTATAAATAAAGTTAAAATGTTTTAAAAATGTTTGTCTGTTGCTTATGATGTTTTGCTGTGAAAAGATACTTACATTTTTGTTTCATTCGATACAGAAATTTATTAGTCGCACAATAAACGTTGAAGTAGTGTAAGCTTATGAATAGGACAACTCCCTATCAACCAACCTGAAAACTCTTCTGGGTATCTGTTAGATATACCAAATTCGATCGACTCAATTTTAGTTTCTTCTATGATGTTTATAATATCAAAAACATGTATGTTTAGAAATTTATTAAAATCATGATACCATCCACTCTCCACCTTTTCCTTATGACATTTTTTTTCTCATGTAAAACCATTTCCGGATCAAATTTGCATTTAATACATACAGCTTTACGCATTTTAATAAAAATAATGACATTCAATAATATATTGCTCTTATATTTTAATCTTTGTACAAATTTTAGCAATGTTTACAACTCTTTTATTTTTCTTTTATTTTTTAGTTCGTATAAACTATGAAGCATGCTGTGCCATTCCAATCCTTCCAAAGATTTTTTTAAATCCAGGTAGTGCTTACAATCTAGAGTAAAATTTGGTGTAAGCTGACACGGACAAGTATAAACTTCTTTGTTTATTTCTTGCAAGGCATCGTATAAACCTAGGAAAAATAAAAAAAGGTCTCCGAATAAATACTTAATTTGTTTCTAAAAATTATTTCATTTTCTTATAACCAAATGGGTAAGACTGTTGTCCATCAATGAAAACACGTTTTTTAAGACAATTTCACACGTTTTATCCTTGCTACCTGTTACGACGTCGTGTGTTTTAATTTTTACTTATCATAGAGTTTCATGTAATTATAACGTTATTTTTATTTTCTTTATTCTCATAACCGCTATTATTTTGAAATTTTTTCTCAACCATAGAGACAATCGTATCAAAATTAAGTTTTAACGCATTTTGGTCGAATACCTTTTACTTTACATATGTCATGCGTCTCACCGGTTGGGCCATGTAAACAATAACCGTAAAACTTTGGTCCTCCGAACACAAAAGTTTCTATAAAAAAACCCTCTTCATACTCCTCCAACTCGTCTGTTAGTTGGCCTAATAACTATCCTGTGGGTGGATTATATTACTTGAGATCTTTAGTGTTAGTTACAAAAATAATCGAATGAGTGTCGTAATATAACACTCTTTCGCCTAAATTTTCTAAATAGGAATACAATTTTTATCGTGCTTGAGCTGTGGTGTAAGCTGCTATAGCTACATTTGTACAGGGGGATTAAAGTGCCGCTTCGTCCTTGTACCTCCATGTGACGTACATAACATTATCGTTTGCCGGAAGACAACGTTCAACGTAAATTTCATCATTATATAACAGCTTTAATAACGATTTGTAATCATTTACTATGGTCGTTCTTGGAAGATTTCCGCGTTGACCAAATTTACCCCAAAAACTATTTAAAAACAACTTGGCTACAGATCGCAAGCCGGCAGTTTTTAAAATATTATTTTAATTTAGTTTCATTTTTTCTGTGTTTTCGTAATAATAATGTAATTATTTTCTTCTGTTTCTGTTTTTACATTGGTAGACTAACCGCTTACCTCTTGTTTGATTTTTAGAAAAGTATCTATATATTCGGTATACAGACCACCACTCCGCGAAACAGGGTCATACTGAGCAGTTTCGTACTGCCAAATTACATTAATTCGACTAAGTTTATACCTTTATTTTAAAGCTTTCTTTTTTTTCACCGGATACCCAAGTTCTTTTTAACACCGACTCATTTACGTCGTGAGAACATTTATCCTCGCATACTTTCTCCATACACGTCCTGCATAGACCAAGAAGTAGTCTCCCATGCATTTTCGTGGGAAGTACAGGATGAAACAGATTCAACGGTGGTAAGATCGCACATTTAACCAAACCCTCGACGTTATTGTTAAAATTTTCGTAATTATCTCCTGTTAAAATGAAACAGTCATCCGCATTGTAAATTTTAAGATGTTTTGAAGGAAATTTGCCTGTCTTACATATGTATGGGTATAAGGAATATACGTCAAAATAATTTATTTTTTGATTTTCTTGAGCGTCATATCGCATAATAGTAGTCCCCGTATGACTTCCATAAAAAGCGTCTCTTGAGTTTAAGATATTATCTTGAGCTATCGGGTGATTTTTAACAAAATTAAAAAGTTCTTGATTTTTTTCCAAATATCGGTCGAAATCGCATTCCCACATCTCAATTACAGCGTAGCCATATTCTTTTGTTCTCGAGGTCATTTTAAGTGTATTTTCATATCGCTCCGAATAGCTTTGGAAGTTTCTTCGTACGCTCATTGGGGTAACAACGCGAACACCCGTGAAAATAACAGCCATGAAATTGACAAACGCAATTTTTTTCTCTGGCTACAGGTTTTAAAAAATCATCGACTACTTGTGGATATTCCAATAAACGTCCTGCATGAATTTTTTAGATATTTCTAATTTTTTCCTTACACAATAACCATTTAATTGATTTTTACGCGATTTTTACGCTTTCTACAAAAGGATCAACGTTTCCGACTTTTAGAAAGATTTTTACAAAAGCTGTACACGCCTGACGCAATATTTTAACATCTTGAACGCAATAATCTACTCTTATCAATAATCAATCCTTCTGCATATTAAGTTTTTTTTTTTCCTTGATAATTTGGTCATACCAACGTACAAACTCTTGACGTTCTTTTGAACTCATTGAATCTGGTGAAAAAAATTCAATCACCGGATACGGTCCTTTGTAATTCATATTTTCTTTGCTCGTAAAAGATGGGGAAAATACCCTTTTATTAAATTACCCGTCAAGTTAAAGGTTTTCGGTAATTCTGCTAATTTTATTGGTAAACAATTGAGGCTATCGATGAATTTGGTTTTTCCAATGCTCATTTGTATGATATTTCGTCCGTTTAAAATGACGTTGGGAGTTTTGTTTTCAGAAACAAGATGTTTCGAAATAAATTGAGCGTCAAACGATTTTACGTTCTGTGCTATACATATAAAAGAAGAAAACGTTTCACTTTTTTCTCGTACAGCTAAGTCAACAAACATTTTTAAACATTCCTCACCCCGAAAAATTATTTCTTTTATACCACAAAATTCACAAACGAATGATTCTAAATCTATAGTCATCACATTGAATTTGAGCTACACATAAAATCGGTACATGTATGCGTATTTTTAACGTATCGTCCACAGTTTCGTCCTGACGTGTCTCAAAATCATAAAAAATAAAGCAATTTTTTTTCTTGTAATGTTTCTCTTTTACAGCTTGAATCATACACAATTTATCAAAATTAAGTGTTTCTTACACTATCTACAGTACTTTTTTTCGCACTCGTATTTTTTTTTTGCTGCGTTACAAAATTTTTCACAAAAGCTGCACATTTTTAAAGTATTGCAAACAGATCTTTTGATTGCCCAATGTGTTTTTCTTCGTGCATATGACCCTGGACGCTTATGATTTTTAAAACATTCTCTATTATAAAAAGTACGCCCACAGTCATCACATTTAATTTTTTTCATTTCAGAAGTATTATTACTACAATTAGGGTTTGTATTACATGCTGCACAAACGAAAGGACACGAATGATTTACTATTTGTCTGTAGATTTTATTACACGGTAAACAGAAAAACATATTTGTATTGATTGCTTAAAAGTTTAACATTAAATTATAGTCTTCAATATTAGTGTAATACATTATGGTTATAAATAAACTGTAATTTGATGGCATATTTTTGACCCGTCATAAATTAAAGCCGTGCCAGTCCTGAAGTGTTTATAGTCAAAAACGCGAATGGCTATGTTTTTTCGTAAAAAATATTTTTGAAACTTTACAATTTCTGGATATCCAAAAGCGTCTGCATCTTTATTAACTATATCACTATCCTTTAATAGTTTTAGAGCTTTTTGTTTTTGTTCTTTTTCATTTTTAATACTTTTCCACTGTTTCTTATATTTGACAGTGCCATTTTTGTTTGTATAAGCCTTGCCACAAACAAGAGCCCTCGCTAGACATAAATTACTATTATTTTAAATACCTAATACTCCTTTCTTTTCTATATTTTTTACAATATCTACGGAGGCACTCATCCCTTAAGGCACTTGTACATATGTTACATCAACAATTTTATTTTGTAAAACGTTAAAATATTCTCTTACTCTGTTCGATCCTTTCAAACAGTTTTGGAAAATCTTTAGCCGTGAGTTTGTAAAGAGATCTATAATATAATCCTACAGCACTGCCGGTCAATCTGTTCGATTCTAATGACACTTCTACGAAATAATTGTGTAGGGAATAACGGTATTTAATCATATCTACAAATTCTTCCATCACGTAAGCTAACCAACCATTTATTTTACCCAGCGTAACTAAATTTTCATTCGGGGGTAACATCTAAAACGGAATAAGACGCCCTGTTAATCTAAGCACCTTAATATATTTTTCTACATTGCTTATTATATTAATAAATTCTCTACCTTTTAGTCCACGATCCTCTGGAACAACTTTTTCTACGTGTACGTTCGTAACACCACCACCTTTTTGCACAAGACCACAAGCACAGTTACACCCACAATTAATTTTGCTACTCGCTTCACTTGTTTCCGGTGTCGTTTATATTTTTTGTTGCTGCTGTTGTTGATCCTGAGGCTGTTGTTGTTGCTGTTGTTGTTGCTGTTGTTGTTGCTGCTGTTGTTGCTGAGATTGTTGTTGATGCTGCTGGTATTGTTAAGGCTGTTGTTGTTCTATTTCTTTTCGTGGACCACTTGGTTCCAAATCAGTCAGTTCTGTCAAAATAAAAAACGTTTTTTTATTCTATATTCACAATGAACTACACTTATAATGATTTATTAAATGAGAAAATTTATTTACCTTTATCTGCTCCAAGATAACAAATTTTTTTGTATTCCCGAAGGACCAGCCAATAATTCTTCATCGTTNCAATGAACTACACTTATAATGATTTATTAAATGAGAAAATTTATTTACCTTTATCTGCTCCAAGATAACAAATTTTTTTGTATTCCCGAAGGACCAGCCAATAATTCTTCATCGTTCTCGATATTTCTTTTCCTATTTCCAATGATCTGTGTAGAAGTCATTGGACTTAGCGTCTGTCATGGCGAGAAAAAAAATTGTTTTTCTCGGCTATTGTATTTACTGAAATTAGTAACAATAAAATTCCATAAAAATAACGTAAAAATTACTTTCATTTTAAGTGATAAAGTTTACTTTCTTATTCTTTCGTAGTAGTCAAACAATGGCTTTAAACAGCCACTGTTCCGTGAGTTGTGTGGTAAACTTTAGGTTACCACAACCACAGAAATGTCACTATTTTTTACACAAATATCATACAATAAACTTGTCTCACTGTCAGAAACAAGCCCTCGAAATAAACTCCACAGCACCTCTTTAAGCTCTTGCACTGGTTCATTCGGTAGCACCTTATTAATATAAATCGCCGGGTATTCCAATTTAGTCACGTCATTAAGCGCAAATCCATACATGACGAACTGCAATACTACTGCCCACAATTTTTCAATCACAGAATCCATGATATAGACGCGCACTACTTCTTTTCAACGGATAAGAGAATATTGTTTTGGCTACGAGTGCTCAATAGAAACTGAATCTTCCTTTTGGTCTTAAGTTCTCATTAACTCTGTATCTTCTGTTCTTTTACCCTACTCTAGAGAAAAATGCATGGAGCAGGGAGTATGAGAATCACATAAACAGTGAGTAAAGCCAGTCCCTTGATTTTCGTACATTTTTTTAAGAACCTTGTAAAAATTTGACTTTGACTCGAATGAAAGCCACGCACTAGTATTTCCCAAAGTTCTGCATCTTCTCCTATTTTACCATACCCGTGAGAAAAACGCTAAGATGGGAGTATATGAAAATCACATAAGCAATGAATAAAGCCAGTCCCTTGATATTCGTACAGTTTTTAATGACTTTTCGAGAGCTCGTAAAAATTTGACTTTTACTCAAAAGAAACCCAGCAGGCACTTGTTTCATAGAGTAATATTTTACTTTTTATAACTCTTAACTTAAAACTGATATGTGATTACTATTGATACAATTGGAGGGCTTGTTTTCTGTTTAGGCATATCTTGTAGCTCTCATATGGTTTATGTACGTAATGGCAACATCCTACGAGTTTATGACTTTAGGTCCCAACAACTGACAGTTTCCATGCAACCATCTACTTAAAGAAAAACGCGAGATAGTAAAAGAGTATAGAAGGAGGAAGAATGAGATAGAGAGAGAGAGAGGAGAAGGATAGAGCGTGAGATCTGATAAACAGTCAGTCCCATTTTTTCCGGTACCCGATCCTACTTTAGTAGTGTGTCAGCAGTCGAGCAACCGATACGTTGACACAACCCCCTAGCAATCGTAAATAACGTATTTTATCATCGCAAGTGTCCAGTGCTGAAGTGGTGACTAGTACAAAAAAATTTTTATAACGTTTGAAAATGGCGACGGCAGGTGTTATTTCCAGACGTGAAAGGGATGCATTTCATCAAAATGAAATCTTCTACAAGTCCCATAAAGACGAAAACACTGATTCCACTTCTTATTCTAGCTCAAACGTATTAACTTATACATATGCCTTAAATAAATCTTGTACAAAAAAGATCTCAGTTAGATTTTACTATGATTTTGACAAGCAACTGTTTGAACCTTTCATTCTTTTGTCAAGGAATGAAATCACGAAAGGGTTAAATCTTAGTTCAAAAATGTGGAGTGATATGCAAAATCATTTTGCAGTTATGTCATATTATTTTAATAATACGGCTACCGAATCATTGGATCGAATATATTTTAGTGACATCTAGTTGTTGTTTACCACATCTTATGGAACAAAATCTATTGTATTCTTTTTTTACCAGGAAAACAATAAGCAAGATGGGTGTAAAAAAAAACCCCTAGGTACTACAGTAGTGATGCAGAAACCAACCTTTTGTGGACTCGGAGCTGCAAGTGTGTGTGTGTGTAAATGAAAGACTTCATCGTATTGCACTTGTTACGATATTAGTCAATAAATGTAAAAATTTAATCAGGATGTATAATTTTTCGTCTGTAAACCTATTGGTCGTATTTAACTTCTAGCTTACCAACAAGCATTGGATTCATATACCTATTTTATCAAGCTAAGGTGAAAGACAGCTCTAAAAATGAAGAATGAGAACTTCTCCAAACTTACAGTGCGAGTGAACGTACGGCTATTTGGTAGTAAAAAAAATAGAGCAACTGTCAGGTGAATAGACGGTTGTGTGCTTGATTTGCACCAAGGGAGAATATCTTTCTCATTCTTATTTATTATGAAAATTTTCTTGAAGAAGAAATAATGTGGTGTAATATTGTGAGTTTTAAGTAGGTATATTGAATACTGAAAAAAGGGCATGTATGGAAGATATAGAGTGTTTGTATTGAAAGTGCTGCCATCTATGCATAATTACCTCTTCATACAATGGTTTAGATGTATCAACATTCGCTTGTATACCATTGGTCGTATGAATTTCTAATTTATCAACAAGCATTAGAATCACGTATTTACTTGGATATATNTGATATATTTTTTGTTTTTAATCAGGGGAAAAGTTACCATAGTGTTAGGCTGCGTATACACGCTGCGAAAATTTATGCAGCAAAACTTTGGCAACACAGTCTTTCTATAACTATATACACGGGGAGCTTTACTCTGATTGGCCAACCAAACTTCAGTCGCGTAAATTTCCGCAGAGTGTATACGCTGGTTGGTAAGAGTAGATTTGCTCTAAAAGAAAATATTACTATAAAGCTACGGTAAAATTTACTAAACATTACAGTGAAACTTATAGTTTTCAGTCTCAACTTTGCGGTTATTTTTACCGTAAAAATTCCTGTGCTTCTTTCTGCATGATTTGTAATAATTTATGGAATATTCTTAATGTCACTCTGGGAGCAAAAAATAATAAAAAATAAATCTGCTAAAATGGTAATCTTATAGTGTTCGGTCGTCTAGAGACTTTGTACTATTTGAACAATAACTTTAAATGTTTATAACAGTAATTTTTGTTGTAAGTTAAGTAAGTTTTTTTTTTTTTTTTTTCATTTGTAACATTTCTTTAATAATTTTATAAATTTTTTTCTTGTTTTACGAACACACTTTTATATTCGTTATTATAAAAATTTTATGTTTCATAGAAAATCTTACTTTTCTATGTTTCTCAAAAAAAATTCTTTTTTTTGATTTCTAGACATTTCGTCCTTCTTAATTTGTAATAGAAACATTTTTATTTTGTTCTTCTATGAAGCGTAACGTACGATGGTATAGGTGGTATTCTACGCTCCCTCTCCTCAAATCTCCTAACGAGGGGCCCTAGGGCTAAGGGAAGGGAAGCACGAGCAAGGAGTGAGTCTATTGGGGGAGTATATGACGAACCTTTGAAGAAAGCACACGCGCCACCTTGCGTGTGATTACGGTATCTTGAATAAAGGTCCTTAAAATAATACGCGTTGATCATTCTCGCGAAGCACCTCTTTACCAATATCTTCCCTACGTAAGAGTTTTGGTGCTAAGTGTGAGGTACGGTAAGAGTCAGAATTTTTTTTTCTTTAAGTTTTCTTGTTTTGGGAAAATAAAATTTTGCAGAGAATCACACATAGTGCAGTGCTACGAAAATCGAGCTCAAGTACCAGGACGGACCCGAACAGAGCAGGGGAGAATCCAGCGGCTGTTCACACGAGCAAGTAGTAATTCATTAGAATTGGAGCTGAATTCCTGCCTATCAACACCAAAAAGGGGAGTATCATCGGGGAAGGATGATGTTGAACACATTTATTTAGGCCTTGGGGGTACTATTTACTTGGTAAGTTAGTTGTATTAATTTTTTTTTTTTTCCATTTTTTCTGACCCCGGGACAAAAATATATGAAACTTAACAAAACAGGCGTAAAACATAGGGATTTCACTAGTATAGGTTTTATAAGGACGCGGAAAACTTACGTAAATAATATCTTGCACCCATAGTGGCAGAAAAGTATATAACCATTTTTATTATTACTATTTTTATTACCAGAAACAGAAGACAGATATTCCCAAAAGAATATTTCTCCCCAATTATTCACAAATGAAAATTGCGTTGGTAGAACAGACTCAAAAACGCGTTGGCCTAGGGAGAATTCTTCTTGAAGAAGCAATCCACGTGATAAAAGAATTCCGAAGCCAAGGAAAAAATAAGTGAGTCATAATGCAAATATTTAACGGTTTGGTCGAAAACAGGAAGCATCCGAGACCCGAGGAAAAAGAGAACAGGGTTTCAATAAACAGAAAATTATAAATCAGGGTAGTTACTGGAAACAGGTAAATCCTCTACTCTCTGTTATCTTTTAGCAGCCGCATCTACGCGAAAAGGACCATACATTGAAAACCCGAAAATTAATATTTAGCGCAGCGAACTCTAATAAGGGGGTCCCGAAGCGTTATATCAACAGATACAGTAATCACACGCGTCTACACTTACTTGGAGCCTACTACACTGACTCAGAGCGAGCCGAATTTTTCAAATAAGAACAAGGTGTGTTGTGTGAGCAAAACAGATACACTTCAGAAAACCAAAACCACAGACACAGTAAACATGTCTCTTTCAGGGGGTACGAACCATGACGTTGTGAATAACAGAGACGAAGTACAAAACGATGGGGTGAGAATATGTGATATATTTGTTTAATAGAAAACAACAAAGAGAAGACACAGAACAGCAAATGCTAGAATCAGAATTAGATCCAAGTGGGTGCGAAAAATTAGATGCGTTTGACGAGGAAACTAGAATAGTGGTAATGGGGATCTTTGCTTCAATGAAGGCGAAAGTAAAGAAAAACCAGAAAAAAGAAATAGTTCACTCAACAGGCAAAGCAACTAAAATCATAAATAAAACTGGGTCAACGGCAAACAAAAACAAAGGGGATGAATTGAATAATACGAGAGGGGATAGACTAGATTAAGACAGAGAAATAAAGCCGTATGAAACGGATAGGACAGATAGAAATTGGAGAACTACAGAGACTTTTACGTCCCAAGCAAAAGAAATGGGCCCACGAAGAACACCAGGAAATACAGATATTTTTGGGTGGCCCACCACATCGGCCATACATGATGATTGGAGGGGCATGAAGAGCACACTAAAACGATGTAAGACGTCACCTGGAGAGCAGAGTCAGAAAGATCAATGAAGAACTAGAATGGATGAAAAAGGCGGCTTTTGCATCGGTGGCTCGCTCCACGTATAGAGACCAACCCACTTGGACTATCCCGCAATCACTCAAACAAAGGCAGGGAGATGATATATATATATATATATATTTCTACACTCGCAGCCAGGTGAGGAGAGAGCCAATATGGGGCGTGACAAGAACGGCACACGAGGACCACTACAAAATATTCTGCCAACACTCTACCATATGACAAGCAATATCCCGTTTTTCGATGGAGACTCAATTAACCTACCGCTATTTTGGGAGAATAGTGCAAATGGTTGCACGGCAAACAGGGCCGGTGAACTAATTTTTTTTGGGCACCCTCGCCAACAGACTAAAAGGTAAAGCAGCCGAGCATTTCGCGCCAAAAGTGACCGAGTTTGAAACGGTGCAAGAATTTTTCCAGGAACTTTCGAACAGGTACGGAAGCATAAACAACTTAGATACCCTAATGGCAAGGCTTAACATAATCAAGCAGCAAAATAACGAGTCGATACAAGACTATGGCGGGAGGGTGCAAAATGTGTACAATAGACTGACGATGCTACACGATTCGAACCCAAACCTATTGTCTATCCAAAATCAAGTGCTAAAGGAAAGCGTGAAAGCAGAGGCAGTAAAATAATTCACTTATGGTCTACACCCAACATTCAGATGTAAAATTACTAGTCTAAGCCTGAGGACCCTCTGTAAAGCAATCATAAAGGCACTGAAAATTGAGAGCGACCTTAGTTTACGGCATGCAGTACCAGTATGTGCACTGCCCACATACAATAAGACAACAACTGGGTGGAAGCCACTAGTAAATCTGGCAAGAAAAGAAGAAAACATGGCAGAAATTACTAATGGGGTACAAGGCGCCGCAGTGACAAACGAAAAACACTGTGTATATTGCAACGGTTGAACTGGGCATGCAGTTGAGGAATGCCGAAAACTGCTAGCAGTGATAAACCAGGGAAGAACTTTAAGAGATAACGGGAGAAATCCAGAGGGAAATTGCATTAACTGTCAGATACCATGACATTATGCGAGAGACTGCCGCTCACGCAAACAAGACAGACAGCAAAACGGGGGGCATAACCAACCCATAGACAACACCAATACAAACAGAAATGCCCATAACTACAAAAACGGAAATGATAATTCTTACAACAATAATTACAATAATTATAATAAGGGCTACAACAATGGCCCAATGTAGTCTTATAACAGGAATAATAATCACTACAGCAGGAATAATGATTACAGTAACAGAAATAACAATTACAATAATAGAAATAACAATTACAATGACAGAAATGATAATTTTGAGGATAATAATTACAATAATTATTAAAGGGGTTATAACAATTGCACAACAGAGTCCTATAATAGGAAAAATAATGACAATGGTAGGTATAATAGTTAAAATCCTAAAAACAATAATCATAACGGCAATTGGGGAAATGGGGACTCATACAATAACAACAGCAGGAGCACATCCAACCGTTATGGAAATGACTATAAAAATCAGGACAGTAGGGACAGCTATGATAGAAACTTTACAAGACCTGGGCCACTACAAGATAGGGGCCCACCGCAGCAAAGAAACGGCAAATACGGCCCTGATAATAGGAGAGACAGATCGGCGGCTTTAAACTCGCAGGATGTTCGGCGTAGTCCCCAAACGTCGAGCACAAACTAGAGAGAGAGACGGAGAAAAGCGTGTCTGGCAAAGAAGAATGTGCGAGAGAGAAGTCGCAAAAGGTAAAGCAAGAAGTAATGTAGGCGAAGATGCACAACAGTCCAAGTACTTACGAAGTGCAGAAAAAAATTGAAAGTAATAAAGCAGAGTACGAAAATACTCCTAGG
Source organism: Copidosoma floridanum (assembly GCF_000648655.2). The sequence goes on from NW_019379732.1 coordinate 89,466, forward strand.
CAACGGGGGGGGGGGGAAACGCATAAGAAGAGGGAGGAGAGCCCACAAAAAAAGGAATCTGACAAGGGCGTCGGAAACACATGTAAATAATAATGAATCCAAGCTTTCAGAGTACGACGCAGAAATAGAGCATCTTCCTAAAATGATTATAAAACTCGTGAGAACAGAGCACATGCCACCATTGGTTCAGTTACAAGGACTACAACTAAATAATGGAAAGGCAATTTTTTATGCGGATACTGGCGCAGAGATATCGATTATAAAGATTTATTTTTTAAGCCCTGACATGCTTATAGACAATAGGTACCGAGTAGCTATTATCGGCGTGACTCATGGAGCACGCAAAACATTGGGAACAGTACAGGCTCAGTTGCATGGATAAGAGTGCACGTTACATGTCATCTCCCATGACTTCCCAATTGACGCGGAAGGAATTATAGGGTGGCACATTTTTAAGCAATACTGGGGCCAGATAAGCGTTGCTGAGAATATGATTAAATTGGATAACGTAGAGATACCACTGATAAAGCCAGAGTTTTTTAGAATATCAGCAAAATTGAGACAAATATTTGACGCGAAAATAAAGGAAAGCATAAAGAAAGTAGAAAGTGGCTGGATACCCCTCCAAAAGATGGAGTAAGGAATTTTGTTCGGAAATTTTATAGCCAAAATTATTAATGGAAAAATAGTCGCGAAATGTATTAATATAAATGACAAGATGAAATATGTGCCTGTTCTGAAAATAGAGCCGCTAGATTACGAAGAAATTTATCGGAAGCACTCAGACGTTGAAAGGGACAATGCCGGAAGCTTTGGAGAAGCAGTGATAAGATTATTGAATGAGAAAAAAAATCGTGATAAAGAAAAAACGGAAAATTTTGCGAAAAAGGAAGAGGAACTAGAAGAATAAAAACGAGCAGACAAGATGATGCAACTTGTAGACACAGCCGGTTGCAGCTACGAAGAAATAGAAAATGTAAAAAGGCTAATCGAGTCAAACTCTTACGTATTTGGCCTTGACAGAAAACCTCTGTAAACAACGCATCTTGTCAAACACCAAATAAAGATAACAACAGATAAACCAATAGTTGCAAAGAGGTAAAGATACCCGCCATCGATCAGAGATCAAATGAAGACAGAACTAGACAAAATGCTAGAGCAGGAAATAGTGGAACCATCTACCTCCCCGTACAGCTCAAACACTTGGATAGTAGCAAAACAACCGGAGCCAAATAAGGAAAAAAGAATAAGGGTCGTCACAAATTTTTGTCTGCTTAACGAAATCATGGTGAGATTGAGCTATCCATTACCGTTTCAAAGTGATATTTTAGAAAACCTAGCATCCGTGTGCTATATTACAGTAGCCAATCGCAAGTCAGGATCTTTTTAAATTAAAGTGCACCAAGATGACGGGCATAAAACGGCATTTTCGGGGCCAGACGGGCATTATAAATACAAAACAATGTCCACAGGGTATAAAGACTCGCTAAACACATTTTTAAGAGCAATTCCGCTAGCACTCACAGGCCTAAAAGGTCATAAGATCGAAGTTTATCTTAAAGACATAATGGTTTTTGCAACCAATCTTGAAGAGCATGGGGACCAATCTACAAAATTATTGAAACAATTGGCATATGCAAACTTAATAATTAAACCCAAAAAGTGTCAAATTTTGAAAAGGGAAGCAAATGTGTTGGGCCATATCGTAGGTAACGAACAGATAAAGACCGATCCTAAGGAGATCGAAGCAGCTAAAAAATACCCACGTCCGACAAACACAAGAAAGGTAGAACAATTTTTGGGATTTTCTGGATATTATAGGCGATTCATAAGAGGCTACGCAAAGATTGCCCGACCCTTATCTATGCTATTAAAAAAGAGCACAAAATTTTTCGTGGAGTGACAATGAAGAAAACGCATTCAAAACTCTTATCGAAATACTGTGTAGCAGACCAGTACTCGTCGCCCCAGACTTGGAAAACCCCTTAATCGTCACGACAGACGCGTAAGACTACGCGATTGGAGCGATTCTTAGTCAGGGAGAGATCGGAAAAGATAGACTGTATGAGTACGCGTCTCGCTGCCTTAAAGGGAGGGAACTTCGCTACCCAACATACGACAAAGTGTTATTGGCAATCGTATTTGCAAAATAGCAATTCATACCATATATATACGGACGCAAATTTACGGTCATTACAGACCACGAGCCGTTGAAGCACTTTCACTCTTCTAAAACATCAGACATTCGTTTTAACAGGCTTAAAGCGGAACAGAGAGGATATGATTTTGAAGTTATACACTGCCCGGGCGTAAGAAACAGACCACCAGACGCATTATCGCGAAACCTAATACTAAATACTAAAAGAGGGGGAAGTGAATCCCGAGTGGCCTAGCCAAGAGCTATATCAGCTACCGAACGAACAGGAGGAAGAAGAACCGGCCGACAGCGATGGACCGTAATTTTAAGTCCGTTAATTCCGACCTTTACAATTCGAATTAAAAGCTGAAATGTGTTGAGAGCAGAATGGTAAGTCTTTATGAGAATCATGGAGCACCTTTAAATATTCCAAATCTACTTCTTAAATATGTCCGTAATCACTTTTATTGCTGATTTTATAAAAATCGTGAGATTGTTAGTCAACGTTTTCAACCCACTCAAATCTACCATAAGGAAGTATTGTGTCATAGCTCAACCATATACATTGTTCACATCCAAATGGATTATATATTTTCTAACATCATTTTTTCTGTAATCATCGATATAGTGATTATTTGCTTCGGCATATCTGTTGCAGCACTGACTTATCCCTCCTCTTATGCCCTTTTCAATAAACATAAACATGTCGATGTCAGTATTTCGTTCCAGTAAAATCTGTAAAAAAAAGTAATTAATTTGTTATTCAATGTTCTAGTGAAACTCTTTGTGTATATATTTAAACTTACTTTGAATTTTTTCAACATAGCATTCCAAGTGAAGAGTGAAGCCTGGTATTGTAAAATAGTTAGCAGCATCTAATTTGTATACCTCTAGACAATTACTTCTGAAGTTTTCAAACACTTCTGCTAATAGGCGCACATCTGTCTTAAGGCATGAATCTGAATACTGTCGGACATTTGCTATATAAAATATTTTCCATATTGTTTGAGCATGTATATAATCCTCAATACTTATATGTGCGTCATATAATTTGCTATAAAAACCATTTTTCGATGGAAGCACAGTTTCTTGGAGTTTTTCGAATGATATTACATGTAAAAGATGTAACTTCTACTGTTTCAGAAAAATAAGTTATAAGTTTTTGTATAAATAAATGAGCATCATAGTTACTAAGATTATGGAAAACTATGGGTATTGCTCGTGAGTCTTGGTATTTGAGATAACATTCATTATGTGCAGGGCCTTGAAATATGAAATTCAAAACAAAATTTTTTAATATATTCAAGGAGAAAATGATATCTATTAAAGGAGTCTAATAAAAAATATTTACTCTTTAGTAAAATGACAATGATCATAAATTTTATCGTCATTTTTAATATGATTCTCACATACATGACACTTGTCGGCGTTGAAAAAATCATAGTTTTCTTCTTTAGTTAATAATCTTATTGGCACTGAATTATTATACAACTAAGTAAATTCATAGCTAGATCTCACATTTCTTTAACAAACCAGGTAGCTGAATTTTCACAGCTTTCAGTTTCTTTTCTGTAGGATACGTATCGTGATTTACTGTCACTAAAACTGCACTTTACGTAGTATCCAACACTTAATGCTTTGTGGTGTTGTATGGCTCTCTTACTGTTGTGTACAGGTTTTAATAAACACTCAAAGTCTGCATACACTATAAACGGCACTTAATTTTAATTCTTATGATTTTTAAATTTGAAAATATTATTACCACCTTTTGGCAAGCTAACTTTACATTTATTGACTTTAACGCACTCCACTGCGTGTATTGTAAGTTTTTTACTTGTTTTGAAGTAATGCAGGCAACGATCGCAAATGTGTATTTTACGCTTACATTTAGTAAGATCGCGTTTTACAAGCCGAGATAAATCTTTAACCCACTTATAATAGCAATGGTATTCATCATTATCCGTACGACTAACCCTGCTCTCAATGCTATCCTCTGACTCAGCATCTTCTTCGTATGCCTCTTCTCCGTATACCTCTTCTATAATTCTATTATGAGCACGGTTAAGACCATAATTTTTACCCTCACTCTCTTCCACATCATCTTCTTCTGCATCATCTTCTTCTACCTCTTTCATCATTTTGGAATAATTGAAATCATCATAATCTTCGTTGTTAAATTTTTTTTTTTTTTATTTGCTTTTCCCTTATCATCCATTTCTACATACTGATTTTCTATGAGTAACAAATTAACATGTGTAGCCTTTTTTTCAGATGTCAAATGAAGGGGAAAAGTCTTAAAAGTATTTTCTCTTTTTTCTAAGAAATATACATTAACCGAAATATTATTTTGTTTTTCAAATTTCGGTACTTGCTTAGGTTGCACTAGGAATGTTATCCCAGTGAAATCGTAACAATTTTCATATTTTTCATGGTTTGAGACTAGATACGCATGTTTACAGGATTTAGCGCCGACAAAATGGCCCATTTAAAACATTGGTGATCGAAATTCTTAACATTTATGCAAGCTTTTTTTTAAATAGTAGAACTGGGTAGTTCTATGTAAGAACTACTATTCATAGCCTGATAGTTATTCGTATTTAATACTTAATTTAAAATAGAGTGCATCCGGAATCTCGTTTTTGAAATTCATTAATGTTGGTAGCAATGGGTTTCTGAACATTATTTTCAAACCATTGATGTAAATTAGTTGTATGAAAAATAAATTCCGATTTAGTATTCAAGTACTTAACTTCAGTAGTCTCCGTATTATTTTTTACCAAGACAAACTCTGCTTCTAAAACTGCGTTAACTTCTAAAGCATGCTGCTGATTTAGAATTTCTGGCACTTTTGAAACAAACTCGTTTTCCGCAGACTTCAAAAATTTTACCACATCCAAGTGCTTGCTATTCACAATAATGACAGTTCTTATAGGATTTTGAAACACACTATCAAGTTTTTTCCACACCACAGTAGTATCATCATCATGGATTGATGTATCAGCAAAAGACTAGTCCTTGAATTTTCAATTTTTTAAAAAATGTTTCCAAAAAAGTTATTATGAGACACTCAATGTTAAATAACTTTTGCTTAATGTGTGGTGACAATTTCACAGATTGCAGATAGTTTTTTATGCTTTGAAGCACTATCACACTATTATCAACTAAATCTTGAATATTTATAGTAGTATCACCACTTAACAGTCGTTGATATTCTACTAGCACTATTTTACCAAAAATCACAAAATTTTCTACACAGTCGGCATTAGCAGAATTATCAAAAAGTTGCTCCATGATGCTGACACCAATTGTTATTGTCCTCAAATGACTCCTACGGTGCTTTGACATACGTCTCATACCATCTATTTACGCGGATAAAAGCGCTACCTAGTGGTGGTCTAAAAAAAAAGCTGTAGTACACGTATAGTGTGTAAAAAGAGATTGTATGTAAGTATTGATGTCAGTTGACTGTTAATTGTACTAGCTTAAAGATGTCTAAATATGTGATTGATATTCAAGGCTTCAAGACTATATTTAACGAATTCATTTCGAAGGAGGTAGCAATTATACCTTTAGAGGAAGAAGATTCTATACCAAAAGTATTTCTTTTCAAGCCTTCCCACCCCTGGGATCAGCTAAGGTCTGAAAATAAACGTTAAAATCGTTGGTTAGAACGTAATTACCACGGTCTCCTTTGGGACTCTGGAGAAGTGCCCTATGAAGATTTAATCGTCACTTTTCAAAGAGGATGACGTAATTTATGTTAAAGGACCTGAAAAAACGAAATGGCTTCGTCAAGTGCTTCTCAATAGGTATGAGATTAATAAAATCCAATACATAATAAATAAAAAATGATAAATACAAAGTAAAGGACTATTTTTCTATTCTAGGTCCATTCACAACTTTAAAGAATGTTTACCATTGAAACAATTTAACATGCCTCTTGTGACATGTACAAATCATACATTTGAATCAGCCTGTTGTGCTGTGAAGAATGCTATAGCTATAAAAAAAAGTATTTAAAAAGAGTAACACTCCACAAATAAACTATCCTTGACATATAATTTATTCATAGCGATTTGTGAAAATTAACAATAAAAAAACTAATAAAACTTATTCTACACAATCTTTACTCTCGTATTTTCAAGTGTTCCATCGATTAAATAAGAAAGATATTTTCACAATAAAAGTACTGCTGCAGTAGCATTACTGTAAGCATAAAACAGTAAAAGCGTCAGAAGAAGAAAAAGTGTAAAGAATATGAGCGGTCTTGTTGAGCTATTGAGACTCTCAGGACTAGTGCGTACCAATATTTATAACGTTATATATTTATCAATATTTATAAATTTCTGTTACGGAAATACAGTCAACATTTGCTTGTGAATGACGCATTGAACTGGTATGCATAATATTAAATAGGCATACACTCTATTACCACATCAAAGCTATGGTTGTAGAGGTAAAAGCGTTGTACATAGGACGAAGCATAGTTATCAGTTTTTTTTAGACCAAGAAAATCTTTTGAAGGACCACTAGTTCTCNCTTTATCAATGGTATACTATACTATACATTTGTTATTTTCTTGTTATGACTGTTAACATTATTACGATTGCCCTTATTGTTCAAAGTATACTGATTATATAGAACTAAAAAAATTGAATCAGCCATGAATTGTCAGCAAACCCTTGTTTTTAACAAAGTTCTATTCACTTTATTCAAGTTGTAAGATACGTGCAGTCGTAATGTATAGAATCCAATATCAAATTAACAAGGTAACAAAAAATTGAATAGAATAAATTTATCATGGATAAAATATATAACAGTAACTTACACCAAAACCTTTTAAATAACATAATAAGATAAGGATTTTAACCGAATAAATCAGTGATTAAATTAAAAATCATGTTTGTGTAGAGTAATAGATTATGTTTGGTTTTAGCACTTGTCCTACGAGATCGAAAAAAAAATGAAAGTAAGTTGTGACTTTATAAATACAACACAACAAGGATTTTTCTTCAATGACAATTAAATTTGTAATGACACTTTAAAGTTTTACTTAAAAGAAATAAATATCAAAATTCTAATTAATATTTTATAGTTTTATAAACAGTACTTTCTTACAAAATAATATATCTCTGTTCTGTGACTATTACTTTTAAATGAACAGGAACTTTTTGGAGGCAAATCAACAGAGTTCTAGTGTGACAAAATTATCATCATGCACTTTGTTATCATCAGTGAGTTATAAATAATTAAGAATAAATTGGAAAAAGTGCTTTTTTTACAAAATCTAACTGTCAAAAGATTTAAGGTTGTGAAATTACACCACAAGCAATAGAAGTGGAGATAAACAAAAAAAAAACGAAGTCATACATTTAAAACTGTACATAAACTTTTGATAAATAAATTAACTCGTAATCTAATTAAAATAACACTAATATTTCCGAATTCCTAGAGAAATGCTAAAGGTAAATAGCTCGTTTTTTCACTAAAAAATATAAGATCGTGATTTTGTTTTCAGCTACCGAACTAAAAAGGCCCTTTAACTGCAGGTGAAACATGTGAAACAGCGCGTAATGCAAAGATTATGTAGTAGTGAATTTATTAAACGTCAGGTCAAGCAGTCAAGCTGTAGGTATTTCAATCATGATCTTCTTTATCATTATCATCATCATTATCATCGTCATTATCATCATTATTATCATTATCATCTTAATAATTATTACGATTATTATCATTATCATTGTCATCATAATTACCACTATTATCATTATCAATACCATGATTAACAATATTAACATCGTCATCATCTGTATTATAACTATTATTATCAACCACCTCATCTTTATAATTCATATTAGGATTATTAGCGTCATCATTATTATCATCTTCATTACCATTATCACCATTATTATCATGGTCAATATCATTATACTCGTTATCATCTACATGAACATTATCATTACTATCATTATCTTTATCATTATCATCATCTTCATCGTTATCGGTCTTATTATTTAAACTGCCATTATCATTGTGGCCGTCCTTATAACATTTATTATAATAGACACTTTTAATAGTAATGAAGTCGTCAACATCATTTTCATCATTAACACCGTCAGTAGGACTATCATAAATATTGACATCATCATCATCATTACTATTATTATTATCAGTATAATAATCATCATTAACAACATCATTAAAATCATTAATATTAACATCCAAATTATCAGTATCATTAACATCATCATTATGATTATTATCGTCAATACTATTATCATCACCATCATAATTATCGGCATTATCTACATAACCAACATAAACATCATTAAAGTTATTGTTATGATCATTATAAGCATCAATTTATGATCTTAATCATAAATTTGATCAGTAATAATTGTAATTACTTTTATTATTATCATAATTATCTTCATTGTCATTAAAATTGTTATCAACATCATCACTATAATAATTATCGTTTCACTTATTGTTACTATTATTATATGTATTAATACTATTATAATCATCATTGTCAGTGTAGTTTTAATATAAATAATGATTGTTAAATAAATCATCTATATAATCATCTTTAATATGACTAACCTTATCATTATCATTATCGTTATCATTATCATTTATGATATTGTTGTCGTCTTTGTAAGCATTATCATCGTTACTATAATTATTACGATTAACTTAATAAACATTTTTTTTTCTATGATTATTTAAATTCACTACGTTATTATTATTGGTCTCTTTATACTTATTATCAACATCGTTATAACTATCACAGTTATTATGATCGTTATTGCCATTGTTCATATAATTGTAACTATTATAAGATATTATATCAAATAAAAAAATTTTATCTTCACATTTCATATTCAAAGTTTTTATATACGACAACACTTATTTATTAAAGTTAATTTTTTCATCCACATCCTAGTTAAGAAATCTCACTCAGCTATTTCAGGTAAGATGCTGATATTTGAGCCCAGAAAGCTATTTACCTGGCTGGCAGCATAGTGGAGAAAAGCCGACTCTAGAAGAGAGGGAGTACGGATAAGCTCGTGCAATAGCACAACTGATCTCTTACCGCTACTCTTCTATACATTTATTCGGCTGTGCAAAAAAATGCATGATTCAACTAAACGCTTACTCGTTCTCTTTCATCGATATCTACGTACATGATCACTCGGATTAGCATGAGCACATACATGCGCGTATACATATGTACATTTTCATACATGTAGGTAAGTGGTCCCATGCCAAACCTAGTTTGGGGAACAAGCCAACACTAGAAGAGGGGGAAGCACGGATAAGCTCGTGCAACAGCACGGCTGACCCACGACCTCTCACCCGCACGTGACTCCCCCTCCACAGCAGCCACCGGTATTTTAGAGAACTCATGTTAAAGCTCTCCCCTTGGGAAAAGGGGGGAGGTGAGCTAGAATCCTTCCAGTATACTTACTTTAATAACAAGCACTTAATGTGTTGCTTTTCATAACTTTTACTTCTTACACTTTTACCTCAATTTGCTGTGTTCAAATTATGAAATAAATTGTTTTGATTTCCTGAATCTTCCTAATGTCTCCGCAAAATCATTATATGATTTACTCGTATGGAAACGCTTTTTTTTACATGTAACGGTTCTTAAAATAATTAAAAAACCAGAATAAACGTCGAAAATAATAATTTTGCCATAAAAAACAAATGTAGCCGTCCAAGCTCGTTGTCTTAACTTTTGTCAATTATTACTATTACTTTTCTAGCAACATTTAAGCAAATTAAAAAGCAAAAAAAAAAATCCGTCATTTTAAAAACTCTGAAGCATGAAAACGTTTTAATTCAGAATTTATTTGAACGCTAATAGATTGCTACATAAAAATGTTCTAATTCAGGATTAATTTAAACGCTAATACATTTTAGAAGTGAGAAAAATTATTGAAACAACGTTAGTAGGCCACTGTAAATTTTTTAATATGTGCAGGATATACTTTTTATTTATAAAACTATTTAGTATACAATTATTTGTATTCTGACAAACGCTATTTTCATAATAAAGAGCCCGTATACCATGTTAAACTCTTAAAAATCAGACCTGTACACTAAGTTTAAATTGAACAAAATATGTGTTGGGAATTTACGGGGCAGGTTATCTAAGGTAACAATGTGCAGTTAATGACAACGAGAGTTGTATTAAAAATATTTTAAATATATANATTATAAATTTATATAGTATTATCACTTTTACGAGAATAATAATCGATATCAGCATCATTGTGATCATTGTAATAGTCATCTACACTATCATCATCATCGTTATTATCATTATCATTATCATCGTAATTATTATCATCGTTATTATTATCATCATTATCATCAATATTATCAACATTAGCATTATAAATATCATTATTATCATCAATATTATTAACATTAGCATTATAAATATCATCATTATCTACATTATTATCGTTATTATCATGTACATTATTGTTTAATTATTCCAATAGATATTATTATTATTTTGAATAATAATTTACATATTATTATTGTAATCAGTATTATTCCATCATAATGCTATGTATAATTACTAGTATTATTGTCATAATTATCAATACTATGGTGTTCCCCATCATGATTTTGATTATTTATTTAATCATCTTTCCTTAAAGCATTATCTTAGATGTTGATAAATAACTTGAACAAACAGTATTTCTCATTGTACCGTGTTTAAAGTTATACCCATTATTATTCTCATTTATGTTATCATTAGTATGATCACTAGCAATGTAAAAAAATTTAACAACTTTGATATCTTCAGTGTCATTTAAATCATTAGCTGTTCTTTCATACTTGCACTTACTATTCCTCTAACGTACATTAGTTATTTGAATTACAATGAATGATAGAGACGATGACTAGAGGCTATAGTTCGTACTTTGGCAGATACAACTAGTGCAAAGGGAGTACGTGCCTCTGACGGTATTAGCGTCGCCCTGTCCGCTTCGTCGAGCAGTGCCACTATTCCTACAGGTGCCCACAGAAATGGTGGGGATTACTCAGCTCATGGGCTTGCAAGTTTCATAAACAAGAGGCGTGCCTGGGCCATTACCATTCATCCCAAAGGCTGACCTCCAAGCAGAGGAGCTAATTCAGGTGCTGGAAATCATTTTAGCTTCGAATCAAGGGTGTTGGGGTTCAAGGATCTGGGTCACTGCTATGTGCAGTGCTCCGTATGCGATCCGCTGAAGAAGTTTTGCCACAAATATTGCAAACGAGGTGTCACTATCATGAACTGTCTGCACTGTTGTGACCACTGAGTAGCAGAGAGGCAGGCTTTTTTGACGAGGCAAGCGGGCAGTGATACACGCCACGCTAAAGAGTGATTGCTGGTTAGGCAACGTGACCATCCATACCGTCAGAAAAATTTTTTTTTTCATTTTTTTTATTTCTCTCCTTTTTTTCTTCTCTTCTTTCTAATAAAGTATGAACTTTATTTATTTTTATACATAATATATATTATTTGTACTAAACTTTGTCATTTTTCTCTTTTTTCACTTGCATTTACTTTTTCCTTTCATTTTTCATAATGTATATAAGTTATATAGTTTTAATACATTAAAATAAATGAACCATAAAGGCTTTACTATTTATTTATCTTCGTCTAAGACAAAAGAAAACGATTGGTCAATGTAACAAACAAGTAAACCTTATTCTTAACGTAAATTTTAACAACAGTTTTTTTTTAAAAAACGAAGAGGCACGCCAGGCAATAAAGGACCCAGCACCAATTAGATGGTATTTTGGGTCCCAGCTAAATTTGCTGAAGTTAATATATGTTGTGGATTATGATTTTCTAAACAAAAATTTCCACAGGCGCTAATCCCGAAAATGAACAGTTTTTTAGTAAATAATTATGCAAGTCACTGATTCTGCAAAGGTTAGGTTAAGATTAGTTCAACAGGCAATGCAGTATAGCAATTGAACATAGCTCGTTCGATTTACAGAGAAGTGATCAAAAATGATTGTGTCGAATGCATTTATTTTTCTGGACTATCGTTAAATGCAATATAAAATAGTTCTAGTTTAATCAATAGTAGCGTAGATCATTTGCATTATTGTCTTGTGCAAGAAATCAAAAGCCTTTAGTATAAGAAAGCATTTATCGTAGTTAACCGATGAATAATTAGTTTTATTATTATTCAAATATAAATAGCCGAGAAATTCTCAATTAGTATCGTTAATATGAATTGTCACAACTATTCTTATACAAATAAATATGCTGACCCTACTTTTTAAAATATAAATTCTTTAACGACTGTTAACAATATTATTATAAGTGAAATCTTTTTGTTATTAATTATAACTAAATTGATCTTTTACTGATAATTAAAGTTTTTCTTGTTTTGTGTCTTAATTATTTTATTTGCGCTATTTGCTTACGGGTATTGTGAGATTAGATCTCGACTCCACCACCTTTTCCTCGTCCATTTCCCAAAACCTACTATTTATAGATCCCCTCTTAACCTGAACCTTTTCTTTTGGCAATGAATACTGACTCCCGTACACGAGATCAAGTTTTTCTAGGACAAATATCCAGTTTTTGTAATACACATAAGTTCTTTTGTTTATACAACTTATCTTTTAAAGAAAAATAAAAACATATTTTTTAAAGAAAAAATAGGGACATTGTTAGTATGCATTAGTTCTCCAATTAAAGTAATGTATTAAAAAAATATTTGAACTTTAGAAAAATTTCTGAAACCAATGAAACTATCCTCATTTATTTTGTTGTCCATGATTCAACTTTATTTTAGTTACTGTTTTACTATTGTAAGCATGTCAAATAAAGCATTAAGCATTATAAGTGTGTGACTCTAAGTGTCACCCCAAAGTGTATGCACGCATCACCGGATTTGATGTGAAAATTTTGTTGCGATAAGCATGACAAAAGATCGACAATATCCGCAAGTTTTGACGTGTACCCACAGCTAGGATATACAAACCCAGTGTTTACAGAACAGGGGCCGAAGGATAAAAAAATTAAAAGGCGTCCCTGATTTGGCTTTCGTTATTAAAATTTTCCACACCATTTTAGACGGTTTGATCCTGCTTTTCGACTATGTATGAGTATCTATCGGTAATCGAGGCTTTTTTTAAATCAATCACGACAAAACTACCCATACTCATATGTACATACTTATGTAACCAACGTTGATTATTCACGTACAAAAAAAACCTCATCTTTCATGTACAATACTCACCTTTTAATTCTTAACACCATTGGTTATTAAGTAAGGCTAAATTGTCTTAGCTACGGAAAATAATTGTATTGACATTACATATGGTTTAGTTGTGTTTTTAACCTGTACAAAAAAAACAAATGACAAAGTTTGAGGTTTTAGGTCCAGCATTGTGTTGGATAATAAACTTCTTACTATTAAAGAAATACTATTATTTTTTCAAAGCACTGTGTTCATTAGGTTTAGAGAAAAGATTATACAGTTCTTTATTGTAACTGTGAAAGTCCAGACATTTATTTAGGTAATATGCCAGTCATGTAGCAAGATATAAGGCTAAACTTTTAGCCATACTTCAAGCCATACTTTTAGCCATACATCCAGCCATACATGCAGCCACACATTGATTCATACGTTGAGCCATACATTGAGCCATACTATTAGTCATACTTTGAGCCATTTATTGAGCCGTACTTTGAGCCATACTTCAAACCATACTATGATCCATATGTTTAAGTATACTTTGAGCCATACATTGAGCCATACTTTGAGCCAAACCTCAAGCCACCTGTTTCGTCCTACTTTTAGTTATACTTTGAGTTCCGTCTGGTGCACTACATTCAGCCACACATTGTGCTAGACCTAGAGCTGTACCTTTAGTCATACTTATTACCTTACTTTTATAGCCACATTTTAAGTAATATTTCAAGCCATACTTTTACCTACCTATTAGGCCATATTTTAATCCATACATTTAGCCATACTTATAGCCAAACAGTAACCCATACTTATAGCCAAACTGTAACCCACACTTTTAGCCAGACATTGTGCCATACTTTCAGCCATACGTTTAGTTATACTTTGAGCCATACATTGAGCCATACTCCAAGCCATACTTCGAGCCATACTTTGAGCCATTTTTTGAGCTATTAATTGAGCTACACGTTTAGCCATACTTTGAGCCATACATTGAGCCATACTTTTAGTCATACTTTGATGGTCCAGAACTGCTTGAAGGTATTTTCGATGGTTGAGATCTACACAAAAATATTATTGATGGTCAAAGACCGTTCAGAAGTATTGTCGATATCCAAGAACCACTTGAAGGCTGTAATGACCTATGAAAACTGCTCAGAGATATTTTTAGGGGTCAAGAACTGCTTGGAGATATTTTCGATGGTCAAAATCAGCTTAAAGGTACTTAAGATCGTCGAGAACCCCACTATAAGGCTTTAATGACCTATTAAGATTGCTAACAGTTATTTTTAATTATCAAAAGCTGCTTAAAGGTACTATTAAAAGTCAAGAACTGCCCAGAGATATTTTTAATCGTTAAGATCCACTCAGTGGTAATTCTGAAAATTGGGAAGCACTCTGAAGTTTTTTTAAGGTATGAAAACAACTCGAAGGCTTTAAAATGACCTGTAAATACTGTACGAAGGTATTTTTAACAGTTCAGAGCTGCTTAAAGGTACTTTCGACAGTGAAGAACTGCTCAAGGATATTTTAGATGATCAAAAACTGCTTGGAGGCTACGACTACCGTTAGAAACAGTTTAAAAGTATTTCTAACGGTCGCAGACTGCTCATTGGCATTTTTCATGATCGAAACCCCCTTTGAGGTATTTTTAAAGTTTCTGTTAATGTTTTAGAACTACTCCGTCCATCATTCTCCAACTCAATCTCAACCCATCATTGATAATCTTTCTTAGCTAGCAAAAATAGTTGTATAACTAAAAGTATGGCTCGAGGTATAGCTCAAAATATGACTCAAAGTATGGTTTAAGTTATAGCTCACAGAATGGCTCAAAGTATGGCTAAAAGTAAAGCTCAAAATACAGCTTAATGTATGGCTTAATGCATGGCTAAAAGTATGGCTCAAAGTATGGCTTAAGGTACAGCACAATGTCTGGCTAAAAGTATGGCTAAAAGTAAAGCTAAAAGTATGGCTCAAAGTTTGGCTCAATGTATGGATCAATGTATGGCTCTAAGTATGGCTCAATGTATGAATCAAAGTATGGCTTAAAGTATGACAAAATGTATGGCTAAAAATATGGCTTGAAGGATAGCTAAAAGTATGGCTCAAAGTGTAGCCTAATGTATGGCTAAATGTATAGATTAAAATATGGCCTAATAGGAAGTATGGCTAAATGTACGGCTAAAAGTATGGCTCAAAGTATGGCTCGTCGTATAGCTAAAAGTAAAGCTTTATGTATGGCTCAAAGTATGGCTAAATGTATGGATTAAAATATGGTCTAATAGGTAGGTAAATGTGTGGCTCAAAATATGGCTCAAACTATGGCTATAAAAGTAAGGTTATAAGTAAGGCTAGGGTAGAGCTCCAAGAATAGCACAATGTGCGACTGAATGTAGTGCACCAGACGTAACTTAAAGTTGACTGAAAGTATGACTAAACGTGTGGCTCGAGTTTTGGATCAAAGTATGGCTAAAAGTATGGATAAATGCATGGCCTAATGTATGTCTTCATGTATGTCTTAATGTATAGCCAAAAGAACAGCTCAAAGTATGGTTAAAAGTATGGCTTAAAGTACGGCTAAAAGTATGGCTACAAGTATGGCACGAAGTATAGCTCAACGTATTGCTCAAAATGTGGCTTTAAGTATGCTTAAACGTATAGCTCAAAGTATGGCTCAATGTATGGATTGAAGTTCAGCTGAAAGTTTGGCACAATGTATGGCTCCAACTATGGCTCAATGTGAGGCTCAATGTATGGATCAATGTTGGCTGCATTTACGGCTGGATGTGTGTCTAAAAGTTTGGCCTTATATTTTGCTACATGACCGGCATATTGCCTGGCTAAATGTCTGAATTTTTATGGTTACAATAAAGAACCGTATTATTTTTTTTTTTTTCCTAATAAACCTAGCGCTTTTAAAAAATTTTTATATTTCTATAATAGTAAGAAATTATTTGTTAAAACGATAAGCGCTTTCTCACACCAAAGGCTATTAATTTATTGCACAAAACAATTATACAAATGCTCTACGCTACTATGATTGAACTAGAACTGTTTTTCATTGCATTTAACGGTAGTCAAGAAAGGTACATGCATTCGACATAACCATTTTCGATCACTTCTCTGTAAATCGAACGAGCTATGTACAGTGGCTATACTGCATTGCTTGTTAAACTAACCTTTGCAAAATTGGCAACTTAAATAATTGTTCGCTCAAAAACTGTTCATTTTTGGGACTTGCACCTGTGGAAACTTTTGCTCGGAAGATCATAATCTACAAGATATATCACCTTAGCCAATTTAACTGGGACTCAAAATCTCATCTGATTGGTGCAGGGTTCTTTATGTCCAATTATTTGGATTACATCAGGTGGCGGCATACAGTATTGCCATCTTTGCCTGTAACTGTCAAGCATTTTTCTTAGTTTCCTTTCGTTTGCCCACCTGTTTATTTACTTTACTGCCACTACTGATTGAAAACGTTGTGTTTCTTTTTTTTCTCTTTCATTGTGTTACCAGCCAAGGTGTTTGCTGAGTTTGAGTATGGGGAGCTACCAAAGGGCAGATTTGTTAAATTGTTAGGTGTGGATAGCACTATGGCTCATACAGTGGGAGCAGGAAAGAGCCCTTACAGCTCTGGCAAATTAAAAAGGGCGTAGTCATTTTTATTTATTTTAGTTTAGTAAAATTAAAAGTTTTTTCTTATTCATTCATATTTCAGTTGCATCTACAGAAAGTAGCGAATAGATAACCCTTTCCCACTGGACAAGCACGTATTATTTTTTGTTGATTATAATATTGTGCATTTTTAATACGTCCTGGATTATTCATTTCTCAAAACAAAAAGTTTTTTGTTTGATTCGTACACTTTTTGTACTTTTTTTTTCTTATTGCTGCAGTTCAGTTATTCTCTTCCGCTTGATAGGAAGGCATACGTTGATATCGGTTATGATACATAACTTTTATGTTTCGATTGTAAGCGCAACAATGCATCTATATCATTTCATTCGATAGTGGGAAAATGCTTACAAGTGTTCTACACTGACACTGCACACAACACCGTGACAAAACACTGCTTATTACACCGACAAGGCTGCCAATTGAGGCTGACCACTGTTTCCTGCCGAATCCTGAAAATGTATACGATTCGCTACACTTAACGCTAACAGACACTTTACATCACCTTACACACTCGTTCTGATAAGGTATTTAGCTTGAATTAAACGCTTACCCACTAGGATATGCGAAAAAAATCAGGGTCAAGCCAAGGTTTGCAAGGGGGGAATTGTGACATTTCAAGCCAACGTCACAGTAAGAACATTCGTTTAGTGATAGCAGACGAGAGGAGAGGAGGTACAGTACATACGAATCCTATCCAATCCAAGGCCCCAGTACCTATAGTTATAACTGCTACGGGCGACTAGGCTAACACTCGAATGTGCAAAAATATTGGTATGGGTGCGGAACAACACAAGCAGGTAGCGAAAATACCCAGGCAGCTCAAATCAACGGGCCGGCAGGAAAGGCACTCTTGCTCTTGTCAGCTTGCCGTCAAAACGCACTTTAAGAAGGCAACCATGTAAACGACGATATATCGGTCACGTGTGTAAGTGCCCGTTAACCTTGCTTTGTACCAGGCATCAACAGGAGATGCACCAATGGCTATATGTTGATGACCTGGCCAGCTGCAATTGCCCTCACACGCCACCGCTATTAAAAATCGTGCTGTCTGTGTGATGACACCTGCCAATAAAATCCTCACGTGCCCGTGTCCAGAGCTGCACCGCGCGTCTCTATAGTAGTGAGAACAGTAGGCCTGCTTCCTTCTATCTAATCCCTAGCGCGAAAGCAATGTACCAAGCAACAAGTGCCAAACCTGTACCTGCATGGTAAAGTTTTTATTAAGAAGTCCAGGTTGGATAGCCAGGAAGTACAATTCTTAGTGTAGTTAATGCAGTGGATGAGTGAAAATAAATACAGTAGTTATATATAAAAACTTAGATGTCTTCCACTTATTTTTACTTAATTTCTAACTATCTGTCTCGTTCCTTGAGTATTATGCAAAGATAACAATTACACGCCATGTCTTGCTGTTTGTCTGACCATTAATATTTCTGAAATCAAAAGTTTTTGTTAATTTTTTAATCATTATCACTACAATTATTTGAATTATTACAATAATCATCTTAGTAACCGTCTTAATCATTATTATTATCATGCATATTGCTATCATCATCGTTATTTTAATCATCACTACTTTAGAAATCATATTAATGATAAATACTATCATAATCAGTTTTATTATTCTGATTTTTATTATTAGTCATTATCATTGTTATTGTAACCACACTAATCGTTAACATCATTATGATAATCAATATTATCATGAACATTATTATCAGCATTATTGTTATTCTTATCATGGATATCATTCATATCACGATACCCATGTTTATCATAATTTTTACCTTTATCATCGTCATTATCAATTATATTATCATTATCACTAAAACAATCATTATCAGTATACTCATCATAAATATTATTGTCATTATCGTTCTTATCATGATCAACAATATAGATAAATATCTTAATTATTAATATAATTATTATGAACAATATGATAATTATCGTCATCATTATAATAATTATCATCCTTATCTCAAACAACATTAAGATAATTATCTTCATTATTATCGTTGCCATCATCATTTGCATTTTTGTTATCATCATTTCAGTTAATAATTTTCTTCTTATGACTACAAAAACTTGTGTTATTATTTTTCAAATCATTAACACAAACTTTATCATTATTATGATCATTACTATCGTTTTTATTATCGTCATTTTTATTATCACCACTCTTATTATAATATCTATCATAATTATTTTTGTACTAATTTTTTTTAGTCTCATGATTGTTATAATCTTTATCATTATTTTTACAATATGTATTACCACCATTGTCCTTATCATAGATACTGAATACATACTTATAAGTATCATTATTATTATAATTAAAATGATCATTGACATTATTAGTATAAGATGAATGTTTCTATTATGGTTAATGAATTATCGTTATACGCATGCTTGTAACAACCATAAACTTTGTCATCGTCATTTTTAATATTATCACCATTATCATTTCCATCATTATTATCATCGTTATCATCCTTATTATCATAAACATTACTATTGTCATTACTATCGTGATTATTATTATCTTTATTATCATTATTATTATTATCATGTCTGATATTTTTATTATTACTATTATCACTAACATCGTAATTATCTTGTCCATCAGTATCATAAATATGGATCACATTATTAATATCGTGAGGATTAATACTATCGTCATCCTTATTGTCACTATTATCACTGTCATCTCCAATAACACTAACATTTTTACTATTTTTTATGTCATAACTACCATCGTTATTATCATTTACGTCATCACTATTAGTATCATTATTATTATCATCTTTGTGGTCGTCATCATCATTGTCACCACCATCGTTATCATCATTATAACCCTTATGATTATCAATTTTATTACTATAAAAATAATTTCTATTACCATCATACTCATCATAATTGTTTTGTAGTTATGATCATAACTATTATTACCATCAATATTATCGTCATTATTGAGAGTATTATCGTTATAATTATTACTATTATAATTATCATTATTTTTATTATCATTATCATTATCACTGTTATATTTAAAAAAATAATGATTAAAATTGTTCTTATTATTATTATTAATAACCTTACTAATATCATTAACATTATCATCTTGATTATTATTATTGTGAGTTTTAGTATCTATGTTATCATTATCATAATTATTATATTAACAATTTTTTTTTTCATTATTATCATTAGTATTATCATCATTATTATTGCCAGCACCCTTATCATCATTATTATCTTCATAACCATCGTCGTTCTTGTTATCATTATCATAACCATTATTATCATTATCGTTATTATTACTATGATTATTATTATTAACATTATTTGTATTATCATTTCTCTTATAATAATTATGTTAATTATTAGTATCATTATTATTATGAATGTGATCCTTATTATTGTGATTACAATTTATATTATTTTTGTTATAATTATCATTTTTATTATTATTGTCATCACAGTCATAATAATAATCATTGTTATCTTCGTTATTACTTTTTTTAGTACTGTTCGAGATCAATTTAAAGTTTCGGCAATTTTTTCTTGAAAAAATTTTTAATTATTAGCAGTCCTACAGCTTTGTACTTGCTCCTATTGGTATTCTGGACGGTCTCAGAAGATTATTTAGTTGACAGATTGTTGATATCCACTGGATTAAGTAGGCGAGGATCATAATGGAGATATGGCCAAGTGTAAGTTATTTAGCACACAATCCACAGATGATAAACAAAATATTATATTTATTGACACTGACTATCCGTATGTCAAAATCACTGAATTTCTGTACCTTTTCAAAAGTTTTAAATTGTACTATGCGATTCTTACGATGACGCAAGTTAATTTATAGCTAAGCTAGAGCAATGAATGAAAATGTTCACAAGAACTGAAGTAACTTAAACAGAGAAGTAATTTATGATCTATAAGTGTAAGCTGAGACAGCAGGTTTACGAACCGGTGTGCTCAAGCGTGACTGGCGGACTGACACAGTGTGAGTGAACATGAAACTTACTGGTTGATGCGTTGACGAGACTCGTGTACGCCTATGATTGGCTACTTATTTAGAGTCTTATATCATACATAGTACAGGTAAATCTTAGGCTTATTTAGTTGCTTAATTTTTAACAAACTCCTCCGATTGATCTGTGTAGGATAACGCAAGCAGATTAAGTAAACATTGAAATATCAATATTACTTCAGGATTAATTAATAAAACCTAGTTTTTCTCTAACTAATGGGAAACCGTCGAAAAGTTTAACATTAAAGAGAAAAATTGTATAAATTGTCAAGAGTAAACCCATATCTACTTACAAAGTTTTATGATTGATTCTGAGTCTTAATTTCTTGACGAAATTGAATTAAATTTAGTTGAACTAAATTTTGATGAACATAAGAAAACGAGAAGAAACTTTCAATTCAAATGCTAATTATTTAATTTCTTTATATAAATGTTTGTTTAATAAATTGTAACAAATGTAATTTTCAATTTTCAATCATTGTAATTTACAATGGAATCTTCTCAAGATATTTATGACATTAAATAAGTAATACTGAATTACTAATAGTAGATTTTCATAATTTTAATAACTAACAATAACAAAACAACAAAAAAACGCTAGAGATATAAAAAAAATTAATTTACTTATCCGATTTAAGCTTAGTAACAGTACATAATAAAATTAATTTGTGAAGTGGCCTATCCAAATATGGCTGGTCTTTTTAACTTTAGCAACTTTGACTAGGGACTTGGCGTCATTGTATACCCCAACTACGCGTCCTAGAGGCTATTTTCCAGGTAGTAAGTTCTCATTTTTTATAAGAACAAGGTCACCAACCTGTTAAGATGTTTGGGAGTTCAACCACTTTGACCTAGACTGCAGAGTGGTAAGGTATTGTGACAACCATTTTAAGAACGAAGTTCTTCATGTCGCGTACTGGGGGGCTGTAATTTTAAAACTGACAGATTTGATTAAACGGAAGTGGCTTACTGGAAGTCTCTTCCTCCTAAGTTTCCCCCATTACTCCATCCCTCACACCACCAGATATCTTCCAACCGTTCCACGCTACTCTCCTGCACACCTTTGCTCGAATTCCCCTTCACACTCCCAAGCAATTAATATTTAAACGAATTTTAGTTTTGTTTTCTCACAACAATTTTTATTTGACGTTGAATTTTTTTCTTTTACAATTCTAAAAAAAAAAAAAAACTTTCCAATTAAGCGATTTGAGCCCTCAATTTTCAGCATATGAGTCGAGTACCTTACCCACTCTACTACAAGCGTTGCCGACTATAGAAATTCGGTTTCTTGTACTTATCGTGTGGTTCGTAACTGTAATATTTATTTTCATATGCATTCACTGATAATACATTCAACTAATGATAAATTAATTATTTATTTATTTCTTTTGTTACGTGCGTGGGGCCTTATTTTAAAGACAACAGATTTCCATAAAATGGAAGTTGCTTACTCGAAGTCTTTTGCTTCTGAAAAAAAAATTTTTTTTTTAAATAATTTTCGATGTTGTGTCTCCTACTTGTGCTTTAGCACCGTACAAAAGAACGAGCAGTCTATATTTTTTGTATGTCTATGGCTTTATTAT
>NW_019379732.1:116102-139122 GCF_000648655.2 Copidosoma floridanum
AAGAAAAAAAAAATAAAACAAGAAATTAAAAAAAATTTTTAAAAAGTAGTGAGATGAAATATGAAAATATAATGAAATGAAATATGGAAAAAAATAAAACAAGGAATGAAAAGAAAATAAAACAAGAAATAATAAAAAAACAAATAAAAAGAAACAAACCAAGGGGTATAAATTGGTCATGGGACCCACGGGAAGAACAAAGTTATTTAAACATGAATGCATGATGTACTCACGAAGTTTAACTATCGTGAGTACTGAACTAAATTTTCTTATTTTTTTTATTCGTTGTTAATTTTTGTTTCAGTTAACTAAATGAATGCAGTACTTATTTTTATATAGCTTTGTTTTCCCTATGGGTCTAGCGTCCCCCTTGTTACCTGAGAAATTGTGTGACTTTTTACTTATGTTATGTTTAATTTTTAAAAGGCTTGCAACGATTGAGAAATTAGCTTCCATCGCTCAAGAGGTGGTATTTTCTTCTATCTAAAATCAGGTTCTTATACAAGATATGAAGCGCTCACTTTTAGGAAGTGTGCAGGATTTAAAGGGTTTAAGTCCTCAGGATCATCAGAAAGACGAACTAGTGGCCTAGAATTAAGGCAAGCCTCAATCCAACACAAGAGTGTGAAAAAGTCAACAACGGTTAGATTTTGCTGCCCGACTACATGCTTTCAATGGGATTTCGCAGACTTCACCACCACTTCCTAAATACCACCAAAATGCGGGGCAGAAGGAGGATTTAAATGCCAACTAATACCTAAATTAGTTAACCCTTGAGTAAATGGTGAATGATTAAGGCTATTATGCCACATTTTTCTGAGCTCAGCGTTAGCTCCAATGAAATTAGAACCTTGATCAGTGTAAAGATCTGTACAATGCCCACGTCTAGATACAAACGTATGAAACGCTGCAATAAAAGCTTCAGACGTATAATCTTAAACCAACTCTAGATGAATAGCCCTAGTTTCAAGGCAAATAAAGACTACGATGTATCCCTTTAGACTCCTCTTTTTACGATAGTTGGTCAAACGTATCGGAAATGGGCCCACATAATCTACAACTGATTTTTGGAAAGGTGAACAAGGAATCACACAAGAGCTCGTTATGTCACTTATGAGTTGCGTTTGAGTATTGGACATATATCTCTTGCACGTTATACAATGACTAGGTTCTGATCCAACAACCTGTCTTTTCCGAAGAATCCAATAACTTTGGCGAATAGTTAAGAGTGTCAGCTGAACTCCTCCGTGGAAGGTAAGTTTATGGTAATACTTTATGAGAAAAAACTTAAGATCATTTCTATGTATTATAATAATTGGGTGCTTTATAGCAGGGTCAAGTTGCGATTTATTTATACGACCTCCAACTCTTATTTGAGAGTCACTGAGAAAAGGCCTCAAATTACGCAAGCGACTGAAGTGAGACATGGGTAAACTTCGGTCTAACGGCAAACCATGGTTTTTTTTTAACACTTGATAGTCAGCAACGAAATGAATCTGTTGTTGATTAAAAACTAAAAAGGGAAGTGCCATATTCAAGTCAGGTATCATTGGATGCAACGTATTGAAAATCAGAAAGACAGTAAGATTTATAAAACGTAAACTAGCCTGTAATGGGGGCTAAGTATTAGCTTAAACTAAAAGATTCGAATAGGACACAGGTTCCAAAGATTTTTGCTTGATCTTACGAAGAAGTTTTTCATAATGGCATTTCGATAATTCGATCGATAATTCGAAGAAGTTTTTCCCATTTTGAACAGCGACGTAATAAAGTCAGATAGAAAGACTCAGGCTTATTAACCAGGTTTGAACTGATGGTAGTGGTAATAAGTTGGTCAATAGACCTTACCTCTAACTCAGGATACACAGGCTGTAATTCATGCAAAATCGTTGGACCATCATACCAATGGTTTTGAGTTAACAACTGACTAGGAAAAACCCCTCGGAAGCTATATCCATTGGGTTTTTTTTTTCGAAGTTATATAGTGCTATTTTGCTTATGGTGTCAACTCATGTATACGAAAACAATTGTTGGCCACAAAAACAGGCCACTTAGATGAAAGACCATTTAACCAATGTAGCACGTTCGTTGAGTTTGACCAAAAATGAACATTGACACCTTTCAAGTTTGCAACTTCAACAAAGTGGTTTACCATTAAGAATAAAAGCTCAGGTGCACATAGTTTTAACCTGGGTATGCTTTAAATTTTTAGTGAGGCGACTCTTATTTGGGCCTGTTAAAGTGAAACATTTACTTTATGTTCATGAACCAAACGCAAATATATAACAGCAGCATAAGCGTTTTTGGATGCGTCTGCAAACCCATGTACCTTTACAGAATCACAACTATAAGAATAGAAATTTAAGCTGGGTATGTGTTTTTGTTTGAGCAATGGTGCCTCTCCTAACCAACAAATTTAGATCTTAATAAAATTGGTATGGAATGCTTCATCCCAAGAAAGTTGCAATAACCAAAGAGATTGGAATAGAATTTTACGAAAAATGATTGCAGGAGCAACACATCCTGAAGGATCAGAGAATCTGGCTAGTTATGCCAAAAAACTGCGTTTCGTTCAAATTTTTAGTGGATCACTTAAAATTACCTTGAATTAGAATTGATTAGATTGAGGATTCCAGTGCAAACCCAATACTGAGATAGTTTTATCTTTATCGTGAAGATGATTTAAAGTATTAACTAAATGTTTGACAGGTATATCGTTCAATACTTTAGACAAATTTTTAGACTATTTTTGCAAGAAAAGACCCCCTAAATCGCATAAACTGAGTAACTGTTGATACTTAGCATTAGCTTCTTCCAAACTCTGACAACAAGACACGAGTAATAATTCACATAGAAATCTTTACTTATTACCTGTAAAGCCAGAGGATGAGTTTCTGAGTGATCTTTAGCAAGCTGCTTAAGGACATGACTCGCAACATAAGGCGAACTTGACAAACCATAGGTGATCGTTGTTAGGGCATATAATATAATAGCTTAGAATTGATTAACATGCCATAAAATATTTTAATACTTTTAGTCCTCTGGAGCAACAAAGACTTGTCATAACATTTTTTCGATATCAGTGGTTGTTCAAAATTGAACTCAGTAAGATAGTGAACTGTATATTTTTTATATCGCACGCCAGATTTGAGGGAGCGTGAAAAAAGGATATAATAAAAGTACACAATAATAAATGCACAACACACTTTTTAACACTTTAGCCGTTTATTATAAAAAACAATCTCTCTATTTAATTCTACTTTAACAAGTTATTATACATGCTTACATGCAAGATAAAAAAAGGCAGAACTAATTTTTGAGTCAGACCGAGAAATTACGTGTCAATCAAAATTGTGAATCGTTATTACTTACAATAATCTTACATAAAACGGTACACGTAAAAATTATAAACACGAGCGCAAAGCAACTTACCAAAAGGGCGTTTGAGGCTGATTGACGATAACCGCAGCAGCAGCAAGCTGCTTGACAAAGGTAAGTATAAACAGAGTCTATTGGTGTATTAATAGACGCACGCACGCTTATGATTGGCCCTTATAGGTAAGAGAATATCCTAGAGCGCGAGATTTCAAATCTCATAAACTCAATTTTCTGTTTACATCAGTACAATGTTTCTGATGTTGCACATAGTCCTAAAGTTGATAGACAGAAGTGTAACGAATGTATATCAATAACAAGTCTTAGAAGAACAAAAGGGTAAATTGCATTCCACTTACAAAGATTCGAAATAATGAATGTTTTTTTTTAAATATAATGACATTCAGCCGGTAACAAGCAGTAATACTGATGTTTTACATAGTCCCAAGGTTAATGGACAGGCGGAAGGAATAATATACCATTAAGTACCGTGTTAATAAAGCAGTGGAACGCTTTCCACGTACAATAGCAAATAATTCGAAAAATAAAATTAAAAAAGCATAATAAACAAATTACTGATAATTTCATATTTATTTTCACAAGGTTTGTGACTTTTAGATATCAGATTTAATAATCATAATAGTAAATAAAAAGAAAATAAATTGATCTGAATAAGACTAATTATTATCGTGTCCTTACTCAAGTTCAGATACAATACGCAATAATATTAGTTTGTGTATTGGCCTTACCAAACTAAATGAAACGGTTCTAATCTTGGCAACTCTGACGAAAGACTTGGCATTCTTAAGGAATTAAACAACGATGCCTAAAGGCCTTTTACCAGGTGGAGGAGACTCGTTTTTTGTGAGCACGAGATCACCAAGCTTAACTGAGCGTTGCGGATTTAACCACTTGCAACGAATTTGTAAAGTGGAAAGGTATTCAAGTGACCACCTTTTCCAGAAGACTTGGAGAGATTGTGTCACTAGCTTCCAGCGTTTAAATGGCGATACCTTTTTAGAAGAAATATGGTGTTCTGGTACAAAAAATGAAGACCTCATGTTAAAAAAATAAGCAGAAGTAAGAGGATCAAGCTCAGAGGAATCATCATTAAGTAAGGCTCTACTCAATCAGATGCTGATAAACTAGACACGGTCTAGCACAATCAATTTTGATGTTGAAAGGTAAATCGCGTCAACTTCAATAAAAAAATGCAAGTCAATAAACTGCAAAATAGCCTGGAAAGGGAGCTTAAGATTTCCAGCTATAGGTAAAGATGAATTCCTTTCTTTAACTTTATGTTAACAACAGTATGTAAAACGAAGGCAATATGCTGTTACTCTTAGCAACCGTTCCCACTTGGAACAACGAGTTAAAAGAGTCACACAAAAAGACTCAGAACTATTTACAAGACTATTTACAGAAGGCATTGAACTATTTACGTTTATAGAGACTTTACAACCATAATATTTGATTTTTGTGACAAGTTGGATCCTGAACCGAAGGGCATCTGACCCGATAAAAACCATCCTATTTGCGAAGCAGAGGCAATTGGGTAGTCAGGGGCTATTTTGCGAACTTCCTGACTGATAATAATTGCATGGACAGATGCATCTAACAATATATCAATTTCATCTAAACTGTAAAATTCTGGATCTGCTAGTAGTACATCCTCCCATAATCTCAATTTGCCAAACGACAACCTAGAGGTGGTTCGTAGGAAGAAATTTTTGGCACGACTAACGCATCAACAAAGTGCTCAAAACCATACTCAAAATGAGGCCTATATTTAAAAGTAACCGGTTTACTAGCGTCCATGAAAATCAGTCCATCCACTCCTGACAGAGTCGTACTAACTGATCTTGGTTTTAAATGCAGCATATCACAGAGAAATTAAGTAATAAGACAACTCTGTTAGCACTGATCAACAAGAGCTCATACCAATATGCGAGATCCATTAGTGGCATACACGAAAACACGAGCAGTAGCTAAAAGTACCTTAGGTGAGACGATTTTATTACTACTACATGACTGTACATTCACACTAGACTCTGAAGAAATCTAAGTTTGGTTTTGTACAGTAAAGGAGTTCGTCAAGTTATTAACAGATTTTGTTTGCTTATTTTTAGCAGAGACAGATGTAGAGCTGGACTTATCCCCTCTGTGCGTAATGGTGTGAGGCTTTTGGTTGCAGTGTGAGCACTTACTATTACCAGAGCACTCCCAATGAAGGTGAGGACCAAAACAATTAACACAGAGACGATAGGACTTCAGAAATTTCCATTTATGGCTCCACTTCTGTAATTTAAATCAATCACAAAAGACAAAATGATGTTTTTGATTACAAAATTGGCAAACAATAAAATCTGAAACAACTGTCTGAAGTGCTGTAACACCAGATATAGGCTTACCACTAGAAGACCCCATATTTTCAAACGGAGTAGTTGGGCGAATTTTTCCAATCTTATTCACAGGTTTACAAGGAAACGATTCCATAGAAATGACTTGTGCTGGAATTAAGTCTCGTAGTTGACCTAAAGTAGGGAGATTACTGCAACTACCTAACATTTTTTGCCAATCCTTGTTCGTTTGAAAATCAAAGCTACTAACTACAAGAGCAATAAATATGTCAGCATCTCCTACTGATCTTTCGAAAGATATCAAGGAATCAACAGAACTTATCATCTCCTTAGATATGCGCTTCATTTCAAAGCAAAAACTGCCTCTCATAGCTTGACAACTGAGAATAGTAGTTGTATACGTATTAATGAGACGACGTTTATTATCATAATACCGGGTTATGGTATCCCAGGCCTGTGTATAACTCTCTTTAGACAAGGGTATACTTTTAATGAGGTCTAAAGCTTCACCCTTTAGGTGCACCATAAGATGTTGATATTTAATATTAGCTGGTAATTATTGCTTCCTATTGACTATAGCCCTATAAACATCGCGAAAATTCTCCCAACTAGCAGAATCACCATCAAAGGATAGCAAGTCTATTGGAGGTAACGAAGAAGAACTCTGAAACGAATTAACATTGGCATTGGCAGGGGGTAAGGTGCCTGTTGGATTCGAATGATTATTAAGTAAATTGAAAAAATCGGTAAAATCACCCTAAACTAAATAAAAAGTATCATCTCCCACTTAAAAGCACTCATTTTTAAAATAACCACAAGTTGTGGGTAAAGGTTTAAGTTCATAATGTTATCATGAGTGGATTTAAACTGTTCAAAAGTATCTCTGAGTTGTTAAAGCCTAGAGTCAGCCTGACCCCTGGTCATTTTCACGTGGCCAAGTTTCTTAAAGTTTGTAAAGGAACCTTTGATTTTGTTAAACAGTTTAACTTGTACCTCATAAAGGTTATCCATTTTGATAAGGTAAATTTCAATTCAAGTAATAAATCTTCAATAAATAAATACAAACCGCGCACCGTAGCCAAACTTGAATCAGACAAAGGCTAACTAATTCAACAATAACGCTAAACAACGGTAGTGTTATAAATTTTTACAAGTGCTTACATAAGTTAAGTTCGCAAAAATATATTCAATTCAATCGGTAAACAAAAAAACGAAAAACTATAAGGAACTTATGTTGCAAACCAAAAATAAACAATTTTACAAACCGTGTAAACAGGACCCAGTATTCGTAGTTATGTTGAGTTCCAAAGACCTGCTGGACTTAACAGCAGCGGTGTCGACTCAATAGCCTGCAGAGACAGGCAGCAGCACACGCTGATGACGACCAAAGCACAAGTAGTAGCAGCGGTATTGTTACAATAGCCTGCAGAGACAGGCAGCAGCACACGCTGACGACGAAAGGACCCGTGGAGCCAGCAGCAGCAGCGGTGTCGACTCAATAGCCTGCAGAGACAGGCAGCAACACACGCTGATGACGACCAAAGCACGAGCAGTAGGAGCGGTGTTGTCACAATAGCCTGCAGAGACAGGCAGCAGCACACGCTGACGACGAAAGGACCCATGGAGCCAGCAGCAGCAGCGGTGTTGTCCAATAGCCTGCAGAGGCAGGCAGCAGCACACGCTAACGACGACCAAAGCACGAGAAGTAGCAGCTGTGTTGTCACAATAGCCTGCAGAGGCAGGCAGCAGCACACGCTGACGACGAAAGGATCCGTGGAGCCAGCAGCAGCAGCGGTGTTGTCTTAATAGCCTGCAGAGGCAGGCAGCAGCACACGCTGACGACGAAAGGATCCGTGAAGCCAGCAGCAGCAGCGGTGTTGTCCAATAGTTTGCAGAGGCAGGCAGCAGCTCACGCTAATGACGACCAAAGCACGAGCAGCAGTGAGTCTCTAAAATAAACAATGGACTCACTCGCAGTGCCTTGCATCCGACGGCAAACGAATAAAGAAAAGAGAGAGAGAGATATGGCTATATGTGTGTGTGTCTGTGCGTACGGACTACGCGCCAGCGCGTTGACCGCGTCAGCTTCGTTGCTCGAGAACGTAAAAAGAAGCCAAGATGGCCGATAAAACGACCACGTGTCTTACACAAAAGGAAAATGTCCTATACCTATATTTCACCTCCCCACATCCGGCTCAAAGGACCATGTTCGAAATCGAACTAAGTAAAATAGTGGACTGTATATTTTTTATATCGCACGCCGGATTTGAGGGAGCGTGAAAAAAGGATATAATAAAAGGACACAATAATAAATGCACAACACACTTTTTTAGCACTTTCGCCGTTTATTATAAAAAACAATCTCTTTATTTAATTCTACTTTAACAAGTCATAATACTTGCTTACATGCAAGATAAAAAAAGGCAGAACTAATTTTTGAGTCAGACTGAGAGATTACGTATCGATTGAAATTTTGAATCGTTTTCGTTACAATAATCTTACATAAAACGATACACGTCAAAATTATAATACGAGCGCAATGCGATTTACCGAAAAGGGCGTTTGAGGCTGACTGACGATAACCGCAGCAGCAGTAAGCTGCTGGACAAAGCTAAGTATAAACAGAGTCTATTGGTGTATTAATAGACTCGCGCACGCTTATGATTGGCCCTTATAGGTAAGAGAATATCCAATAGCGAGAGATATCAAATCTCATAAACTAAATTTTCTATTAACATCAGTACAATGTTACTGATGTTGCACAGTGGTAAATCCAAACTTGTATAGTCGCCATTTAAAAATGACATCAAACAAATGTGAAAGTAAATTCTTAACAAAATGCAATAATAAATAAAGGTTAATACCTAAGCTGCAAACAGCTGATCCATTAAACGCAACCCGTAATTTTGCATTTTTTTAAACTTGATGATGTGGTAGATATAAAGCAGCTGTTTTCAATTAAGAAAAAATTTTCTTTACGTGTCCCAATTCAAGGTTCTTGGACATGAAGACCGAGTAGGCTCCATGTAAAGGATCATTTTTTTCAAACTTACGTTTCAGCTGATGAAACATTGCTACAGTTGACTGATAGGACTGTTTTGCTAATGGAGAAAAGTGCTCTGTTTAAAATTATAAGGATAAACGAACAACTTTCCTGCTATCTTCGTCATGGTAATGAGAACGGGAAAAGTTTTGTTCACAGGCTAACTCATCTTTCGTTAACTTAGGACGAGGTTGAAGATGTGACTCAACTACCCAAAATTTTTAAACCAACCTACTCGTTTAGTCAACTTTCTTCAATATTGACCATGACTAAGGAATTTCTAGTATTTGGACAAGACGTAGTTGGTAAGATAGGTCCTGACCATAACCACTCAAGATGAGAGGCTGAGGCAATGGGTAAATAAGGAGAAGCCTTCCTAACATTTCGACCAATAATCAAAGCATGTACCGAAGTATCGAGAAGTACGTCAATTTTATCGTAAGAGTAAAAATTAGTGCCAGCTAAAGTGATGTCATCGTGACAGGATAGATCAACCAAATTACTATTCACAGGAGGTTAATAAGTAGTTATCTTTGGCACAACCACAGCTTTAATGAAATGCTCAAAATTTGATTTAAAGTGGGGTCGAAATTTTACACTAACGGAGCTTTTGGTAGCCAAGGATACGACTTCATCTACTCTAGATAAGGTGGTGTCAACCACATGCTGTCTTAGCTTTAATAGATCACAGAGTAATCTTCTTATAAGAGAGTTCTGAGGGCACTGATCATTCAGCGGTCATACCAAAATTTGAGAGCCATCAGCTGAAAAGAGATAAATTTTAGCAGTAGCAAGAAGAATTGTCGGCGATTTAACTTTTTTCTTAAAATTAGTCTGCACATCAGTACTAACATTAGTAGAAGAATAGATGGTTCCTGCCTTATCATTTTTTTTACTTAAGACCAATGCCTTACTTTTGGAGGTAGGTGCTCTGACTTGGGGTTGAGAGATACGTTTATCACCTCTGTGCATAATAGTGTGATGTCGCTGTTGACAATTTTGACATCTAGACTCAGACTCACAATTCTCATTACTATGATTCTCTTAACAATTAACACAGAGATGACGTTTTTAATGAAATTCCACTTGCACTTCCAAGTCTCATTCTGAAAGGAACTACAAAGAGTCAAACTATGCTTCTGATGGCAAAACTTGCATTCTCTATTGTTTGGCTGGGTGGTAAAAGTACTGATATTAATAGAAGAAACAATTGGATGTGAGACAAAGGCTAGTTTATTCTGCTTATGAGGTACAGTAATTTGAGTATTGACAGGTCTACTAGTGCATGACTCTATCGCGAGAATTTGAGATGAAATAAACTCTCGTAATTGGGTCAACGTTGGAGGTGCACTACTACTTCCAAATGTTTCCTGCCAGTCCCTATTAGTTGTAAAATTAAATTTACTAACCACAGCATCCACATATAGATCTAAATCGCAAAATTTTCATTCTAAAGTGAACATTGAATCTAGTGAACCAAACATCTCCTTAGAGACTCGTTTAGTTTCCGCACAAGTGTTAGCTTTCATGGATTGACAGCTGAGTATTGTGGAAGTATACGTATTAAGTAGACTATGTTTGTTATCATAGTAGTAAATAATAGTATTCAAAGTCTGATTTTAACTTTCTTTGGATAAAGGGATATTTTTAATGAGGTCCGATGTCTCGCCTTTTAAATGGGTCCTTAAATGCTGGTATTTAATTATAAGAGAAATATCCTAATTTCTGTGCACTACAGCCCTATAAACATCACAAAAATTTTCCCATGACGAGAAATCACCAGAGAAGTAAGGTTATACTATGGTTGACAACGATAAAAAATTATAAGAACCAGCATTTGATGCAGGTTGAGGAGAATGACTTGGATCCCCACAGGACAATAGATGAATCCTCAAAATCACCCTGAACAGAATAAAGGCTATCCTTAGCCTTATAAGCAATAGAGCCCTTAAAATACCAATGATTAATAGGTAGGGGAAAAATACTCAAGATCTCCTCACGATTGACTTGAAAGGACTTACAAGTATCCCTACGTGGTTGAAGTGTGGACGTAGCCTGGCCTCGAGTCATTTTGGCTTGACCCTGTTTTTAAAAGTTAACATAGGCCTTACTCATTTGATTAAACAACACAGTTTCTTTTTCAATGTAATCCTTTATCTGGAAAAATCAAATAATATACAAAATAAGGGGCCAATAAAAGGGAGCAACAAATCAGAATTCAAATCTAATAAACGAAACTCTTAAACGCTGTTGATAAACTCAAGTCAGTAATTACTGCATGGCGCATGTTTATTCACAATTAAATAATCAAGTTTTTAATAGCTATAGTTAGTAAAATGGTCAATAATTGAATAAGCTGGCTTAATTTAACCAGACAAACAAATAAACATTTGAATAAAATTAGTAATAAAACAAACAATTGTAAAAAAGTTACTTAGAGTCAAGTAGCTGCAACAAAAGTGACCTGCACAGCAGGCAGCAGCAAAACTTGTGCCAATGAACAGCAGCAGCAGAATGACCTGCACAGCAGACAGCAGCAAAACTCGCGACGTTGGACAGCAGCAGCAAAAATGACCAGCACAACAGGTGGCAGCAAAACTCGCGCCAACGATCAGTAGCAGCAGAATGACCTACACAGCAGGCAGCAGCAAAATTTGCGCTGGCGGACAGCAGCAGCAGAATAACCTACACAGCAGGCAGCAGCAAAACTCGCGATTTTGGACAGCAGCAGCAAAAATGGCCGGCACAACAGGTGGCAGCAAGACTTGCGCCAATGGATAGTAGCAGCAGAATGACCTACACAGCAGGCAGCAGCAAAATTCGCGCCGACGAACAGCAGGGGCACATAAAAGGACGAGTTGTTATAACGGTTGCAGCATCGCACTATTGTCTCACTGTATACACTAGTGACAAGTAAGCACAAGGTGGTCTGCACAGCAGTAGCGAAAAGTCCGCGTCACCAAACGATAGGACGTTTATACGCACTGCTTCATAATATCGACTAAAATCAGATAATAGTGATCCAAGCGCTAGATATGTGCATGGACACATAAAGGCAACTAAAGCCTGGCTATAAAGCGAGCTGTGTGCTATATGTATGTGCACAAGAGCACTAGAGAGCTTCTGTACTATATAAAAAAGAGTGAGAGTCCACGTCCGCCAAGACGCTCTCTCTCTACGACAGTGAAGAAGGCCAAAATGGCTGACTTTGATGGAGACACGCTGCACTATGGTACCGAATGGACAAAAGAAACCCCTTACAACACTGTATCTGGCTTAAAGGAGGTTGTTCAAGATTAATGTTCTAATGGACTGTATGATTTTTGAAATCTGCTGGATTAGGTGGGTGAGGAGCATAATGAAGATTTGGCCAAGTGTAAAAAATTAAGCACACATTTCACAGATGATTAACATAATATATCATTTATTGCCACTGAATATCTGTATGTTAAAATCACGAAATTGTTGCACCCTTTTAACAGTTTCAAATTGTACTACGCAATTCTTACGATGACGCAAGTAAATTTATACATAAGCTAGTGCAATAAATAAAATTGTTCACTAGAACTAAAGTAACTTGAGCGGAGAAGAAAAACACGATACATTAGTGTAAGCGAAGACAGCAGGCTTACGAACCGGTGTACTCAAGCGTGACTGGTGGACTGCCACGCAGTGGCAAGTGGATGACACAGAGTGAGTATTCATAAAGCTCACTGATTGGTGCATTGACGAGACTCGTGTTCGCCTATGATTGGCTACTTAGTTAGAGTCTTATATCATACATAGTACACAAAAATCTTAAACTAATTTATTTGCTTTGTTTCTAACAAGTACCGTTTTTAGTATTAACATCATCGTTATTATCATCTACATTCTTATCATGATCATCATTATTATCGTCATTATTATTAATATTGTTTTAATTATTATCATTATTATCGTTATTATTATAATAATCATTATTATTATCTTGATCATCATCATCATCGTTATTACTATCATTATTATTATTAATAAAATCATTGTTTAAATCACTATTATTATCGTGACTCGTTAAATTATAATTACTATTATTTTTATCTTTATTGATACAATCTTCATTATTATGATTGTTACTATTGTTATAAATACTATTGCTGTCAGTAAAATAAACATTATAATTGACGTTTTCAAAATCCTCATCATTATCATCATCGTCATCTTCACCATTATCATGATTATTACTTTCATTATCATAACCATCATAATAATCATAATAATTATTGGCATTATCATAAAATCAATAACTATTATTAACATTATTATTAGCATAAACAAAAACTATATTATTTTAATAATTATAATTATTATTATCATTATTATCATTATTATTATCATTATTTTCAATATTTACATTAAGAACGTTCGGTAGAGATAGCGGGAGGGAACCACTTGCGGGGCAAGGAGGAAGTAGTGATAAGTGATGACTTGGCATTACCACATGGGTCTGTTATGTGTAAGTGTTTATGTACACACAGATACACTCACGTCCAGTGGTGTGCACTCTGCAGTAGCTGCTCTATCTGCTGTGTCAGTTATGACAGCGTATGTGTATATTTGTAATATATTTTAGAAATGTAATTATTTGATTATTGTTCATTATAACAATATGATAAAAATATGTGAATAATTGAAAAGACTTCTGACAGATTTATGTGCATACAATTATATTCGTAGCTCTCGTTCGCAGCAATGCCCAAAGCCAAGCAGTATAATTTACAAATATCGAAGAATGAGAAAGGAACAGAAATAGCTTGGTTCAAAGGAAAGCTTGGAAAAAAATTTGAAGTTTAAAATTCTCTCCGAGAAAAATTGTTAAGCAAGCTACAAAAAGAGAAGAATCTTTGAATCATTGAAAGTAATATGTTAAATAATTAGGACAGACTCTAGTCTCTGCAATTACTACAAGCATGTGATTTTGTTATCTTGTGTAAAAAATTTTATTGTATAAATATTACAAATGAAAAACTGTATTAAGAAAAATAAATGTGTGTTATTATAATGCATTGTTTTATTATAGGTACGGGTGGAACAAATGTATATACACTGACACACATATATAAGCTTATGTTTTATACAGAAATACATAAATATATACCATAATATTCAAATATTTACTGATTTACGTCCTGGAACATTTTGAATTTCCCTCGTCTTGCGACGTTGCCGTTGCGTTTTTGTCGAACTATTATTTGGTTTTTTTATTCGTAAACTAATCACACGATCGTCACAAAACTTCGTGTACATATAGTTAATAACATTATCTGTGACATTTAAAAAAATTAGAGACATTTATCAGGCCAATTTTACTAAAACTGAGTTTTCATAAGTATCCCCATAAGCGACCGTGTTAAAATTACTGAATTTTAAAATCCAATCTCTCGAAAACGAAACAGTCGAACCTCTTAGAATTTGAACAGCCTTATTGTAACAATAATAAGAATGTCTGGTAAAGATTTCAAAAAGATTCATCACAGGGTTCTATCTCTACCGTCC
Organism: Copidosoma floridanum; assembly: GCF_000648655.2. Next base: position 130,416 of record NW_019379732.1, read on the forward strand.
TTAAGATGATCAATATTATCATTGTCATAGTCGTCATCATTTAGATTTTCGTTAGTATTATTTCAGTTATAATTTAAATCATTATTTCAACAATTGATTGGATTATTATTTTTATCATTGTCATGACTATGCTTATCAGTATTATTATCATAGTCATTCTTACTATCATGAGTGTAATTATTATAACAATCTTTTAAATAATTTTGATCATTGTTGAAATCCTAATTATTATTCTTTTAATATGCATTAAAGCTATTGTCTTTATCGTTATTAATACTATTATAGTTATAAGTATAATTATTGTTAATATCATAGTTATCATCAACTTTATTAGTATTATAATTATTAAAAACAACGTCTCATGGTGGTACTGTCATATTTTGAATTTATTAAAAAACAAAACGACGTTTCGGCCGCTTGGACAACGTCCCGGCCCTTATCAGGTACAAAAATACGGTGTTTTTTATGAATTTGGTGAATTAAGTAAATTTGATAAAGATATTCTTAAAAAAAAAGTTATCTAAATGCGATGGACTGATAAAAATACACAAAAAAGACTTTCCTATCCGTATCATTGCCTTGACATTGAATTCACCCACATATAGTTTTTCTAAATTTCTTTTTGATTTTTTGATTAAGAATATGCCGCTGAAAAAATCACTCATAAAAAATAGCTATGAATTAAAAAATAAATTAAAAGAAGTTATCATTCCACCCGGTTACACTCTTATTAGTCTAGATGTAGTTAGTTTATTCACTAACACTAGTGAAACCTTAATCACAAATGCAAATAAAACATTTTTGGGAATTCTTGAATAATAAGATCAATGTTTCTTTAACTGAATTTTGCGCAGGAGTGTCATTGGTTTCAAATTCAACTTTTTTTCAATTGAACAAAAAATTTTACAAACAAGTTTTCGGCTGTCCAATGAGCAGTCCCTGTAGTCCAGTAATGGTAATGGGTGATCTCGTAATGCGTTTACTTAAAATTTCATGTTTGGATAAGTTATGTTTTGATGTTCCATTGAACGTACGGTATGTGGATGATATCCTCATATGCGTGCCTACTAAATATATCAACTATACCAAAAACATTTTTCATAGCTATTGTCCTGAATTACAATTCACTGTTGAGACATGTAACAATAACAACAGCATCAGTTTCTTAGATTTAAAGATTATTATTTTTAAAAATAACACAGTACTAACTTATTGGTACCAAAAACCCACACACCCAGGCCAATACTTGAATTTTCTTTCCCACCATCCAATACAGCATAAAATAGGTATCATTTACACACTAGTAGACTTTTCTATTAAATTAGCAGACACACAATTTAAAAATTATAATTTAAGATTGATTAATAAATCTTTATTAGCTAACAACTATCCTCAAAGATTTGTTGACAAATTTGTGAATAAAAGATTGAATACCTTGAAAAACATGAATATGATTGACAATAGCAACAGAAATAGAAAAAAATATAAATTAATCTTATCATTACCGTATATTCCCCACTTGCATAGTCATATTGAATATTATTGTAAGAAGCTTCACATTGGTCTTGTATACAGTTTAAACAATAAATTAAAATCGATCTTTTCACTTTGAAAAGATGTAACTGAGCCACTCGATAAAAAAAATGTCGTTTACCACATAACATGTGCGAATTGGAACTGCTGTTATGTTGGTCAAACATCGAGAGCTGTAAAGTTAAAAATGACAGAACACAAAAGAGACACCGAGAAAAAAAAGAATACATAGGTACTATCACAACATATCATTGAATTTACACATAATTTTAATTTTGATTATATTAAAATTTTAGACATAGAACAAAATTAAAAAAAGCGCCTTTTTTCCGAAATGTTGAATATATTTAACAGAGTATATATAAATTACTTTAATAATAATATTAATACACAACAAGATACAGAAAAATTAAAAGATTGTTATAGGTCTCTCGTTATGTCAATTAAGAACGGTGACTAACTTTATATACATGATTCGAGGACCCCTTTCATTCATAGTATTAGGATAACATGAACCATTTATGTGCGTCTCAAGGAACTGCTTGCAATTCTTATTCGATTGTATTACGTGCGTGTACTATGTCATTTGTGTATGTGCAGGGTATAAAAGCTACTTAGCTTGAAACTCTGACTACAATACGATTTTTTATCCCTTTCGTAAGATTCAGAGGTATGTTATACATGTAACTTTATCTGCGTTTATTATATTTTACTTAAATTTGTAGTGCAAAGAATTTTGTTACTCATAGATTTTTTTACCTAATGAGGGCCAAGACGTTGTCCAAACGGCCGAAACGTCATTTTGTTGTTTTATTAATTTAAAATATGACAGTACCACCATTAAAACTTGTTTTTAATTATGTATTAACTGTCATTGAACGTTTTATTTAAATATTATAATTATTATTNGTATTTACTATTTACTAATATTTACTCATTTAAATAAAACCACTTCCTTCAAATATAGTTTCTATATTATTATACTTCATGTCCATTCAAAAAGTGCCCACATAGCTTTGATAAACTTGATTTTTTATGTACAATTTCTCATGTTGCGAGCGCACCTAAAAATGCTCACCCAAAAAAGTGCCCAACGCGCCATAAGTTCAAGTTTTAACTTCTGCCTGCACTCCCGGAGTGCTTAGTTCTTAATACAATACGATCCTCGGTAGTGCCATCGTCTCTACCTTTCTTTTTTAGAGGCTGTCTTATCACACGAGCTGGCAGAGATGTCTTTAACACTAACATCTCCTTTACAGTCTTTCGGTAGCAGCCTTCAAAGTCCTTTTAGAGCTAACAGATTTCTTCCAGGTAAATTCTGGCTTCCTTGACTGTGCTACTAACGTTTGGCTGTCTGTTAGTTGCTTTTTAATACTTTCTATGATGTCTGTCACCTTACCTAGTACTTTCTCCTTCTCCGTTTTTGTGTCACTCTAAGGTTTTCTGTAGGTGAGCGACTACCCTTAAATCAGCCAGTGCCAGATGATGTTTATTCTGGCTTTTGTGGTCTACATCCTGTGGTTCGTTGGTCCAATCGCTTAACCAACCTCTAGTTGTCATTTGCTTTTGGATGTTAGAAATCATAGCACTTTCGTGCTAGATGCCTTTGTGCTTTTCCCCAGAGTCCGTAAGACAAACGTAAGACAAACGTGAGACGAGCCATCCGTCCTTTTACCAGGTCAAAACTGGCAGCGGATTTCCTCTGAAAGGTTACCGCCTGGGGTACGTTGTTTTCATGAGCGTCATCTATGTTTGGTTTTATTCGGGAACCAATCCTAGATTTTTTTATGAGGTTTTTTTTTCGGCATTTTATTCCACGGAAACTATTTTATTTCGTTCCAACCACTTACGGGTACAAGCTCTGACCATCGCAGCGCCTTAAAGCCATACACCCACAGGAAGCTTGCCTCTATTTACCACATAGAGAGCACGCACCCCATAGACTGACTGCCTTAGCCTAGGAATCGTTCCTTATATTATAAGTATAATAATTATCATAATTATTATCATCATATATTACTATTTTTGTTATTATTATTCTTATTACTCAAATTATCGTTATTAACATCATAAATATCACCATCATTACCATAATTCTTTTTAGTAGCAGCATTGTCGTCATCATTATGATCTTTATTACATTTATTTTCATCATTACTATTATTATTGTTGTCGTTATCATGACCGTCATTATTATCTTTATTATTATTATTATTGTTGTTATGAACACATTGTATTTAATAGTATCGATATCATAGTAGTCCTTGATATCATGATATCATTATTACCGTTCCTTATATATTTTTTCTTTTTTCTAGGTCACCCAGAATCCCTTTATGTACGATAAAAAAGTGTACGAACCCTTCTCTGTGTGGGACTCCTTATAACAGTACCCACTAAACTGGCAAGACCATTCTCTTGGGACATTCTGGTCGTAATCTGCTCTCGCATTTACACTTCAAGCCGGGGCCACGAAGGCTTAGCCCCTGATTCAGGCTTCCTTCAGTGCTTCGTACTGACGTGTCTTGTAACTTTTGCGTTGTCTAGTGTATTTTTTAGTTTTCGTCATGCATCAGAGCTGCTCTTCTCAGTTGAGTTGGAGAAAAGAGACAAAACAATAAACAGATGCTTCCTAGTGTGAACCCAAACCCAGCTATCCCCAAAAAAGGCGCAAGGAGCGTACCCACTGCAGAGCCTGTAGATCGGAGACCTAGGCCAATGAGGTACAGTTGCCCATCGGCAGAAAGGCGTTATAGCAGAGTGGCCCTCAGGAGCCTGCCCGCATTCATGCACCCACACAAGCCTGGATACCGCACACCAACTGCCCCGTAGCCACTTTCCGAATGCCCAGCCCTAAAAATAAAAAAAAATAAAAAAGGTCAGCAGAAGCAAAGCATCTTAGAGCATGGGCTACCACACCACAGCCGCTTATCGGCAGGAAGGTTATAGAGCAAAGTGGTTTTAGGAAGTCTGCACGCGCTTAAGCACCAACGCAGGCCCCCATCCCGCACACCGACCGCTCCGCAACTACACCCTGGCGGACCCATCCCCAGAACCTCACCACCACTCCCCCCAAAGACCTCAAGCGCTGCAGCAAAAACACAACCCCACGCCCCCATGACGGCATCAGATCCACGCTCGCACCACCTCCTCTCAGTCGTCCAGAAAACCGTCCTTTTTTTGACCCAGAGAACTGTATGTATGTATTGGGCTACTGCAGTCCATCTTTTTTCGTTGTATAGCATTTTATCCATGACGTTGTCGAGATTTAAAGTTTTCATCCTTTTTTGCAGCACGCTTCATTTGACTTGCCACTTGATGCAGTCGAAAAACAAATGTTTTGCGTCATCTTTGTCATAGCTACAGTACTTACAAGCAGCCGTCTGTGTTTTACGCATCTTTTTAAGGTATGAGTGGAAATACCCGTGATTTAAAGGAAATTGGGGAAGGTAGTAATCTATTTCACTGGGTTTTCGATCAGCCCATTCCTTGACATATTTTATCAGGCGTGCCGTCCATCTACCTCTAGTTTTCCCTTACCATCTGTGTTGCCAGCGTTCCCAGAAAATTTCCTGGGCGTTTTTCTTGGCCTCCATTTTTCCTACGTCCTGCGCCGTAAGGTGTTTTAGTCGTCTTTCCTTCGCAAGGAGGTCAATGGGGATTATGCCTGCAATAGGCGCAAGCTATCCTCAAGGCTCCTATTTTTTTTACTTAGGTGATTTTCACTCTTTTCTTTTCGATGTTCATCTTGTCTCTCCATATCTCAGCCCCGTACAAGATAATAGACTGTGCCGTAAACATAAGGAGCCTACGCTTTGCAGGTTTTGGACCTCTAACGTTCAGCATAATTCGGCTTAATGTTGCTACTCTTGCCGCCAACTTGTCTGCTGCTTGCCTAAGGTGGCTCCAAAACGTGAGCTTTCCATTCAGGATCACGCCTTGGTGTATTACGACATCCTATGTCATTACTTTTTTTTCTTGTAGCTTAAGGGGGATGATGGTATCTGTCACTTACCTGATCAGTAGTACCATGTTCGTCTGCCCTGCTGCAACTTCGAGTCCGCAGAGTTCCAGCTCCTTATAAATAAATAAAGGTACATCTTCTATGAGCTCTAAATCTGCTTGATCTCCAAGTTCTGGATGCATCAGGAATAGCCCATCCACGATGTGCCTCATGGTATGCGCATCTTTGTTTGCAGTTGTTGCTAGTTTTTGCAGTTTCTCCATCACAATCTGGTATGCTCTGCCCAAGGGGTCGTTATTTACTTCCCGGCACAGAGTCTGCAAACACTGCTTTTTGCTGTTCCTAGTAGCAGCTCGCATCGTCTTTCTTGTAAGCTGGTACTCAGAGTACCTTTTCCCGGCACCTGGTCTGTTTCTGGCCCTTTGATAGAGGCATCTGTGTTTGAAATATCGGCGCCTTAGTTCCGCAATTTGCTTGTTTCACCACTAAGTTAAGCGTTTGCTGTTCCATCTTTTTTCTCTGGGCATGGAAGCCTTGCATGTGGTTCTTAGAAGTCGCATTCTAGCCTGGGTGAGCTTCTGTACTCCTTTTACAGTGTTCAGGTTTGGTTTATCGCTTTGAATAGCAGCAATGCCATTTTCGACTTTTTTCGCTAGTTGTTTTGTGTCTAGCTTCTTAACATTTCATCCTGTTTTGCGTACAATACCTCTTCTGTCTACTGTATTGGTGATTAGTGATTTTGAAGACGATAAATTGGTGATTGCTACCATTTTTATCCTCAATTATGTGCCTCTCGGTGCAAGGTTGGTTCTCCAAGGCCAGTGTAATATCTGGTATTGATTTGCCAAAACCCGGCCCTTGGAAGGTCGTGGTCCTTCTTTCATTTACAACGACCAGTCCTACCCTTGCTGCCATATCTAGGACTGCCCAGCCCTTAGAATTCATTTTAGGCATTTCTCATCCTACTGCTTCTGCATTGAGGTCTTCAGCGACTATAAGGTCACCTTCCATGCCATCCCTGATGGAATCTTAGAGTTGATTTATTCTTCTCCTGTATTCCTTGACACTAGTGTTTGGTAAAAACTAGCAGCTGACATACATAATGCATCCACTTTTCAACTGGACACAATGTCTTTCCAATCCGCTAGCGTCTTGGCGGATTTTGCATGGTCTAGAAACTGAAATGGCCAACATATTTTTTGCGTTGCTGAGCCACTTAGGTGGCTAATAGTTCCTGTACTACTCACTTAAAGAGCGCTACATCTACCCTTCTTTAACATGTTATCGTGGCAGAAGGGCATCTGCGCCAATTGCTCTGTTCATGTTTCCTTTGAGAACTCTGAAGGTTATGTCGGGCTTCTTTTTCTTTTGTCCAGGACCTGTTTGAAGGCCCTCCACGCTCCAGATCTTGGCACATGATTGTTGCTCTCTCCTCTATGCGCGGATTTATTGAATAGCACACATCGTGCTTCAGCCTTGTAGTCCTTAGCTCTGTGCTTGTCCTTCTCACATCTCCAGCAGATGCCCAATCGGTCCACACATCTACAGTCATATCTTATGTGTCCATATCCCAGGCACCTATAGCATCGCTAAATAATAATCCTGCGCCTTATTTGGCATCTGATCCATCCTACTACTATCACCCTTTACCTTAAAAGTCACAGAGCGCCAGCCTCGTTCATTTTAGCAAGCGCCATTATCTTCTGCCATCGATTTGGCGGTAATATAGCCATTTTGATTTTTTCTACGGTTCTAGCAGCCTTTTGGGTAGCTGCTATAAGTTCCTCTTTATCAGCGACTGCCTCTTAGTCAAGTACCTCCAAGGTAACTCTAGGTTTTCTTAATTGTACCTTTCCCGCGGTTCCGATAGCCAGTAAGATGGCCTGCGTCAACTTCTCCTTGTCTTTGGTGCTTTTGGCGAGCTTAACCAGAATACAACTAGCCTTTGTGCTGCGTATTCAAGTAATTTCTTTACTACAGTCTCTCGGGTTGACAGAATTACAAAATAAATAATCAGTGAACTCAAATGGTTATACTGCTAACTTCTGTTTATTATTTATTATTAATTTATTATTCATTAGTATTTGCGAATTATTCGCAATAGTAACATCTAGCGCGTTGCCTGATGCGACCCGTCTGAGCGGTCAATTATTTTATTTGAACCTGATGAGGGCCTTGAAACTTGTTTCTGTACGGGCCGAAACGTCGTTCAATAATAAACAGAAATTAGCAGTATAGCCATTTAAGTTCACTGATTACTTATTGATCTATTTACTGCTATTAGAGTGCGCCTAATGCAGAATTACAAAATGCACCTAGTACTTCCGCGTATGACTTTCCTTCTGCTGGTTTCACGAGGATGACCTCGTTTCTTTCCTTTGCCTTTCTCCGCTTCTTTATTTCCTTCCCTGGCTAATTTTTATTTGGAGTTGCTGTGCTACCTACCGGCTTCTCTCTAGCAGCCACTTGCTTCTTGCAGTTCGCAAGTGCCTGCTTTTTTTTGTTGACGACTTCACTCCACAGTTCGTCGTCGTCGTCGTTCTTACTTTTTTGAAGTGAAAACTTCTTATGGCGTGTTGGGCACTTTTGTGGGTGAGCATTTTTAACCGTTCTCGCGACAGACGAGATTTAACACAAATATACTCCGCGTGTGTTCTTATAATATACGTATACTATTTGCGCTCTTTGCATGAGCATTCGTTCATGCTCTCACGACAGACGAGATTACATACCTATATGTATACTCAGAGTGTATAGGTATGCGATAGCGCTGCATGCTATACGCAGCAGCATTGGTCTGAGCATTATTCCACGCTCACAGTTCATGCTTGATCGCACATAGCGCCACTGCCTGGATCTCACTGCAAACTACTTGGCGCGAGAATTCAAATTAAAAATCGTATGATTTTTTCAGCAGACAGTAGGCGCAGAAATTCAAAATCGAAAAAAATCTTTGTATGTATTGGCTAATTAATGCCTAAAAATATTGGATAATGTTGTATGATTACATACATAAATAGTATACCAAGAATTCTTTCGAATTTGAATTTCCGCGCCTACTGTCTGTTGAAAAAATCATACGATTTTGAATTCGAATTCTCGCACGAAGTAGTTCTCGGTGGGATCCAGTCAGCGGCGCTATGTGCGATCAAGCATGAACTGTGAGCGTGAAATAATGCTCAGACCAACGCTGCTGCGTATAGCATGCAG
>NW_019379732.1:147879-211232 GCF_000648655.2 Copidosoma floridanum
TATGTAGCGATTGTTATCGCCTACTTGAGAGAGAAAAAGGTGTTTCGTCCCGAGAGCACGCCAGGACTCATCAGTAAGGCTGATGACGTGCTCCCTGCCTTAGACACAGGAGAGGTGTGGGCTCAGATTGACTCGATCGCGCTTATATACTAATCGTGCGGGAATTTCACCGCTTGACGGGAGAGAATTATTAGGGGCTTGGCCACCTGGCGAGTAGACCCTGAAGCGCGAGAGATGTGAGACGCCACAAATATTATAGATATTATTAAAATTATTACCATTTTGAAAATTATGATTATCATAATTATTGTTAAAACTAGTATCATCATATTAAACATCTTTGTTATAATCATCATTATTATTATCACTATTATAAGCATGATCGTCTTTATTATTATTATTACCATCAATATGACCATACTAATAATTATCTAAACCATTGTCATAATCATTATTATTATCATAATCATAGTCATATAAACCATCATCGTCATTATTATCATCATAATTATTATCATCATCATCATCATTATCATCGTCATCATTATAACTAACATCATCATTAATATTAACACTTTGATCATCATCATTATTATCATTAACATCATCATTATTATAGTTATTATAATTATTCCTATCATCGTCATTATCATTTAGGTTTTGTACAATATTATTCCTGTTAACGTTATAATCATTTTTAAAAATCATTCTAACCATCATTATTATTATGAATACTTTTATCATCACAATAATTATAATCATTATTATTATTATTATGATTATCATTAAAAGTATTTTTTTTACTTTATCTTTATGATAATCATTATTACAATCGTTATTATTGTTACTTTAATTAGTATTGTTATTATCATTGTTAGCATTGTCAGCATCATAATTATCACCATTATTATTATTATTATTTTTATAAACTCCATCATCATTACTTACATTATCATTATCACTCAAACTATCATCAAATTCACTATTATAACCTCTATTATGATCACCAGTAGCATTCTTTAAATCATCGTCTTTTTATAATTATCGTCATTTTTATCACCATCATCATCATTACCATTATCATCGTCATTACTATGATCATTATTATTATGACCATCATCGTTATATTTCTTATCATTATCATTACCATTATCATCAGCATTATCATTATTATTATTATTATCATTATTATTATTATCTTTACCATCATATATCTTACTATCATCATTATCATCATCATTATCAATTTTACTATCATCACGAGTATTAGTATCATTATCATCGTCATTATCATCACCAACATCATCATCTTTTTTTTTTCATAATAAGTATCATTATTATTATCATTGTCATCGGCATGACTATTATCCTCATCTTTATTATCATTTCTATGATCATGATAATGATTATCATAAATATCAATGTCCCTTTTATTGTCAATATTATTATTGCCATCATCATTATCATTATCTGTATTATTATTATTATTGTTATTATCATAATCATTGTTTCTCACATTATTATTATCATTACTATTATTACTATAATTATTATCACAAGAATTTTGATCATAATAACTAGTATGCTTTTCATTACAATTATCATTAACACCTTTATTTATATTTATGTTCACTTAAGAGTGAATATTGTGAGAGAAGGCTGTCGGGATTAGTGTAGTTAACGCGTTCTAATTTAGGCGCGAGGAGATGGGAGCCTGGAGTAGTGGGAGCACACAAACTTGGTCGTTGACTCGGGTAATTAGTACAATACCCGCAGGTGTGGGTGCTTCCTCTCCTTCTCTGGCCTCGAGCGCCGAGTATCTTTGCTGGCGAGCTCGCGTGTTCAGCTGAGCTCCTCCTACTAGCACGTGGACCTTTTAAGTATCAAGTCGCTCCCGCATAGTCGAACTTGATATTTAAAGTCGCTGCAGTTTTTCTATGGCTAAACTCGCAACCATTGTGTCAGGATCAGGGCAGCCTTCTCATCGTCGCTAACTAGTCGCCTAAGGTATAGCGCACGTCTTCTCTGAGTAGAGGTGATTTGTTAACGAATTAAAAGGTTAACAGGATTAGCCTAATTCTTGGAGGCCAGCTCGTTCAACTAGCTTCATCGTCGTCTCGAGCTGAGCCCCTTTAAAGTCTTTCTTGCTTATGATTAAGTCCGAGGCCTTTTCGAACGACTTGCTACATCGTCGTCTTGAGCTTCGTCCTTTATACCACGTACTGAGATTCGTGTTTCCTCGTAGCGAACTCTTGGTCAACTTACATTTTGTACATTATTTTGTTAAATACAAATTATCATTACTTAATAGTCGATTTTTGGTTGTTAATCTCTTGCCAATCCCATATAAAAAAAGAAAGGAGATTTCTTGGAATTGGAGCATTATTATCCAGGGAAAAAAATTTAAATGCACATTTAAATTTTCGAGCATTAAAAAACATTTCTGCTCATTTCGTGACCTTCGTATCTTCAGGTCACGAAAGCAGAAAAGGTTTAAAAGTCAAAAAAATAAACAATTTATGAATAATTACCTATATAATAATCATAGTATTCAACATAGTAATCATCATTATTATTACTATCGTTGTCAACTTCATTGTCATTACTGATATAATTATTTTTTCTCTTATTACTATTATAATTCGTATCTTTGAAATAAAAAATATCACATATATTGTTAGTACTACCATTATTATTATCATAACACACTATAGTATCGTTACTTTAATTATTTTTATCGTTTATATAATTCTGATTGCCACAATTAATAAAAGTATACATATTATTACTTTCATAACAATGACTGCTTTTGTAATTGCCTTTTTTTTCTAAGAGTGTAATGGTCATTAGAGTCTTTTTCAGTACTAAAGTTATAAATATTATTCTTATCATTTTTACTATTATTACTATTTTTATTATTATTATTTTTATTAACATTATTATTGTCATTATTTTTATTGTTGTCGTCGTTCTCATCGTTGTTATCGTCATCGTCAATGTCGTTGTGTTCTTTGTCGTCGTCAACGTCATTGTCGTCTCTGTCGTTACTGTTATCGTCATTTTCATTGATAAAGTCTTCGTCATCGTCATCATCATTGTCATCGCTGTCATTATCGTCGTCATCATCATAGTTGTTAATGGCATTGTCATTGTCATCGTCATTGTTATTGTCCTCGTCATGGTCACCGTCATTGCCATCGTCAACGTTGTCGTCACCGTCATCGACTTCGTTGCTATTATTATCGTCATTGTCATTGTCATCGCCATCATCGTCGTCGTAGTTGTTAACGTCATCATCATTGTCATCGTCATTGTTATTGTCCTCGTCATGGTCACCGTCATCGCCATCGTCATCGTTGTCGTTGCTGTTATCGTCGTCTTCATTGTCAACGTTATTGTCATCCTCATTGCAATTTTTGTCGTTGTCGTCGTTGTCGTCGTGATGGTTATCGTCTTTGTCATCGTCATGGTCACTGTCATCGTCGTCGTCGTCATTGTCATTGTCATTGTCATCGTCATTGTCATCGTCATCGTTGTTGTCGTCGTTGTTGTCGTCGTTATCGTGGTTGTCGTCGTTGTCATAATCATTGTCATCGTCATCGTCATCGTAATCATTGATGTCGTCGTTGATGTCGTCATCATCGTCATCGTCGTCGATATTATCGTTATTGTTGTCGTCGACATCATCNAGCTTAGTTAATATTACAATTACTGATGTTGTCATTGTCCTTCATTTGGTAAATGTTATTCTTTCTATTTTTTTTGAGGTATGACTAATACTTTTTATTTAATTTGAATCATTAAAATTTTTATTATTATAATAATCGTAATTATTTTAATACTCTTCTTAAATATTTGAATCATCATTATCATTATCAATATCATTATTTTTTTTATAATTATCATTATTATGAGTCTCATCATCGTCATGATCACCACCACTATCATTATAAGTATCATTATCAGCATTATTATCACTATCATCATCGTTGTCAAAGAAATAATGATAACTATTAATACTGTTATTATAATTAACGTTATAATTATTTTTATTGTTATCATTATTCTTAGTATTATCATCATTAGCATCCTTATCATTACATTCGTTATTTTGAGTGTCGATATTTTTGTCAACATTGTTAGATTTTTTCCAAAAGTGTTATCGTTGGCTATGTAATTATTACTGTAACCATAAATATAACTTAAGTTATCTTTGTTTTTATTTACTTATATTAGTATTTTTACGTTCCGTATTATTGTCATCATATTTGTAATTTTGTTAAGTATTATCAGTGCTTATAATATGATCATCAAAGTAATTGATGTACCAAACATAAAATTTATCTTTAAGCTTAGCATTCTTATTAATAATGTAACCTTACTTTCATGAGTTTTTTTACTGTCATAATTCTTATCATTACAAACATTATGACTACCTTTAACATTATAATTTCAATTATTGCTATAAAAGATTTGTTTTCATTCATAGTTTATACTGTTATAATACAATCAATTCCTGATATTTTAATAATTTTTAGTCTTCTTATTATGATCATCATTATGTAAATCGTGTCAATAGGCATTTCTAAAATTACCATCATTCTTTTGACCAATATCAGTAATTTCTGCAGAAATATCACTTTTTTATAATGACTAGTGTTACTTTTTTTAATGTGACTATTATTATTATTATGATTATTCCTTTTTTTAATATTATCTTTTTTATAATGATATATATCAGCATTTTTCTAATTATTATTATGATTATTATTGTTATCTTCATTATCATTATTATCGTTTTTATGAGCTTTAATATTAGCATCATTATTATCCTTATTATCATCATTAACATCGTTTAGTATAATGATGACAAACAGTATAATTAGCATAACTATAAATATCTCGTTTATAGTCAATATTTTCTTCATTATTTTTTCTATTATTATCACCATCATGATTGTTATTGGTGTTACAATATATTGCTTCAATGTTATATTTGATATCAATAAAATCATCGTTATTCAATTTTTTATTTAAACTTTAGTAAAAACTATTATTAAAATGACCATCATTATTATTTTGATTATGAATCTAATAATTATTGTTATCAGTATCGTTTCTAACATCATTAGTTTTGTTGCTACCATTATAAGTATAACAAATACTTTCGTGATTCTAAGTGTTATTTCCATTATAAGTTGTATGTTAATATCCATTTTTATTATCCTTTTCACCGATATCATGTGCACACAATGATTATTAACATGTTTTTTATTCCTTGTACGATAATATTTATCGTTGCTCTTCTAATTGTTAGCATTATTACAACTTTTGATTTATTTTAATCGTTATCATTTTAATATTGCTTTAATATTACCATAATCACTGCTATAACCGTCATCCTTACTATGATTAGCACCATAATTGTTATTATCATCATCACAATCTATAGAATTATTACCATCGTCATTATGATTATTCTTATTATTAATTTTAGTATCATTATTTTTGCTACTATTATTCCCATCATTAGTATTTTTAACGTACGAGGTGTGATCATAATTAAGGTGACTTTACATTTTTATGAAAAAATATTTATTCATTCATCCAAAACTATATTATCCTCTTTAAAATAATCCCCCTCAGATACAATGCACTTGTGCCAACGCTTTTTCCAGTCGTCAAAACACTTCTGAAATGCTATTTTGGGTATTGATTTGAGCTCCTTCAGCTATGTAGCCTTAATCTCCTCGATCGTGGCAAATCTTCGTCCTTTCATGGGCTTTTTCAATTTTGGGAAGAGGAAAAAGTCGCTGAGGGCCAAGTCTGGTAAATATGGTGGCTGAGGCATAAAGAAGTACTGTTTTGGGCCAAAAAACTACTAAATAATAATGACTTGTGCGCAGGTGCATTATCATAGTATTCGCGGATACACGTCTCATACCCAAAACATCCGTCAAAATCGATTGGCATGAGCCAAACTATATGTCAAGATCATTAGTTAATTCTCTAATCGTGATTCGATGATCTTTTAGCACCATTTCTTACACTTTTTGAACATTTTCGTCAGTGTTTGACGTGCTGGGTCGCCCAGAGCGAGGTTCATCATTAACATTTTCTCGGCCCTCTAGGAATAACTTGTACCACTTAAAAACATTTTTTTGCTCATAGTTGACTCACCGTATGCCACTGTCAATATTTCAAGAATTTTTGAGCACCAAATACCATTTTTTACCCAAAAATAATACAAACTCTTTGGTACATTATTTTTAACAAAAAGGAATCGCCGAGTATGCAAACACAAGTCTAACATTTAAGTCTCTCACATAAAAATAACACATGCTAGATAGTCAAAACTATGAACATATGATCGTAACTAGTGTACCAACATAGTTAAAAAAAATTTTTATCTTAGAGTGTAAAGAGCGCGCGCAATTCAAAAAGTCACCTTACTTTTTGATCACACCTCGTACTTGTACACACTTACAGAATTATATGCCTTGTAAATGCACATTATTCAATGGGCTCTTTTATACGTATATAACTTGCATGTAGCTAACTATACTTGAAAGAGGGTTTTTTTTTTCTTAGCTGTAGACTGTTGATGAGATCAACTGCCGTTAATAAATAGTTTTTTACTGTTTGATGTTTTGGTTTTGATGCTNTAAAGTCGTAAACTCATTATAATTTTTATTAAAAGCGGGCGTAAAATTTTTCAAAAGAGTTATGGTCTCAAATACTTTTGAAAATCATAAAAAAACAGTTTTAACTTTTTATTGCACTGATCACTGACTCTTCCTTACAACAAAAAACTTGAAAACATATCAACTATGCTCCAATTCTAATTGTTTTAAATACGAAACAATTCAGCACACATCGGAAAATTTTTTTATCCTTCGGAATCATAACACAAATCAACATTTTATGAGTAATATCGCTGTTCATGACTTAGTTGCTTCTATTCACGACCGTTCTATTTTCCGTAACGTGTAAAGAAGAGTCCAATATACTAATACATATCTATTTACAGAAGAAAATAAATTTTATCCAAGAAAAGTATTTATTACAATAAAGAAACAATGATAATATAACAAAATTTTATCATCTAAAAAAGGAGTAAAAAACAAATTTCAGGAAGATTTTTGACAATTAATTACCAGCAGCTTTTGTTTCTCTCAGCAATTTTCGGTTGTTGATAGAACTTGAGTTGAACTTAAGTACCTAAATACAGTCAGAGTATTCTTGGATTAGGTCTTAAAAGCGTGACCTTTAGAAATGTGTGGTACTGCAGGTGCTGAAAAAAACCTTTTTGATGGTTTTCTAGATGTTCTATCAGAATCTTGTTTAGTGTAGGAAAATATTGAGATGCTGGAAAATCTTTTCTTGGCCCCGTTAAGAAGTTGATAAAAATTAGAAATAGCTGTATTTCCTTTACCTTGTAAGCTAGCATGAGTTGCTCGACTCTTTAATGTTGCTCTTACTCCCTAACAAGCTCCCTTGCTGCGTGCCGTAGCATAAAGATGACATTCTACCTAGAAAAAAAATCTTCCTAATGGTGTACTCAGTTAACTATTGATTACCAGTTTTTAAAATACTGTAATGCTCCATCTGATACATAAATTTGTTTCAATATTTTTAGCCATTTTTTTCGGATAGCTGGAACCAAATTTAATTGTGATAAATATACAGGTATTCTATTATGAATTGTGCAGTCAGAGAGAAACCTAAATCTATAGTGTTTAAACTTTAAGGCTCCTGTACAATAGAGGACAGTAAAATGTATACTTTACTGGTCATTATTGTAGTGAAATTTTTTGGCAGAGTTCAGAGCCACGTATCGCAATTTTCCAAAGAATCTCTGTCTAAGAGACCCTTATTCGGTTTTCAGTTATTTTTCAGGTCCTTTATAAGTCACAACTAATTTTTAGAAAAACATTAGTATGTTAGAACATTGTTTGAGACTCTGAGATAGTTTCAGCATGAAGTCATGTACGTTATGGCATTTTTTTCAAAGTGCAATTATCGGTTGACTGCCGAAAGCTGTTAATAACATTCTCGGTATCAATATTGAGTAGCACACATGGTACGAACTTCTAGAAATCTGAGAGTCTTGCGCATTTTTTAAATATCCTTAAGTAACAATCCAGCTTGAGATTTCTGCAAAGGAAGAACTTAATGCAATTAACATAATTTTGCAGCAGATAGTGCGATACTTTTATTAGCTCAATCAAATCACACGCATCAAGCATAGCCATAAAGTTTTGGTGTATTACACACACGCACTCACTGTGTGTACCTCTTGCTTAAGCAAAACCACACCACTAAGGTCTGAACCCTGCAATCTTACCTTAAATAATTGGAAATTTAGAATATTTTTCGTTAGAGTTCTCATATCAAATCATCACATCTAATAAAAGCAATCTTCTCAATCGTATCACCTTCTTTAATTGTCACTACATCCCTTACATTTGGTGTTACGTGACTGTTGTCATTACTGCCATTACTATCACAGTAGTCTACAACTTTATTAACAGTTTGGTCCAGTATTATCTCGCCCTTTTTTTTGCCTTGAAGTTGCCAAAATACAATCGTTATGTTTTAAATCTCGTGCCTTGTTAGCCATTCTGGTAAAAACATTAAATTCCTCGATAATATGTCTTAGTATCAAACAGGTAGGTAGAATTGTCAGAATAGTGGCTCTTCATGGATTTTTCCGTGACAGAAAAAAGATTTTTCTTTCAGTCTATCTATTAATTTCTGAAGTTTATCTTCTCTTAATAAATACAATTTTTCAGCTGACTAAGCTCTTTCCTAATCCAATGGTCTAGAAGTCCTTCATCTATCAAATCATTTGATAAGTTAATACTATTCAAATAATTAATCTTTCTTCATTTTTGTCAAATAATAAAATTCTTAAAAATATTACAATGATTTAACGAAAATAGTTTGTGCACTTGTCGCGGACTTTTTTCTTGATGCCCCTTCTTACCCAAACGATTACCGCATCTGTCTTGATAAACTGCTTTAAAAGACTGTGACCTGGCTGATGCATTAGTATTCAAAACGAACTACTTATCTTCAACCAAAAAATTACTAAATGTATTTATAAAGTTGATCGAAAAAACATTACTAAGTATAAGAGTCATAGGGAAAACTCTATTTTCGTTCAATAACCTTTCACCACATAAAACAATTAACAAAGAATTATTAATTTACCACATAAACTATAAGGTTCTATAATAGATTCAAAGCCGTAGTAGTACTTCCGTTACAAACATATGCTGATTTTGGACTTCGGTATTCAATAAAATTCTAACAGCAACGTGGTAGTTTTAGGTGGTGGTCGTTAGTAACGAAAATTTTTTTAAATATATTTTTTTGCATATATTAGTATGACTTGATATGTACTTGTTCCAACCCTGCTATTGTTTGTATCAGTGAAAGAGTATCTGTTATCTATTTTGAGCATGCTCAAAGTATTCACCATATGTTTGGTCTATTTTGATCCATTAAACGCTTGAGGAAATGTGAGCTCTCTGTGCAAAGAGTTACTTACACGGCGTGTATACCATGCTCTTATGCTTAGTTATATTATACGCAAGTATGCATAAAAGTAGGAGCTCGTCTCATTTATTGTTTTTATCAATATACTCCAATAAATATTCATACAAAACATAGTGCACTCTTTCATCTGCTCCATTACTCTGTGGATGAAATTATCTACGGCCAATTTAATTGACCTTAAATAATCTTGTGAATTCTTCAATCGAATTTTCATAATGTACTTTCAGGGCCCCAAAATATACCATAAATTTATCTATCAATGTTCTCACTATCTCTTGAGCCGTTGCAAGTCTTACAGGTGATAATAGGATATATTTCGTCAGCCAGTCTTGAATTGACAAGATATTCAAATTTTCGTGATCTGATGGCTGACTCACGGGTCCGTAAAAATCTATAGATATCTTCTGAAATGGTCTGCTTGGTTTATCAGTAATAATCATCGCCTGTTTCATTTCAACTCGTACAAGTTTTTGTTCTGACATGAGTCAAATTTCAGAACGAACTGCCTGACCTTTGTTCTCATAATTCACTAATAGATATCTTTTGAGATTCTATTATACGTTTTGTTAATTCCTCTGTGGCGTCCTACTACAGACTCATAACATTAATTTATAACTTTTAACTGTTGGTCTGTCAATGGTACAACTAGCACATTTGTGTTTATCGTATAAATAATTCTTATATTCTCAAAAATTTATTATTTTTTTGAAATAAGGTATGTCCATTTATTTAAGTTTAAAACTGCGAGATCCCTCACTATTCATACATTTTTTATATGGTTACTCATTACCAGCCCTATGAGAGACGTCAAGCAAGATTTGATATCTGATCTTAGTGCATTATTCTGAAAGTGCTTTCTTACATACATGCATACTTCAGCTACTTTTCTCTTTTTAGAAAGCATAGCATTGTGAACCGCTCTCTCATCATAACTCATGATGATTAAGTCGATATAACTTCGAACGTAAAGATCATTAGTTCATTCTGTACCTAGAACATTTCCCAACATGGTACAAAAGACTAAATTATTTAAATATCTGAGATGGAGACCTCTGATTTTTTTTATTTTCACAATAAAACGGGTCTGAGCTACCACTTGAAATCCACGGTAGCTTATCACGTTGTAGTCAGATCCTGCATACTTCACATGTACTCAAGTGTGCTCAAATCCTTAAAGTTGCTCTTTTCTTTGAAGTCGTTCTCACTAGCCTTTATTAAAGCTTTGCTAAGTCTTCTAGTTTCTTTCTTGTCCACTGATAATGACACTGACGTGCTACTTACTATAGTTGAGTAGTGATAACTGATTAGATACTGGTGGAGAATCAGGCAGGCCATGTCCCAATACTCGTACATCTTTTCTGTTATGCTATCTTTCTCTTTTTGTTTAAGATATTCTACTCCTTGCTCTTCATCTCCCTTTTTTGATTTACTAGTACAATCCTCCTTGTTACTCACTCGTCTCATATCATTATAACTCGATCTAGGTCTCTCTTTTCCACTTTCCTCTTAATTACATTCTTTATTGCCTTACTTATTTGTAATAACTCAAAAGTCACACAAATTTTTCCAAATAGCTTAGCCTTATTCACCACCAGCTTCGTGGTCGATTGTTAGATGATTAATTATTTTTGTCGTATTTCAGAAGAGCCTAATAATAATCGTTTTCAAGGTGTATATGTTTGGGTGTTTTCTCTTTTTTCCCTATAATATGTTGATGAATTGTTTTTTTTTCCGATAGCTGACAATATATGCATATGTTTACCTTTTGCTTTTGAGAAAATGTAGGTACGCAGTCTTTATCACTGAAAGCGTGGCTTTCTTTTTAGATATATTTTTTATACTGCAAGAGGGAACCCTTTATAGAGAAGAAATTTATAATTTATACCTTAAATTTACATTCATATCCTTTGATTTATTTGACCTATACTTCACATTGCTGACAAAGATACGAAATTAACCAAGAAAAATTCAGAAAGTTGGTGGGAAGTACATGATACGCACTGTAGATTGCGCGCAGGAATCTAGATTAGATATCCACAAAGATCATCAGCGAATACGTAGAATTGATTTTGCGCAGAGAAAAAGCGTTGATTGCAACGGCGAATCATCTTCAAGTTATCTATGAAAAGTACCGATGTGCAAGGAAAAATGATTCTTTCCAGCAAGACTGGGAGGTAGACACCCTCTGTCTACCCAGGCATGGGACTAACTGAAGCACCAGTAGTTACTGCAGCGAGCACACGTCAAGAGGAAGAGGATAGCGTACAAAGGCTGTCACCGATATCATCAGTGCAAGCATACCAGTGGTGCGTCTACTACTAACTGATACCTACTTGGACTTTCAGAGCTTAATCACTGAAAGCGTAAAGACGGTGCGTTGGTCAGTAGTCAAAGCACTAGAGATAGCGATTACACTTATTTTATGACTGACAATGATTTTTATATTTTGATAACTTTTTAACTTAGACATATGTTTCTGTATATATACTGAATTAGTTTATTTGTAGCAGTCAATAGGATGGCAGTATACTTATGAATGATGATGATTTTAATGATATTCTGGACAACTCAGAAGAAAAAGTATTACATGAAAATAATTATCCAGTCAAATCTTTTGGTGCTGATGTTGCCATTATTCTATGACCAGCTTCACCTATCCTTAGATAGCTTACTACAAAAAAGAGATATTAATAGATAAATTAGTCAGATAAACATGTAAACAAAATTAAACATTAAGTCATCAAACAAATACTTCTTATTAGTATACAATAATGCACTTAAATTATTGGATTAAATTAAGTATCTTTCTCATTCTAAGCAGCCTGGCATTAACCAATTTTATAAAGTTCTTTGAAACTTCACGTAGGCCTTAGGACAAATGGAAATGCTTTTAATTACGTGATGGTTAGTCATCTTTGACTCAAGGATATGAGTGTATAACAGCAGACAACTGTATAATTTTGTAACGTGTATACACACAGTACTCACGCATGCATATACACATACATGTATTCATCCACTGTGTCAATACTAACATATGAAGAACAATATTATATACAAGCCTAGGCCAGATTCAAAGGAGATTCACTATGAACGTTCAAATTGGACCTTTTGTACTATGTAGGTATAGGCATTTATAGCTAGGAATTGTGATTACTTGATATATTAAACAAAGTGTAACAAGATTAGGATCATCGAATAGAAACTGATCACAGATTTGTTTATAGGATCGTAAGGGAACTATTGGTTGGGTAAAATAGGAGAGTAATTTAATTTTTAAGGTAGCTCTCTTGTTCACTGCTCTAATCGAGTATGATAGTCTTACTTGTGTACGTATATGTGTATACGTACATCAGCGTTAGTATTCTACTACCGTCTATAATTTATAACCATGAAGCAGATTCTTACATCAGTAGCTTGCCTGCGATCAAAATCGTATTAATATTAATAAGTAGTGATTTAGTTACTTTACAGCCACAAAACTTCTTTCATTGTTATTCCTAGTTAACATCATCTTACATTTCTTCATTTTTAAAAATTTGTGAAAATGAGATCCTAATATCTTAAAATTGTATAAGATAGTTTAAATAATTCTTCTAATAGATATCATAGTCAACAAACTAACACTTAAATAATATTTACTTCTTTCAACCAGATTAAAAGTAATATTAATAGAGGTTTCATACGTACCAATGGAGATTTCTTGAGGCGCTGAAGAGACATAAGTCAGAAATGTAGCAACAACGAAAAAAAGGTGCATTTTATCCCTGTGGTACAAGAATTAACGTTAGTTAATTATGCATTGTAATAAATACAGCTTATTATTTATCTTTACTATGCATCTACTAGATTTATTCATTTTTCAACGATTAGTGGTCAACGTAATATATATTGATATATGTATGTATGTATAAATACTTGTTGAAGAACACAAGCACAAAAAAAAAGTTGAAAACAATTATGACAGTCTTAAGCATATCGTGTAAGTCTCTTTTGTGTTCATAAGAGAGATTTAAATGTTAATTACACAAAAAATCGAGAATAACGATATTACCTAGTTTCACTGCAAGATGGCCATTATAGCCACATTACAAGAGAATTTGGAAAACATTTTTATAATAAGTTTCTATAATTAATAATAAACAGTTATCTATTACTTCTCGAAAGCTCAATCCAGGTCACTCATGAATACTAAATGAGTAGTTGCACTAGCAAGTACATACTATTTTCATTTACGTTCTAAATCATATGCCCGCAAGATATCAGAAACAAAAAGAATTTGTTATATTTATCAATATTTTCGCAAAGTAATTTATGATCATATGGTGTTGGTTGAAAATACAAAAGTTTAAAAGTTTGTTGCAACAACTTTATCGTTGTAAATTAGTTCATGGAGTTCGTCCTGTAAAATTGTACAAACGCAAAAAATTTTACAATCCTATATCAACGTTATTTGTTATTTTTTAGTTTTTCTCCAAGAAATATACTAACATAGTTCTATTTAAAATTATTTTGCTGTGTCCTAATTATTCTTTATCAAAAAATAAAATGAAATAATTTTTTTATATGACTACGCTGATTGTATGAATACGTGTACACTTCTTTAGTCCTAACCTTGAGGCAAAATGAAACTTCTGATTTTTTTATTCTGTAGAATACATTTTTTTTTAATTATTTTACAACATTCATTTGTCTTTTTAAGAAAGTTTTATTTTGTAAGATATACGTGATTAAAAAACATATAAGAACGCCCTATAACAGGCAGGCAAAGATCTTATGCACATATTCTGATAACTTCGCGTACTGATAAAAAAATTGTTATATCTAAGTTAATCAACGTGATTATTTTAATTAAAATTTCTTTTAGTAATTTAAAACTTAAAAAATAAGTAATTTAACATATGCATCACAGACCTCATACAAAACAAAGTCTTTGTAAAATTAATCAAAAGTGACCGTCTGATGATCATCTTGAAAACAAAAAAAGCTATGTATTTGGAGAAGATAATATTTAAGTTATCTTAAAAAAATACAAAACACAGTTAACAGTTAAGCTTAAATCGAAGCATCTATATGGAGTATTTAAATTTAAGTGTTATGATTTCTAAGAATGCTATATTTTTTAAGATAATTAAGAAATTCAGGAAAAAAGAAGCAATGTACTAAAAAATACGCTTGCACAAAAAATAGAACGCTTTAATATAGAAGGTGATAAGAAAATGCAATTTTTAAGAGAAACTGTTGTTATAAGTCCATATCAATAACGAGAATGTTAAGCTTGGTATTTAACTTAAGAAATCATTTAAGGCATGAAAACATTAAATCAACAAAAAAAATAATTAAAACAGGATTTTGCTTATGCTAAAAATACTTTAGCTCTTCTACGTCTCTACAAAATTTTTAAAATTTAAAAATGAATATGTAAGTGCTTTAATTTGTAAACACCAAAAAAAAAAAAAAAAATGATTTAGATAAAAAATACGTTTTAGTTACGAAATGTGTATCTTAATATATAACTCTAAGTAATGACGAGAAAACTATTTTTAATATTGCTGGCAAGCAAAAAACTTTTTTTTTATTGGTCTAGAAGGGCTAAGAAAAGCTTGTTTATATATAACATTTATTTATCATTATATTTCTTGTAATAAAAAAACTTTGTTGATGGCAAAAACTAGCATAACATGAGTTTTTCTTTCCAAACCAATAATAAATATAGAAGTCTCAAACTTGCTTTGGATCTTAATCATATAGAAAGGGCCTTTTTAGTGTTCGTGAGAAATAAAAAAAAAATCTGGCAAGTTGATTTTATCCTGCGGGATTATTCTTTAATAACTATTTAAAAAAAATCGAAAATATAAAATAGAACATTAAAGGAATAATATTATATTAAAACAAATTTTTTTAAAAAATGAATAATTTCCAGAGGTGATTTTCGTCAAAACCTCTCAGTAATATCGAAATAGTCACAGCAGAATTATACTCAAACAACTTGTTGAATCTTTCTTTGCACAAAATTTATTCTCAATTTCAAAATCGTAACCAAATATTCGTTCTACCGATAAAAAATCTTCTAAATTATCATTGGAAGTTGGGGAAAAAAATGAAAACCTTTTATATTCCTTAAAATTGAGTATTAAATAATGTATATTTAAAAACATTTTCTGCTATCTCTAATTGTATGATGAAAAAAACTATTCAAGCATCGAACAACTAGTACAACTTGCAGAATGAGCGATTCAATTTTTAAGAAAATAATTAGACTTAAATTTTTATTGTATAAATATTGCACCTCATTAGGAAATTAATGCGTCGGACTATAAAATTCATATAATTTTTCCAGTGAAAATATTGCCCAATATTCGATGAGGATCACCACCACATGGACTAATCCTGAAAATTGGTCTAATAGTGATGTTACTTAGAAATTTAACTATATCAGATAAACTATATAACGAAACACGGTTAAAAATAGTGTAGTTTAGAATGAGAAATAATTGAAAATAAAGTATTTATTTGAAAAATAATTTTAAACCTTGAAAACATCTCAACGATACTTTTTATTTTGTATCATAAGAAAATTTCAATCGTTGTAGCTTGTGCTACACAAAAGGTAAGTCTTGAGCTCATATTTAATAAATGTTGATTTTTATTTAAG
Source organism: Copidosoma floridanum (assembly GCF_000648655.2). The sequence goes on from NW_019379732.1 coordinate 164,099, forward strand.
GAATTGTTTTAACTCTTATGTTGAATTATACGTGACATTATCAACAGTAAGAAATAAGAATAATTTATTTATTCCAGTAAAATCAGATAAAAATACGGAAAAACTAAATATTTTTGTTAAAAAATTCTTACATAATAAATTGACTTGACTTTATCATTTTTATAAACAATTCAACTGAATTTTCAAGAATAATTTAAAAATCATAATGTTTATTTATATGTCGTAATCTGATAGTCATTAATGACATAATGCCTTTTTTCACAATAATACTGTTCGCTCATGAAAGATTAACCTTCAGTATTTAAAATGAAGAAACCTTAATGTTTTTAACAAAATTTGTTGTAACGTAACATAACAATTTCTTAAACGTTTCATAAAAAATCTATTGTAGCATTTGAAAAATGATATTATCATTACTATTTTGTGTTGTAGTTGCAGAAATAAACTATTATTTATTAATTTATAAAATTGATGTAGATAAATGAATATTTTACTACACGCATACGTTTAGTCCAAGAAATAGGTAAGAGATAGACAGATTATTTTAATCTGACAAACCCATTTGTTACCAAGTATTAAGTTTTTGGTGCATTTGACTTTAGTGCCACTGTTACAATTACAAAACAATGTTACTCTTCTTTTTTATAACATATCTTTATATAACGTGACACAATTACGTGTACATCTAAGAACGTTACTTAATTATCCAATACAATTAATATATAAGGTCTAATAAAAATAGGTAGGACAAGAGTTAGAAATTTACCACACTAACTTTTCATTGAAAGATTCTTGGTTAAAACTTGGCTACTAGCCTATGTATAAATTTTTTATTTGAGTGAATCATTTACACGTAGCAGAAATATACGAAAATAATAACAGTAGCAGCAGTAGGAGTTATCCTGTCTGTGTGTTAAGAGGCCCTTGGTTTAAATTTGACTACTAGCCTATGTATTAGTCTTTTTTATGGATAAACTGTTAACGCACAGTAGAAATACAATTAGTGAAATAACAGCACTGTTGAGAGTAGTTGCATTAACAGTAGGAGTTATCTTGCGTTGCCCTTCTACATTTAACTAAGAGATTCAACGATACCTATTGGGTACATCAGTAGCTGGAGATAGCGTTTATTAATGACCAAAAATTCTTAGTCTTACGCTTTTACATGTACGCTACAACCAATACTTATTTGTTAATAATATTCATTACGAAGAGAAAATACACATAAATAGATATAATCGTAAATAAAAAAAATAGAATGTTTAAATGATACTGTAATAAATAACATTAAAAACAAATTTTTTTTTCTTACCGATTACTTTTTCAAGAAACAAAAAATATTTTGACTTATAATATTGTAACAGAATTTTATTTTTTGTATCAGATAGTAATAATCCACTTGTTTTTTTGTTTATGTTTGTCAAGTTTTTTAGTTTAATTTGTAGTGGTGGCAGATTGTCTTGCTAACTCAGATTTTAAGTTGAAAAATTGAGTGGCTGCAATACCTCACTGTTTAAACCAACTATTGGCGACTTTTGCCTTGGCGGTCGCTGATTGTTAAACTGGTGACCATGTAAGATTAATTCTAGGCAGTAACGCAGGTGGTAGTAATGGTGATTTTGTCCGATAACTAGTTTACTGCTTGTCAAACTTATGCAGAGATAAAGGAGTGAGGCTTACCAGTGACACCAACTGCAAAGGTGCGTTTAATTGTAAATGGCTGACTATCGATAACGTTGCTGTTAATGGTGGTGAATGTTTTACTGGTGACTACGTAAGGTCGATTATGAGTGGCAATGAAGTAGGTGGTGGTAATATCTTTCGTGTAACTATTGTATGCTGCTCGTTGAACTCATCCCTAAACGAAGGAGTAGTACTTACCAGTATTATTACTGTAAGAAATTCAAGTTATAATGTTGATATAAGTTGAGAGTTTAATCTGTACTAAAACAAATAATCGCCATTATTTTCATCGCTAATCAATATTTCATCCATTGATCTAGCTCTTTAAAAACTAGTGGCAATGGCAAACGTTAGTCAGCGAAAAGTGGTCGCGCGTTCTAAGAGTTATCTTGTGGTAGTGGCAATAAATAGTTAGTGGTGGATGACCTTTTACCCTGAAAGTAAGTGGTAAGTGAAGATTAAAATAACTTATTGCTTGCAGTCGTTAATTTCCGAACGATCCATTAGTATAAGTGGTACTTTGCATAAATTTTTGTCAAACAATGAATAAACTAATTTTTGAGGGACTTTAACTCTGCATAAAGAGGTAGTTAAACAACTAGGCTGAAAATTATAGTATCAATTGAAAAACAAAAAACATATTTTTAGCATGCACTAAAAATTACAAAATAATTTGGATACTTGGTTTAATGACTCAAGAGTTTTCCCTTTGCCAAAGTTTTATTAGATCACAGGTAAACATAAACAATTGAAGTTCGTGATAAACGATAAATAATTACCTATGCAAAATGTTTATAATAAGGTAATCTTCTTTATTAAATATTTACAACAATTTATCACGAAATAAAGCGTGGAGTGTCTTGTCCAAAAAAAATAAAGATAACATAAATGCTCCACGCTTTCTTTTATAATAAATTTTAGTAAATATTTAATAAAGATGATGACCTTATTAAAGACATTCCGCATAGGTAATTATTCACCGTTAATTACAAACTGAAATAGTTTATGTTTACTTGCGATCTAATAAAAATTTACCAAAGGGAAAACTCTTGAGTCATCAAACCAAGTATCCGAATTATTTTGTAATTTTTAGTGCAAGCTAAAAGCGTGTTTTTAGTTTTTTTAACCATTAGTTTCGTTTTATACTTCTTAGTCTTATAGATGGTCAACACCCCCCCACCCCAGACGTTCATGTAGGGTAGCAAGGCTCATTACAATAGGGTTGCGCCCGGTGCTCTAAGGTGACACTAGTGAGATGATTTTTTTTACCACCCTCATACCATTAGCCCTCGGCCCGTATCCTACCTTGGCTTAGGTGGAATCTCATAGACTCAAAGTCTAATCTTTGTATTCCTCTCGTCAAACCTTATTGATTGATACCCATGACATAATAATTTCGTTAGAAAATATCATTTCGCATTATTTTTAGTAAGCCCATTCATTTTATACCTGAATCGTAGGGCTGCATTTCAAACAGCTAATTCGCCAACTTGGGACGGCCGCCATGTTTGATTTGTAATGAAGTTTCTTAGCTATTTATGTATTGTTATTAGAACTCATAGTATGTGCACCATTTTATTCTAATCAAAGACCGGGAAGTTGATCAAACAAATATTCTAAGATTGTCTTACATACATAGTTAGTTACAAGTGGAGCTAATAAAAACGTGTTAATAAAAAAATATACTATCATGATGTTCCTATATCTTATCGTTAAATGTAAACAGCATAATACATGAAAAAATCTATGAATCGGAGAAAGCTGCGTATTGCATTTATTGGAATATTATGAGGCAGAAATTCATGGGTAAGGAACATTGCACTTTACATCCAGAACACCATAACCTATTACACACGTGTGTATGTATGCTAGTAAGTCATGAACTTTTTTGAGTAGCAAAATAAGTTTTGCGTACTTTTACAACATCATTCAAGAAACCAACAAGTCTACAAGAGAAAAACAGCAGACAAGGAGCTTAATTTGTAAAGAACGATAGGAATATTAACGGTGATTGATACAGAAGCTAGAAGAAAGAAAACAGTTCTCAAATGGGTAACTAATTTAGTAAATCAAGGATAATAGTGCCTGTATTCAAAAATCGTAAGGTCTATTTTTATTTTTTTTTTTACACAGTTGACCAAACCAGTATTCTTAAAGTCATTTCTACGTTTTCTGATTCTCGCACAATGGAAACTAGCTTCCGAAGAAACTTTTCTTAGTTAAATCTATTGCACTTTTTCTCGTATTTGCTCAACTGAAACTATCTTTTTGAAACTCTTTTTGTAGTAAAAATATTTTATAAATTTCAGTTAACCCACCTTCAACTTCACCCACTAAAATTATCTTTCTTCAAACTAAAAACTTTTTTCTCACAGCTTATTATATACATTTGCATAGGTTAAATACAAACTGCTCATCTTAAATTATTTCTACTTTTTGTCAAACTCGCTCAACTGAAACTACTTTTCTGAAAAACTTGTAGTAAAAATGTTTTTCCATCTTTTTGCCAGCATCATTCTACATTGCCTAAAAAAATTTTTTTTTTTTCAAACTTAAAACTTCTTTCTTAAAGTTTACTATATTCATCTGCATGCGTTTGAAACAAGCTGCTTACGTGAATAATTCATACTTTTTCTTATACGCTATCAGATGAAACTGTCTTACTGACAAATTTTGCCTAGTGAAAATATTTCATCATTTTTTTTTTCGTGCATTCACTGTTTAATTACGTTTACCTTAAAACTAAAAATTATCTCTTTTTCCACGTAAAATATGACATTAACAACATATATTTAATTTACAATGCCATTCAAAGTTTTTTATTAATTTTTGCAAACCTAAATAATTTTTTTTGTGTTAGCTAAACACAACTCTTATACCTACAGTAGCAATTAGTAAAAAAAAAAGTTAGGTGCTTAGATAATCAGCTACCACAATAAGTGGTAACTAATAGTGTGCCATAAAGTTGTGACAAAATGAAGTATGGAACGAGCCACATATAGTAGTAAAGGTAAATTATCTCCATCACAATAATTGCTTTTATTTTCTCTTACCACGGCGTATCAGAAAGTAATGTTTTTACTTTCTACTATAGTAATTGTAAGTTTCTACTATAGGATACATTTCAAACTTTTCTTGCATAAAAAAAAATATATTTTCATGAAAGTAATTGAGAATATATTAAGTTAGCATTGCTAACAGAGTATTCACTAATGTTTTCCAATTATTTTATTCGTAAATTAAAGTATTGGTTAAGAAAGTCTTATCTACCAAGAAAAAATTTAACAAGTCCGAAAAATCCATTAGTAAAAAATGTATCAGTACAAGTGTTGAGTATATTGTACATTTATTCCAACATGTGTATATATGAACATGTATGAGATGGACTGGGGGCACCATCTCTGGCAGATTGCAGTTGTATAATATTTGCAGATGCTTGGTGCTCAAACGCGGGTGCAAGTCAGATCTCATCTGTTCGTCGAAGCATGCGGTCATGCACACAAGCAGCCGTTTGTCGTTGGCTGTATTGTGTATCGTTCTAATTGTATTATTTATCTACTAAATCATATTAACTATAACATGGTGTGCTTGCTTATTTCCTGATCCACGAAATTAATCATTTAATATATGAACATGGTAGCAGCTTGGTGGTTACATGCTATGAAAGTGTAAATCCAACACTGAAAATCAATAAAAAGTTTTTGTAAAAGTGTACAGTTGTTGTTCACGTGTCCCCTTCAAGTTTTAGAATTAAGGAAACTACATACAAGTAATCACAGATAAAATAAGTGTCAATCCAACACTGAGAAGTTGAAGAAAAAGATTTGTAAATGTGATCACAGATTTACTGCTGTTAAAGGAGTATATTTAGAAAGAAAAAGAAGAATCGAGAAATCTAGAAGAATCAAGAGAGGAAATGAGCAATTTAAAAATGGCGGGAAATTCAAGACCTGTGTTTGATGGCCAAGATTATGGACACTGGAAGGAATGAACCACGACATTTTTAATGCTTAAGAAATGTAGGACGGTAATAGAAAGAGGGAAAGTATCGACAAACAAAGAAGACAAATGGGACGAGAATGACTTGAAGCCCATGAATTATATTTACACTACTAATTTGGATGAACAGCTGAGATTTGTTGTTTATTTGGATATGGCATTAAGGATAATTGAAAAGTTTGATGCTAGATATTTAAACGAATGAACAGCTTTGCAGATAATGTGCCGGAATAAGCTGGAGAAAATCAGGTTTAAGGATTTCTAAGAACCATCAGTCTTTATAAATGAATTCAAAAATTAGTGAACGAGTTAAAAGCAGCTGGTGCTACAGTTAATGAAAAAGAAAAGTTAAACTTTTTATTGAGAACATTATCAAAATCGTATATTTATATTGTCGATCTAAAAGACACATTTAAACCAGAAGATTAAACAGTTAGTTGTGTGATCAATAAAATAAAAAGGTTGGAAATTTAAAAAAAAGTGAAAATGCTAGTAGAAGTGTGGAATCGAGTACTTTCGGGTCATGATCGAAATGTCACGAAAAACAAAAAAAAATCATTATGGATGTGGTGACACAGGACATTTCAAAGAAAGATTGCCAAAATGTAAACAATGCTGGCTATGGAAGCCAAGCACAGAGGGGCGGACGTCAACAACTTGTATTGGTACTATTTATTTTTAATTTAAAGTAACATTAGTTTTAATTAACATTAATTCTAAATTTTTTTATATTTTTATACTACATACCTCTGAAGGATTTTGAATTACTGGTATTTTGGATTTTTTATTAAATTACAGTTATGCTTTGTATCACAATTTGGAGCAGTATTTATTTATTATATTTCATTCCTTCTTCTATTATCATGACCATTATTTTTAGTATATTATTATTATAATAGTTACTATTGTTATCATAACTTTTTTTGTTCTAACCGTTGGAAGTATCATAGATATTATTATTACAATTTTTGTTATTATTCTCATACGTATAGTAACTATAAATATAGAAATAACTCTTATTATACTTAACTTCATTTTCTTTAGCTTATTCCGGCACATTATCTGCTAAGTTGTTTATAACTTTTAACAAATAGCATTAAACTGTATTATTATCTCAAATGCCGTGTCCCAATGAACAACGAATTCCAGCTGCTAATTAGAAATATCGCTGTAAATATAATTCATGGCTTTCAAGTCGTTCTCGGACCATTTGTCTTCTTTATCCGTCAGTACTTTTCGCTTTCTATCACTGTTGCACGTTTCTTTAATTTTAAGAATATCGTGATTTTTTTCTTTCAGGATGCATATTCTTGGCCATCGAACACAGGTATCGAAATTTTCGCCGTTTTAGAATTGCTCATTTCCTCTCGTGATTCTTCGATACATTTCGATTTTTTTTTTTTTTTTTGTAAATGTACTCCTTTAACACGAGCTTTTACATGAACTTTTTTTCGATTTTTAGTGTTGTGTTTACACTTTCATCACATGTAACCACGCTTTTCTACCACGTTAATATACTAAAAAATTAATTTTGTGGATCGGAAAATGAGTACACACACTTTGTCATAGTTAGTAAGATTCAAGAAAGACAGAACATAATAAGAATAAAAATATACAAAACAGCCAATGACAAACGGCTGCTTGCATTTATGACTGCATGCTTTGACGGACACACAAGATCTTTTCTGCACCCGCGTTCAAGTGTCAAGTGTCCACATATATCAGACAATTGTAATTTTCCCTAGATAGCGCTCCTAGATCATCTTTCATCCAAACACTTATATATACTTTGGTATAAATATGCCACATACTGAACAAATATATAAACAGGTTTAATCAATGATACAAGCTGAAATAAAATTAGAGTACAAAACACTTTCCCATTATACCGAGAGACCCGACGAGAGTGTGCATGCACGGTCACGGCCGTGTTGTATATGCCCTAACTGTGTCACTGTGCAAAGAACATTTACATATTATCTCGCTATCATAATATTTATACTACATAATAAATATCGCTAGTTATACATTTAATTTTAATTTACTCACATTTTAAAAGCTCTAGCCAATGCAACAAATTCCACACCCGCAGAATACTATGAAAAAAATGCCACTAATTTGCCCCTTGAAAGTTCTATCCCTGCATAATCTTAATTAATCTGTTAACTTATGAATGTCAAAAGAAATAATTAAAATACTGTGGTAAAAGAAATTTTTTGAAGACAATGCTCTAATAATGGTTGACAATTTGAATGTTTAAACTTTTTCTTATGTAATCAAGTGGCACAAAAGAGAGCTACAATTTTTTCCATGGTTAATAAAGTACCCGCTGGCCCTTATTTTGAAATGAAAAACATTGTAGACGTTAGGGCAATTGTAGCTTTAAATGCTTATCCTCTTTTTTTCGTAGAAAAAGGATATTAGAGCTAAGACTAGTACGCTGCATAAAATGACCAAATGCTCCAAAAATATGAGCCACAAGGTAGACTCTCATACTGTAGTCACAAAAGACTCTCCAACTAAACTTTTCTTCACAGTATTTTTATATTTTCAGCCGTTAGAGCATTAATTTAGAAAATTTTTTTCTTGTCATTTAACAGATGTCTTTAGATTATGAAAAGACAAAATTCCAAAGTGGTAGATTAGTCATACTATTTGAATTGTATTCTGTGAGTATAGAATTTGTTAAATTGGCTAGGAGAGATAATTAAATGTTCACATAAGTAAACATGTTAAATCAGTTAGAAAACATGATTTTATATCTGCAGCAGCCCTACATTCACAAGAATCTGAAAATTTTTTTGACATTAATAAAGTAATGATCTTAGATTGAGAGAATAACTAATTCAGAAGGGCATTTTTAAATTGATTTATATTATAATTTACGATAATAATTTGACTCAACAGCTTTATGCTAAAGAGTTAAGTTCTGTATATAAGTTTTTGCTTGATATTACACAAAAGTTTCTTTCAGTGCATTCATTTTCGTTTTTCTCTACTGCATTAAATTACTTTACATGCATGATACGTGTGCTACATAACATACGAATGTTCTTCACATCCTCTCTCTTTGGTCCTATACATACTGTTAACCTACTTAAATGAGTATTATACGGTTATTAATACGGTTTCTTATCATTCACGTTTTTTTTAAATACTTCTATATTCTTATACCCTGTAGCCCTGACTTAAATATCTGTAGGTTGTCGAAACATTGGAATTTTCAGATAGTTATTAAAATACAGTTATCTTATACATCCAAATTTTAAGCAGTAGTTATATTTTTTTTTTTTTTTTTTTTTTTAGCAAATGAGAAAATGTTAAGGAGAAATTGACTTAAAAAATAATAATGCTTTTTATCATTTTACTAATGTCTAGTACCGTGATTATGATAATAATCACAATTTTAATACTATCTTTTATAGTAAGTTCTCTTTGAGTTAAATAGTTTGAGTCTTTTTCTTTCACTTTTTATTACCCTCAGTTGTTTGAAAAATTGGAAATTCTCGTGACATTGCAATTTTCTTGTAATTTTTAACAAATTTGCATACACATTGATCATAACACGGTTTAATAGAAGGCGTTTCTAAGTCTTCCGAAAAACAATGGTAGTTTACTGACACTTCTTTTAATAACTAGTGTGCTAAAATTAATAAATTGTATTGACCTGTATATTGTTTGTGTATTATAGGAGTTCTTGAATAGTTAAAAATTAATTAATATTTTTCCAGAATAACTATACTACCAGATTAAGCTCATCAAAAATATTCGAAAAGATATTCACAGAATTCGGATCTGATGTTTAGTAACCAAGATATTAACAATTAAAACGACAATAAATCCATCTTATCACTTTGTGCTAAGCCTCAGAAAGCGGGCACTAAGCATTCAAGATAGGCATCACCTTAGTAGTCCTTATTTGAGAAGAGTTGTATAATGGGTATGTAAGAGTACAGTGTTACCTAATACTAAGATTTGATTAGTTACCATACCAGCAATAAATTTCAAATAGAAGGACAAAGTCTTTGAACCAAATGGCTAAAGACTGAGTCTTAGAGCTCGAGAAACTAAAAAAATTGTAGTTAATTAAACATAACAATTTAAAGACACTAATTTAGATAAATTATACCATCAAATTAAGAATTTCTAAGAACCTCACTTTTAAAGCATAGAATTTGTATATTATAAACTTTTTTTACAAACAAACAAAATATATGAATGAAATACAATAAACAGACAAAGTAAATAAACATAAATTACCTACGTAAAGTGCATGTATTAGGCGCAGATCATTTATTCTTTGAATTTCATCTGCAAAGACATTAATTAAAAATTTTTTTCCGTACGTAAGTATCGTATCAAAAATGTCAAAACAATAAGGCATAGAGATTATAGGTAAGGCAAGTCCTTACTTGACACAGATTAAAGAATCTTTTAGTATTGCTGTGACATTCTATGTCGTAAGCATAATATCCATTACTTTAAAACACAGCGTTGCGTTTTAAATTATAAAAAGCAAAAGCTCAGCGATCTCGAATCATCGATCGGTATACCTGCTTCTGCAATCGCGTGATATATTACTTACTCCTTCACAATACGCTACCATACCGTCGCAAAACTCGAACTATGCGTGCAACCTCGAACAATCTTATAAAACGCTTAACTTACAACATTCATTTGCAGTAGTACATCCAAGAATGTATATACTCAATAATTTTAATATTCTTTACAGCGTACGTCCACAAAAAATATTATACACAATTTGACAGCAACTTGTACCTTATGTAAACTCCGAAAGATTAGCAATTTTAACCATCAGTTACTATGAAATTATTGCACCACGACCGTATTCGTGTCATTTAAGGGTAGTTAGGTTAAGCTCTGATTGGTCATTCTCATCCCCAACTTAACGCATCCTCCTTAAACGCAAGAGTATGAAAACTATTTGAACATAACAATATTCGCAGTTTCTCTTTCATCAAGTGCTCCAAAGTAACTATAAAAGTTGGAGAGTGAGTTCTGTTGCGTCTTTTAAGTGGATGTAAGACTTAGTTCGGTAAGTAAGCTACGTGTCAACAGCGTGCATTTCAAGCAAATACAGTTTGTTTGAAAATGTAAATATAGTTTGGTGACTAAACTGTGTGAGATAAGCTTGAGCAAACTAGGCTACTGTAAACTCGCCTAAAAAGTAAATCAAGAAGGAACAAGAAAGAAAGGACCACTGACTTTGATTTCGACGTTAAAAGCAGAAGCCTAATTAGTTTCATCTCTACGAATGCTCTTGTCTATGATTAGGAACATCGTTACAGTCAATCTCGTAAGATCTTGCGACTGCGTGCACGCAAGCAGCTGGCTAACCAACGGTCATAAAAGTCAGTTAAGTTAAGGAAACTATAAATTGTTTAATATTGTCAATGCGAATTCGAAGCTTTATTATTTAAACTATTTCTAAAATTAACTATTTCTGTCTTTTCTAAGTTTATTGGATTATCAGATAAGACATAACTTGGTTGTTGATTTAATTAATTTTCTTAGTTTAAAAATATTGAAATTGCTAAATTATATTAAACATTTTAGGATTTAATAATTCTAGTTAATTGACACTTAGTTCTTACCTTGTTAAATAAATTGAATATTGAGGAAAAATAAAATAGACACTGTATGACAAAGATCTTTACAAGGACTTGAGATAAAAAGACGAATAAGATATGCAAATAACATATCGATGGCTACGAGGAAGACAATTCCAGCGTAACGTCACTCCGTGATATTTCAAATGGGGTGACGTCACGCCAGAATTGTCTTTCTCGCAACCATCTGTATGACATAAGACATAAACTCTAACAGTAAGTTAACGCCAGCTCAGCGTACACCACTCCATACATAACACTTGGTGAAACCTAACACCAGAACGCCAAATCAACGATTTCAAAGAAAAGTTTACTGTTAGTAAAAGCAAATAAGGCCTTTGGGCAAAGGTCTAGTTTCTGATAAACAAAATTTAAATTTAATTGTTCGTAGAATGAATGTACAAGTGTCACCCTGTACATAGAACGGTTTGGATGTTACAAATGCTAAAAAAGAATTTGACTTAAGCTTTTTTCCAAAACATATGTATAATATCCAACGATTAAGTTGAACAAGGCAAAAAATTTAAACTTGTCACACATATTAAGTTGGCGTAAAGCTTAAACTTAAAAAAACTTATTTCAAGAGTGTTAGAATATTAGTGGTTCTAGCTCCCTTGCACATGCATTGTATCGCGTTTGTGTATGTAACTCAAAACAGTCGCAGCACCTCTTTTTTCCAGCGCTGCTTTATTTTTATTTAATCGCTCAAGCTGTTCAGCCGCGCTCTCTTTGTCGAAGCCGACAGCTCCTTGTACTACTTGATACCTTTGAATACCTTTTAATAATAAAAAAGTTATTTCTTATTTTTTTGTTTTACGTTGACTTCGCATATGCTTAGCCCAAAACTCTACCTACCTACGTAATTGTCAATAGGTTATGGACCCCAGTACTCTTCCACATGCGCGAGGCTAACTAAAAAAAATAACGTGACCACGAAAAATGAAAGGTATGTGTGCTCGGCAGTTTTGTTGAGGTATTGTGTCCAGTGTCAATGGCGATGAATCCTGATAAGAGAACGCCTTTGGAGGCTGACGATGTCCGTGAGGATAGTGAGACCGACAATAGCCCCCGGGTATGCCAAGGACACGAGGAGAGTGACAGCAGCGAGTGGACTGAGTTGAAAAGCTCGGAAAAGGAGTCACCGTCAGGAGACTTCATGCTACTAGTAAACTCCATCAGCACCACGTCTCCTCTGTCATCAAGGGTAGGTGTCTGAAATTGGGACAGGAATTTGACTCCTGCAGAGCATAATACTCTCGTGTGGATGGTGTCTCAAGGTATGTGATATTTTCTATTCAGTTCCGTGGTTTAATTCGATTGAGAGGCAATGCAGGGTATGGGAGTGTGGTGTCTGTTTTTAAAGAAAAAGTTAGAGCTTATTATTCGTTTAATACGAGTTCATCATTTGTCTTCATTTCCAAGTTAATCCAAGTTGATCTTTGCAAAGGAGAATCGGAATTGCGTTAGTAATTTGTTTGTCTATTTCCAACTCGGAAGAAAGTCCAAGCAATTATAGCATAAGCACTGTTTATACTGTTACAGTGTGAGAAACGTTACGCATAGTACGTGTGAATGCATACAAGAACACTGAAGATTTCACAAGTATAGTGCATTGGATGTAACTAAACTTATATAGTATGGTCTGCGAGCTTGGATAGCAAAACATGCACAGGCGTAGTTCGTGGAGCCCACGTGCAAAGTGTATTATGTCGTCGTGTCTCATCACAATCTCTCTCTACGATTCGAATTCATTATAAGAAATACCGAAATTAACTGCTGAATTTTTTTTTATTTTTTCCTGAAATAATGATGGAATTTTATTATTATGGTAATAGATATGTAATATAATTTAAAACTTTTTTTGTAATATACCTAAGCAAGTTGCTGCAAAGAATGTCTGTCGGTCATGAGAAAATAATCTAATTCTAAGTTTATTTCAATTATTTACAAAGTATACATTACCAAAAAATGTTAAAAAGTCTCTTGCCAAAACTTGTAAAAATAAAGAAGGTCGTGAGCTAATTTAAAATAATTAACGCAATAAGTCCAGATCAAGCTTAATCAATAGTGTAAAAAACAGTGAAACGTCAACATTAACTATTTCCCATACAATACTCTACATCGAAGTTGAAGGAATTCAGTATATCATTAGAAACTCCTTCCTTACCGACTTATTCTATATTCTATATACCGTACTTATTCTATTTTCATTTATTGTAAATTTTATACCATTTAACTAACAAATAATGATAAGACGCACGAAGCTCATGAGTTTAGGAATGAATCATGCCTAATTTTATAAAATTCTTTTTTAATTCACAACAGAATTTAATGAAATTAGGCTTGATTTATTCCTAAATTCATGAAATTTGTGTGCCTTGTCATTATTTGTTAGCAAAATCGGTATAAAATTAGCAATGAATGAAAATACAGTACATATAAAATTCGGTTAGAGGATAGGGGCCCCTGATCCCTGCCAGTTAGGTCTATACATCTGTATACTATATATACATATAAATATATTGCACTGCTATTCGTAAAAGGCACAACACATGACGGCGTATATAGACTATACATATGGCGCTTACTCTAAATCAGCATGAGGGCCTACCATACACTTTTTACGTGAGCTTCATGCGCTACGCCTATGTAAGTTATAGTTTGTCAGCTAGCAGACCATACAATATTTGTATTGTCACATCTGATGTAGTAAATACGTGAAATTCAAGAATTTTATGCATGACTTAAGAGTCACACTAACACAGTATAGGTTTTCATACTATAATTACTTAGACTTTTTTCCGTAAAGAAGCGGAAAAATTCTAGCTCCATGCCGGTGACGATCCGAGGCACAGACCGGGTCAAGTGAGAGGAAGAGATGGTGGGGGAAGCGCGGCAAGCATGGTCCATCTTTGCGTCAACTCTTTTTGAAAGCGATTACATGGCGCTCTCTTACATGTCTGTATCTGGCTGCCTCTCTCTCTCTCTCTCTCTCTCTCTCTCTTTCTTTCGTCTGGTGCGTAGCAGAACACTCATTTTTGGTGCTCTTGTTTATTTTCTTTATTGTGCGATTACTTATACCTCCGTTGGAGTTTTGTCTTTTAGACGCACCTTTTTCTTGGAGCCCGGGTTGGCTCTTACCTTGCATGTTGTTGTTCTGGCCTCCTGGAGTCTCAGGACAAAGTTGAAAAAATTTCAACGTCACCTCAAAGTGCTGTGACTACTGATTCTTGGGTCCATCCATTCCGTCCTCAGCCTGCGATCTGTTCCCAGCAGTGGCTTTAGCTGATTGGTGTGTGATCAGGTGCGCATTTTGATGGTTTGGGATAGCTCCTGTCATGTGTCGTCCCCAGGAGGTGGCATCTTCTGGCAGTGGTGACTGTTAAAGTTGCCGTAGACAGGTGCCATCTAGTGATTGTCTTCTCGGGGACCATTAGCCAAGTGTCGAGCACAGCTATTACCATCTGTTGAATACTTTGGCATACAGAATTGTCAGTTAGGTTATCACTTGCTTTGCTACTCTCCAGTGTTTTTATTTTCATTTCTGTTGACTGTTACATTCACATTTAATTCGTATATAGCGCTGTGTAGAGATAATACATGTACGCCGTTACCAAGAGAGTTCTATGTTTATCTTTTGTGTTTATTTTTCTATTTTATACTCATTTTACATTTTATTCTATTTATCTTTGGAAGACGCGACTTTTTAGCGATATATTTGCTTTAAAATACAAATTCAATATTTTATTACTTAAATTTTACGACAGTTACTCTGTTATTTAGTATTAAGCGCGGTTACGTTGTTAATTTTATTCGTTTGACTCAGTATTGTTTGCGAATNTGATTATTAAGCCTACCTTCTTTTTTATTCAAGTATGAAAAAAATGGATTTTTATTGTTTTAATAGTGTTCATTTTATTTTAGATCATAGAAAAACGTCAAAAACTAAGATGCGTTGCATGCTATTACGTAGCATAAATTTACATTCTTTAAAACTTTATTTGTTACTTTAGAACATAAATTTTTCTATTACTTTGTAACCCTTTCAAGATAAAAATGGAATAAAGTTAGAAAATTACGCGTGACTAGTACATCCATACAGGGCAGCTCTTATGCACTGAAATTTATACTACATAAAAATGTAATCGAATTTTTCTTCATAATATTAGAATTATATTAAATTTAAAAAAAGCCCACAGATAACACACGTAGAGTATGCTCAGTCAAAGCAAACCCTTTTACTTTTAAAAACTCACTGTAACAGGACCAGACATAAACTTTTTTTAAACTCCAACATCTAATAAAAAAAAAAATACTGAAGAATTCGGAAGGTTCTCGAATATTAACCGCAACTCTCTTACTTTCTGGACGTAACAGTTTTCAGATTCAAATTCAATTTTTCTTACAACATAAGGACCATCTCACCAAGTAACAGAAAAATCAAGATGATAATAGTATGCACGTCGCAAGTGTTTATTTAGTAAAATAATTATTATTTACTTTTTCAAACCTTTATTTAAAAAATTAGATTTAAATTTCTTGGATCTATTATCGCCTAATTAAAATCAAAATCAGGGATACAGAGATGAGTACGCATGTGGAGGGTGTCATAACGGCACAGCTTCTCTACTCATTGATTTACACTTGAAAATAGTAGGATTAAAATATTTTTTAAACTTTGTTACAAAGTTAGAAAAGAAAGGCAAGTCAAGTGCGATAATTTAGCACAACTCTATGAGATTCAAAAATTCACTATAAAGTGATTTTAATTTATTTGACACTGTGAACAGCCTGTCACCTGAGAAGACGAAGAAAATAATGAAGGTGAAAAGATTATGCGCGACATGTGTATTTATTCACTGCAGCTCCTTTACTCTGTAAATTTCACTTCAAAAGGATTGGATTCCAATTGCTTAAAAACTTTATAGCCAATTAAAAAAACAATCGTGTATATAAGAAGATCTCACGCAGTTAGTTCAACTTTTCAGCTCAACTAATTTTCTATCTACAGCTAACATGGTAAGGGTATGAGATTTAAATTTCTTTAAAATGTAAGTACCATTTCAGAGAAAAATGTATAATTCCTTGAAGTTCTGTGTTAAGTGGATTATTTGTGGGTTTTGTAAATTTTTTTAAGATACTACGTTTTACAGTCTTTTTAAAATAGCTTCTTGCTTTACTTATAAGTATTGCTTTTATAACTACAATAATAATAGCTTCAACGACATTAGGTATTTAAATAAAAAGATAAGTTTGCTCCTCCTTCAACTCTTGGGTTTGTATTTTCTAACTCTAGGAGAAGTCTATGCAGATTATAAGGGGTTTAATTTGCGAGTGGCAAATGTCATTTAACCATGATTCTATTTTTTTGATGAATAACATTTAATTCACTTAAAGCACTTTTTTTTACAACATAAAGATTCTTTATTGTTGCTACAAATTTTATATTTTTTGCTAGGCTCTATACATCCTAGGCTGCAATTCTAAATATATTTGGAGGAAATAGCTTTGAATGGGATTGACTTACTAAGAGTAAGTTATGAAAATGTCAATCAGATCTTCATGTGAGCAAATAATATGATCTAAAATTGCCTTAGTTCTTGTAAAATAAGCTAAAAAATGTATTATATATATGTTGAGAGTGGAATCTTGTTCTGAATTCAATATATCAAATACTTATTTAAGAATATACTCATAACGTTGATAAGTGTTATGTAGTTCTTTGAAAGCAGCTGCAAAAATATGGCTATTTTTTTCATATAACTAATACATTTTTTTCGATTGATATGCAAATTATTGATATTGGTGTTCATTACGTTAATGACGTCTTCTGTGACCCAGCTGAAAAATTCTTTAGCAATGCCTCCAATAAATCTAAAAGTGTTGCTTTAAGATTTTTCAATTGCATCATCTTTAGGTTCAGTAGGTCCATTTTCATATAAATAGTGAAATGGGGATACCAAGCTGTACATCACGATATCAAAAGGTTTTATTTAACTGTTGAGAAGGTGTGTATTGCAATATGAACTTATTAATATCTAGCCGTATGACTACTTTTCAATTAGTTCTATTAATTTTTGTAATACCGATTTCTTTATCATATATTCCAGGATTCATTTTAAGTAATTGTATGCTGTAGTACCTATTATTAGCAGAATTGAAATTTGCACAACCTTCTAACACTATTGTCATTGAGATGGTCAATTTAATCCGCATCGTTGTAAATTCTTTTCTAGGAGATATGTAAGATATGATTCTTACAAGGACACTATTATTGTAAAGCTAATTTTACTTTATCTGTGTGTTTTTGTATGATTTTACCATTATTTTTTTTTTTAAATAACACATTATTTTCCCGTTACATTGTTGAAACCTTTAGGAATTTATTGTAGTAGTAATCAAATTTATGAGAACGCACTTCTTTCTTTACCCAAACATAATTTCCTGGCTTTGCATTTAGAGGCTGAAATTTATTCATCGTATTTCAGTTTTGCTCCTACCTTGATTTTTATTTGCTAGTTTCCTGCTACAATTTGCATTTCTTTAGTTTGCTTACTAAGATTTTAATCATATATGGATAGGTTTGTAATGATTCATCTTTTGGAATCTTCACGGGCAACCTTGATACTTTTTCAAATACCAGTTTATAGGGCGTAAACTTTTTTGCTGCAAATACACTGATAATATATGTAAAAGCAACTTTTTGCTGCAGTGGTCCATTTGTTTAAGGATGGTATGCTAATATAGTTAGAAAATTGATCGTGAGGGTTCTTATAAGTTGTTCCAATAAATTAGACATAAATGTAGCATGTGTATCTAATATGATTTCTCTAGGTTTATTGTAAGCTAGCATTAGATTTTGTACGAGTGCATCGGCAAGCGTGCTCGATCTTAGATCTGATACAGGAAATAATATGATGTGCATAGTCAAACTACATAGCATGGTTAGCAAATAGCAATTACTATTTGGGGTCATTTTTAACTTACTAACGGTATCTCTGGAAACCTTATCAAAAGCTATCATAGATGTGTCTATAAACACCAGGGATTTTTGTATTCTTATTTATATGATTTTTTTCACTTGACATTTGACGCATTTATGGACATGACTGATGATATTATTTTTCATTGCAGGCCAATGAAATGTTTCTTGTTTTTTCCGATAAGTTTGGTTTATTTCTTTATGTTTTCTCATAGGGATGTTATTAAGTGTTTGTATTATTTAATTAGGTCTTGGAATTTTCAAAAAATCAATTTTATCGTAACAGACAGTAATTTGTACAGGTGTTTTATCATGAGTTGTTGATTACATTTATGTTATAAATCCAGGTTCTAATTTGCCTGTAAGATCCTCCCTTATAAAAATTTGAAAAGTCTGAGGACTGTCGCAATAAAATTTTTCTGAGTAATTCAAAAGCTTCTTTAAGACTTTCTAAAGTTATTTAGGTAGGTAATTAGATTATTATAAAGGTAGGTGATTCACTAATTTCCATTAACAGTATATTGTGTCCTCTTTAAGGTGCACTCAATATTTGACTAATTTTTGTTTCTTTGATTTGAAACAATTAAAGTCCAGTGTACTTATTAATATATCAACAGTCTTAAGATATATGTGACTGGTTGACAATTTTTGCTGATAAAATAAACTATATTTTCTCTTATGTAATTAAGGCAATATTTGATGGTAATTACATCGCTTATTAGCTAAGCTCTATTGGTGGACTTACAGTGGTTAGTCGTACTGCCACTATCAACAAGACTTACGTACACGTCTTTGGACGGTTGTTTGTATCAATTCATTGGTTGGAAACAGTACTTGTCCAATAGTAGTGTAAAATTGGGTGCAATTTTTTAATTTATTGATTTGTTTGAGTTGCAGTTTGTTCGTTTGTTGTTATAATTTAATGTGTCCGGGGTTTCTTCTGTTTTTTCTTTCAAGACCAATACTTTAGATCACCTGTTTCTGGCAGTAACAGATTGAGTCGTGTGCGTTGGTGTACTAAAACTTAAAGGTACATTTTTTTTAATGCAAGGAGTGATTGATAGTTTTTCACTCGTCATGTATTTTTATGGAATGTCATTTTTATTAAAACGGGGATCAGAATCTGTTAAGCGTCTTGAGATATCTGCAAATTCTTTTATCAGTTATAAAATCGAAAAATTATTAGGGTCATTAATGTCCATTTTTGTTAATATGTCTTGAATTTCGGAGTCTGACTCATCTTCTTTATAAAATCTAGTTACTAATAAAAAGTAAGCATCAGCTTACTCTGGTTCATCGTCGTTTTCAGATTTGTCCAAATATTCTTGAAGACATTGGTTAAATCTTTTCGTTAGCATTTAGATTTCTTGATAAATAACCATATTATTATTACTAGTCGTAGTTTTAGGTTTAAATTTTTACTGAGAAAAATGGTCATAAAGGGGATTTAAATATTTATCGCGTCCTAGTCTGAGTCAGTATTTATGTTTTAGTCAACTTCTATTACAGTCAGTTCTTGCCGTAATCTACTTCATTTAGGGTCATATACTAGGGGTTGTTAATTTTTTTTTGAAAATTTTTCAGCACTCAAGTCGTTTTCGGAAAACATACTTGTCGTTGACGATGTACCATGGTTAAATATATCAGCTGGATGATCGTTTTGTTGACAATTTTGACCATTTAATTATTATCTTTTTTTTATAATTTATGTTATGTGCATGTTCCTTTTTTTAATTTAGTTTTATACTATATTGTATCTGTTTTTTAAAATTTAGTTTAATTTAATCACTTTTAAAAGCAAAATTTACTATTATAATTTTATTTTATTTTGCATATTTACTGAAAAAAATATTTTATTAGGTCTTTTCCATGCATTATAAAGGAAAAAAAAGTAAGGAAACTATATAGGGTAGTTATATAACATCGATGAAGAAAATAGTTAGATACGGATAAAAATAATATTAACAATCATGCATGTGTTACATTCCAAATTGATATAGACAAATCATATTGTAAGTAAAAATGCTAATCATCCGTAAAATTTAAGAAACACGTAACGAATATATTTACAAGCTCAAAGGACAAGTGAATCTCATTCGTTACTTGTATGCGTGTATGAGTATTATCTTTAAGGTAAATATTTTATAATATGCTGACATACGACCAGCCGTTCTTTAGAATGCATGTATATATTGTAATTGTACGTTACATGTATAAATGCATACATTTTTTATTGTATGTATAAATCAATAGTTTACTTGCGCATTTACTGTCTATTTCTAATTATAAGTACCGACTTAAAAATTGTAATAACCAAATTATTTCGTTGTATTCAAAATTGATTGTGTAATTTTCAAAGGGGTTGATTGCGGACTCTGTAATTTAATCCACTGCAATTTAATTTGTACTTAGCGTTTCTTTTGTTGCTAACATGAGCTTTCATTGTCACTGGTCCAAAAAACTTAATTATACTTGTGAAAAAAAACCAAATTGTACTGTTGTATTGTTTGCCGTGTTCTTATTCATAAAATCATAACACACAACATTATCTTGCAAGTCTACTGCTTTGCTGTTACCGTTGTCTGCAAGAAAATCGTTGATTTTTAGACTTAGTTAAATCGAAGGCCCCTTCTATCCACTCTGATGCTATTAAAATGCACCATGAAAAAAAAAAATCGTTTTTTTAACTTCTGTCACCCTCCATCTTTAAGTTTTATACTATTTTTGACTTCTACGACTAACGAGTACATAAAGCTTTAGAAGCTACTTTACGTACCTAACACACTTGCACACTTGTATACGATCAGGCCAAGTTCGTTTACGAGGCCGTACCCACGGTCTCGATTTCTACAACTCCTGAATCATTGGTACCGAGCTTGAACGAAGTTTCTGTTTCTGTTTCTACTTAGTTTGATCACCAAAAAAATTACGTCAATTTTAATGACCCATTAATTCACAATAATAATTTTTTCCCACATTTTTACAACGGAAATGATATCAAGATGACTCTGAATTTCTATATTTTTAACCACCACCTTTTTATCTACCTTACTACCCATACATGTAGTATCCTGATCCTCATAGTCAAGGTAATTCCTACCGTTTACAAGCTTTATTTTGAAACTACCATCAAAAACAATATTAGAATTAAAATTAAGTACGATTCCAAGACTCTCGCTCTAACTCTCCAAAAAACAAGAAAGAGTCTCACCGTTTAGAAGCAACTGTGAGTTTGAACCCTATCACGCGTCCAAAATCAATTGATCCTAGAATTGACTACGGATTGAATGCATCAATAGTAGGAATCAGACCAATTAAGTCAACACTTTTTTTATACTGAGATAATAAAATAAACTTCTCAAAAATAAGTGAAAAACCAAAAAAAATTTTTAGGCTGAGAACTAAACAAAATGTTAAATCAANGCATATTCAAAAAATTATTTTGAGTCCTTAAAATTTGGAAATTTCAGTAAAATTAAATGCGCAAACAAAGATTTGACAACCAATTTGCAAACACAGGGAGTTGGCAAAATCAGAAGATTTGTAAACAATAATAGAATTGAATTTGATAAGGCAATTCGCTCTGAACAACTGGTTGAAAACCTGTTGTCACTTCAAAAGCTTTTTGATGAAGGTTTATCCATATATTTAGAAGATTAACATATCCATATATTTGACCCAAAATCCAGAGAGTCAATTATCTTGAGAAATTACCAACAACCTTATGGGTCCGTGGCAATAAATCTCTTAAATAAAAAATACTTCTGAGAATGAACTGACGGCTTGTTCAAATAATCAATAACCCAGGTACTTGACGTAAAGGGTTGCTTCTAAATTTAATAAAAATAGAACTAAATGAGCATAAACTAAACGACCATGAGACGATTAGTTCATCAGACAGTAAACGACATCATCGATAATAGAAATGAATCAGGATTTGAATGATAATGAGTTGAGTAAGAATCCTATACAGAAAAATTTATCTGACACGAAAATAGAAAACTTTGAACAAACAATTTGTGGTAGGAGAGTTTGTAATCCCGTTGAAACTAAAACTGAAAGTACAGTAATTGACGGTTCCTCTGGTGAAAAAAATTACGTTTGGTTTTTCAAAAATAACAAGGCCATGATGTGGCACGGTGATTTTTGTCACGCATTGGTAGATTATCTAAAGGTACTGAAAAATTGTTTCTCTAGTAACCAGTCCTTAAAATGACGCTATCTTTTACGATTCAGTCTTGGACTGTGAAATTTGTAAAATATTGAAAGCTACCAAGCTGCCTTTTAAGAATATTCAAACCAGAGCCTCAATACCTCTCCAGATTATCCATGCTGACACCATGGGTATCATTAACCCGCCATTTTATGTGAAGAGATATAGATTTATATCTGTATTCGTTGATGATTATTCAAGACTTGCAATGGCATACCCCTGACAGAAAGAAGTGAAACTGGAAAGTGTTTTGAATTATTTGTAAAATCAACTAAAAATATTCTAGGATTCGACGCCAAAGTGTGCATAAATCAGATCAAGGCACTGAACTGACAGGCGGCTGCACTCGTGAAGTGCTAGACAGATTAAATGCAGAACTATAACTTGTGTGCCTGGACACACCAGAACACAACGGTAAAGCAGAAAGGTTTAACCGAGTCATCCAAGTCAAGACGAGATGCCTTCTGTACGACTCAGGTCTTCCGGAAAACATGTGGGATCTGGCTCTGGCAGCAGCTGTCTACGCTTATAGTCTGATACCGCATAAGTCAAATAACATGCAGGCTCCACTGGAAAAATTCGAAGAAAAATATAGTTTTGATATAAATCAAATTTGACCTTTTAGTTGTGTGGTCTACATGCTTGTGAAAGAGAAAACTGGCCCCAAGTTCAGATACATTGGGAAAAGAGTGTTCTTGATCAGGTACACCAGAACTGGATATATATTGTGGAAGCCTGAAGAACGAAAATACTATGAAAGCAGAGACGTTCGTTTTAATGAAAAGCTGGTATACGATAACTTGTACAAGAAAAATAGTCTTTTGAATTTAGAAAATCTATCTAAAACTGTGGATAAAGTGAATTTTTCAAAGCATTTGAAGATGAAAAGGAACATTTGAACTCCAATTACAAAAACAACGATAGCCAAATTGTGAAAAGGAAACGAGGAAGACCTCACAAAATTATAAATTTGAATAATTACCATGTAAATGACTCCAGCTTTACAGATGTACTCACCAATAGTAATAACAGAAGGAAGGTTGATTTTGGCTTTGACAGAGGAGATAAGAACTTTTCAAATAAATCTAAATAAACCAATGATAAAGTCTCTCAAACTTTATTGGCAAAAATAGATTTAAATTTTGTAATAAACAACAATTAGCCTAATTTGAATATATCTGTGACAGAAGAACTGTTTTATGTATTACTAGCCGAGATCCATACAGATCCTTCTACTTACAGAGAAGTTATGGTTTCTGACGACAGACATTTGTGGAAGCAAGCTGTTGAAAATTAGTTGGATTTCATGAAGAAAAATCAAGTTCGGAAAATAGCGGATCGTCCTGTAAGAATCAAATCCAGTAAAAAATCAAACACCATCGACTCAAGATGGGTTTTCAAGAAGGAAACTGATCAAGGCGGTAAAGTCAAGTAAAAAGTTTGACTGGTGGTTCAAGGTTTCGAAGACACAAACCAATATGATCAGCAGAAAACTTACGCTCCGGTCTCTAGACTTGCCCTAGTAAAAGCAGTGTTTGCCATTATCGACAAATTCGACTTGGAAACCTGTCAATTGGATGTCAAGACTGTGCTTCTGAACGGTAAAATTGAAGAGGATATATTTATGGAAATCTATAAAGAAATAGAAAATTCAATTAACAATCGAAAAACGAAAGTGTGCAAACTACAATGGTCACTGTATAAACTGAAAATAAGTCTAAAACGCTGGGATGAGCATTTTACACAATCAGTTGTAAAAACTGGATTAATTACCCACGCCACTGAACCGTGTCTGTTCACTTAGCAAGTGAAAGGAAAATTCGTTATCTTGCTATTGTATGTAGATGACATTATTATCACAGGAAACTACATTCGAAAGTTAAACAGAACTAAATATTAACTGCAAAAGGAATTCAAAATGACTGAAATAGGTGAAGCCAGAAGCTTCCTAGGAATCTTGATCCATAGAAATCGCCGAGACAAAATCTCCATAAGCACGGTATTCAACAGAAAAACCGTCGAGAAGAGTATGCGCGTTGACAGTAATCATCTAGTGATGCTCAATTAATTTTTGATTTAGCTGAAAAAGGATTTATTAAAAATTTTTTCGAGAAATTTTCATAAGCCTGAAAAAAAAGATGAGCAGATAACCCGCTTTGTATAAGATTATTTAGCGAAATTTCTTTGTCTATTAGAAACTAACTAAAAAAAAATTGCCATTTATTTTTTATTTTTCTACCTGGAAAAAAAAAACAAAAAGGCGATGAGTTTAAGTTCGTTAAGAATGTCGGTACAGCCTAGCCCTTTTACTGTTTAATTGTTACTGTAAACGGATAAGATTCGAATAACTTGAAACTTTATCGCCTAATTTCAAAGAAACATACGGTGAGTAGATTAAGCGCGTTGAGTGCATTTATTCAGAACAGTTCTCTTACTCTTTTAATTTTTCGAAAAAGAACTTAAAATGAATTCTATGAAAATTTCATTACCAGATCAAACAAAAAAAATTGTAAATGCAGAAAAGTCTTACAAGTTGAGCGTGATAATTCAGTGCAAATCTTTATCTTTTTTCCTTTACTAACGTAAGAATGAGATTTTAATTTTTTGAATACTGTAGTATTAGACAAGAAATGAAAAAAAAGCTAGAAGGTTCAGTACATTGAACTTATTTATAAAGCGCAAATCTCTTACCATATCAGTATGATTAAGGAGGCTCATCACACGTGTACTGTCTGATTGCGTAACATCAGACCATCGGACCTACAAACATTAAATCATGACGCTGCCATAGCACAAGTAACCTGTGTTTTTTCATACATAATCAACTTTTCGACAGCTTATACCAAAATATTACGTGGTACACCTAAACTTTTTTGATATTATCAAGAAGCTTACTTCTACTTGTAATTCCTTATTTTATACAAAAAAATAAGCTTTATTTTAGAAAACCTCGTGGTAAAGGATCGGCACGCGCACCAGCCGCTGCGCGTGAACTATGCTGTTCGTCTCGAGCTCCGCGGCCAGCTGGCGCTTCCACTTGTTGCGCCGATTCTGGAACCAGATCTTCACCTACGACCGCACCCGGGAACACAACAAATGCAAGGGGTGAGGTCAAAATTAGGGCTGACTCAGGCTCATCTGTCTTACAGATAACCCTGGGGTATTTCATGCCTTATAGACTCACGTTAATGTTATGACTCTTCGAGTAAAAAAAAAGAAAAAGAAATTTCTTCTCACCTGAGTCTCGGTGAGTCTCAGCGAGGTAGCGAGAGCGGCCCTCTCCGAGGAGGACAGGTAGCGCTTCATGTCAAACGTGCTCTCGAGCTGGAAGACTTGAGTCCTCGAGAACACGGTGCGCGTCTTCTTCTTGCGCTTCATGCTGTTCGAGTCGCTGTTGTTGTTGTTGTTGTTGTTGTTGTTGTTGTTGTTGTTGTTGTTGTTGTTGTTGTTGTTGTTGTTGTTGTTGTTGTTGTTGTTGTTGTTGTTGTTGTTGTTGTTGTTGTTGTTGTTGTTGTTGTTGTTGTTGTTGTTGTTGTTGTTGTTGTTGTTGTTGTTGTTGTTGTTGTTGTTGTTGTTGTTGTTGTTGTTGTTGTTGTTGTTGTTGTTGTTGTTGTTGTTGTTGTTGTTGTTGTTGTTGTTGTTGTTGTTGTTGTTGTTGTTGTTGTTGTTGTTGTTGTTGTTGTTGTTGTTGTTGTTGTTGTTGTTGTTGTTGTTGTTGTTGTTGTTGTTGTTGTTGTTGTTGTTGTTGTTGTTGTTGTTGTTGTTGTTGTTGTTGTTGTTGTTGTTGTTGTTGTTGTTGTTGTTGTTGTTGTTGTTGTTGTTGTTGTTGTTGTTGTTGTTGTTGTTGTTGTTGTTGTTGTTGTTGTTGTTGTTGTTGTTGTTGTTGTTGTTGTTGTTGTTGTTGTTGTTGTTGTTGTTGTTGTTGTTGTTGTTGTTGTTGTTGTTGTTGTTGTTGTTGTTGTTGTTGTTGTTGTTGTTGTTGTTGTTGTTGTTGTTGTTGTTGTTGTTGTTGTTGTTGTTGTTGTTGTTGTTGTTGTTGTTGTTGTTGTTGTTGTTGTTGTTGTTGTTGTTGTTGTTGTTGTTGTTGTTGTTGTTGTTGTTGTTGTTGTTGTTGTTGTTGTTGTTGTTGTTGTTGTTGTTGTTGTTGTTGTTGTTGTTGTTGTTGTTGTTGTTGTTGTTGTTGTTGTTGTTGTTGTTGTTGTTGTTGTTGTTGTTGTTGTTGTTGTTGTTGTTGTTGTTGTTGTTGTTGTTGTTGTTGTTGTTGTTGTTGTTGTTGTTGTTGTTGTTGTTGTTGTTGTTGTTGTTGTTGTTGTTGTTGTTGTTGTTGTTGTTGTTGTTGTTGTTGTTGTTGTTGTTGTTGTTGTTGTTGTTGTTGTTGTTGTTGTTGTTGTTGTTGTTGTTGTTGTTGTTGTTGTTGTTGTTGTTGTTGTTGTTGTTGTTGTTGTTGTTGTTGTTGTTGTTGTTGTTGTTGTTGTTGTTGTTGTTGTTGTTGTTGTTGTTGTTGTTGTTGTTGTTGTTGTTGTTGTTGTTGTTGTTGTTGTTGTTGTTGTTGTTGTTGTTGTTGTTGTTGTTGTTGTTGTTGTTGTTGTTGTTGTTGTTGTTGTTGTTGTTGTTGTTGTTGTTGTTGTTGTTGTTGTTGTTGTTGTTGTTGTTGTTGTTGTTGTTGTTGTTGTTGTTGTTGTTGTTGTTGTTGTTGTTGTTGTTGTTGTTGTTGTTGTTGTTGTTGTTGTTGTTGTTGTTGTTGTTGTTGTTGTTGTTGTTGTTGTTGTTGTTGTTGTTGTTGTTGTTGTTGTTGTTGTTGTTGTTGTTGTTGTTGTTGTTGTTGTTGTTGTTGTTGTTGTTGTTGTTGTTGTTGTTGTTGTTGTTGTTGTTGTTGTTGTTGTTGTTGTTGTTGTTGTTGTTGTTGTTGTTGTTGTTGTTGTTGTTGTTGTTGTTGTTGTTGTTGTTGTTGTTGTTGTTGTTGTTGTTGTTGTTGTTGTTGTTGTTGTTGTTGTTGTTGTTGTTGTTGTTGTTGTTGTTGTTGTTGTTGTTGTTGTTGTTGTTGTTGTTGTTGTTGTTGTTGTTGTTGTTGTTGTTGTTGTTGTTGTTGTTGTTGTTGTTGTTGTTGTTGTTGTTGTTGTTGTTGTTGTTGTTGTTGTTGTTGTTGTTGTTGTTGTTGTTGTTGTTGTTGTTGTTGTTGTTGTTGTTGTTGTTGTTGTTGTTGTTGTTGTTGTTGTTGTTGTTGTTGTTGTTGTTGTTGTTGTTGTTGTTGTTGTTGTTGTTGTTGTTGTTGTTGTTGTTGTTGTTGTTGTTGTTGTTGTTGTTGTTGTTGTTGTTGTTGTTGTTGTTGTTGTTGTTGTTGTTGTTGTTGTTGTTGTTGTTGTTGTTGTTGTTGTTGTTGTTGTTGTTGTTGTTGTTGTTGTTGTTGTTGTTGTTGTTGTTGTTGTTGTTGTTGTTGTTGTTGTTGTTGTTGTTGTTGTTGTTGTTGTTGTTGTTGTTGTTGTTGTTGTTGTTGTTGTTGTTGTTGTTGTTGTTGTTGTTGTTGTTGTTGTTGTTGTTGTTGTTGTTGTTGTTGTTGTTGTTGTTGTTGTTGTTGTTGTTGTTGTTGTTGTTGTTGTTGTTGTTGTTGTTGTTGTTGTTGTTGTTGTTGTTGTTGTTGTTGTTGTTGTTGTTGTTGTTGTTGTTGTTGTTGTTGTTGTTGTTGTTGTTGTTGTTGTTGTTGTTGTTGTTGTTGTTGTTGTTGTTGTTGTTGTTGTTGTTGTTGTTGTTGTTGTTGTTGTTGTTGTTGTTGTTGTTGTTGTTGTTGTTGTTGTTGTTGTTGTTGTTGTTGTTGTTGTTGTTGTTGTTGTTGTTGTTGTTGTTGTTGTTGTTGTTGTTGTTGTTGTTGTTGTTGTTGTTGTTGTTGTTGTTGTTGTTGTTGTTGTTGTTGTTGTTGTTGTTGTTGTTGTTGTTGTTGTTGTTGTTGTTGTTGTTGTTGTTGTTGTTGTTGTTGTTGTTGTTGTTGTTGTTGTTGTTGTTGTTGTTGTTGTTGTTGTTGTTGTTGTTGTTGTTGTTGTTGTTGTTGTTGTTGTTGTTGTTGTTGTTGTTGTTGTTGTTGTTGTTGTTGTTGTTGTTGTTGTTGTTGTTGTTGTTGTTGTTGTTGTTGTTGTTGTTGTTGTTGTTGTTGTTGTTGTTGTTGTTGTTGTTGTTGTTGTTGTTGTTGTTGTTGTTGTTGTTGTTGTTGTTGTTGTTGTTGTTGTTGTTGTTGTTGTTGTTGTTGTTGTTGTTGTTGTTGTTGTTGTTGTTGTTGTTGTTGTTGTTGTTGTTGTTGTTGTTGTTGTTGTTGTTGTTGTTGTTGTTGTTGTTGTTGTTGTTGTTGTTGTTGTTGTTGTTGTTGTTGTTGTTGTTGTTGTTGTTGTTGTTGTTGTTGTTGTTGTTGTTGTTGTTGTTGTTGTTGTTGTTGTTGTTGTTGTTGTTGTTGTTGTTGTTGTTGTTGTTGTTGTTGTTGTTGTTGTTGTTGTTGTTGTTGTTGTTGTTGTTGTTGTTGTTGTTGTTGTTGTTGTTGTTGTTGTTGTTGTTGTTGTTGTTGTTGTTGTTGTTGTTGTTGTTGTTGTTGTTGTTGTTGTTGTTGTTGTTGTTGTTGTTGTTGTTGTTGTTGTTGTTGTTGTTGTTGTTGTTGTTGTTGTTGTTGTTGTTGTTGTTGTTGTTGTTGTTGTTGTTGTTGTTGTTGTTGTTGTTGTTGTTGTTGTTGTTGTTGTTGTTGTTGTTGTTGTTGTTGTTGTTGTTGTTGTTGTTGTTGTTGTTGTTGTTGTTGTTGTTGTTGTTGTTGTTGTTGTTGTTGTTGTTGTTGTTGTTGTTGTTGTTGTTGTTGTTGTTGTTGTTGTTGTTGTTGTTGTTGTTGTTGTTGTTGTTGTTGTTGTTGTTGTTGTTGTTGTTGTTGTTGTTGTTGTTGTTGTTGTTGTTGTTGTTGTTGTTGTTGTTGTTGTTGTTGTTGTTGTTGTTGTTGTTGTTGTTGTTGTTGTTGTTGTTGTTGTTGTTGTTGTTGTTGTTGTTGTTGTTGTTGTTGTTGTTGTTGTTGTTGTTGTTGTTGTTGTTGTTGTTGTTGTTGTTGTTGTTGTTGTTGTTGTTGTTGTTGTTGTTGTTGTTGTTGTTGTTGTTGTTGTTGTTGTTGTTGTTGTTGTTGTTGTTGTTGTTGTTGTTGTTGTTGTTGTTGTTGTTGTTGTTGTTGTTGTTGTTGTTGTTGTTGTTGTTGTTGTTGTTGTTGTTGTTGTTGTTGTTGTTGTTGTTGTTGTTGTTGTTGTTGTTGTTGTTGTTGTTGTTGTTGTTGTTGTTGTTGTTGTTGTTGTTGTTGTTGTTGTTGTTGTTGTTGTTGTTGTTGTTGTTGTTGTTGTTGTTGTTGTTGTTGTTGTTGTTGTTGTTGTTGTTGTTGTTGTTGTTGTTGTTGTTGTTGTTGTTGTTGTTGTTGTTGTTGTTGTTGTTGTTGTTGTTGTTGTTGTTGTTGTTGTTGTTGTTGTTGTTGTTGTTGTTGTTGTTGTTGTTGTTGTTGTTGTTGTTGTTGTTGTTGTTGTTGTTGTTGTTGTTGTTGTTGTTGTTGTTGTTGTTGTTGTTGTTGTTGTTGTTGTTGTTGTTGTTGTTGTTGTTGTTGTTGTTGTTGTTGTTGTTGTTGTTGTTGTTGTTGTTGTTGTTGTTGTTGTTGTTGTTGTTGTTGTTGTTGTTGTTGTTGTTGTTGTTGTTGTTGTTGTTGTTGTTGTTGTTGTTGTTGTTGTTGTTGTTGTTGTTGTTGTTGTTGTTGTTGTTGTTGTTGTTGTTGTTGTTGTTGTTGTTGTTGTTGTTGTTGTTGTTGTTGTTGTTGTTGTTGTTGTTGTTGTTGTTGTTGTTGTTGTTGTTGTTGTTGTTGTTGTTGTTGTTGTTGTTGTTGTTGTTGTTGTTGTTGTTGTTGTTGTTGTTGTTGTTGTTGTTGTTGTTGTTGTTGTTGTTGTTGTTGTTGTTGTTGTTGTTGTTGTTGTTGTTGTTGTTGTTGTTGTTGTTGTTGTTGTTGTTGTTGTTGTTGTTGTTGTTGTTGTTGTTGTTGTTGTTGTTGTTGTTGTTGTTGTTGTTGTTGTTGTTGTTGTTGTTGTTGTTGTTGTTGTTGTTGTTGTTGTTGTTGTTGTTGTTGTTGTTGTTGTTGTTGTTGTTGTTGTTGTTGTTGTTGTTGTTGTTGTTGTTGTTGTTGTTGTTGTTGTTGTTGTTGTTGTTGTTGTTGTTGTTGTTGTTGTTGTTGTTGTTGTTGTTGTTGTTGTTGTTGTTGTTGTTGTTGTTGTTGTTGTTGTTGTTGTTGTTGTTGTTGTTGTTGTTGTTGTTGTTGTTGTTGTTGTTGTTGTTGTTGTTGTTGTTGTTGTTGTTGTTGTTGTTGTTGTTGTTGTTGTTGTTGTTGTTGTTGTTGTTGTTGTTGTTGTTGTTGTTGTTGTTGTTGTTGTTGTTGTTGTTGTTGTTGTTGTTGTTGTTGTTGTTGTTGTTGTTGTTGTTGTTGTTGTTGTTGTTGTTGTTGTTGTTGTTGTTGTTGTTGTTGTTGTTGTTGTTGTTGTTGTTGTTGTTGTTGTTGTTGTTGTTGTTGTTGTTGTTGTTGTTGTTGTTGTTGTTGTTGTTGTTGTTGTTGTTGTTGTTGTTGTTGTTGTTGTTGTTGTTGTTGTTGTTGTTGTTGTTGTTGTTGTTGTTGTTGTTGTTGTTGTTGTTGTTGTTGTTGTTGTTGTTGTTGTTGTTGTTGTTGTTGTTGTTGTTGTTGTTGTTGTTGTTGTTGTTGTTGTTGTTGTTGTTGTTGTTGTTGTTGTTGTTGTTGTTGTTGTTGTTGTTGTTGTTGTTGTTGTTGTTGTTGTTGTTGTTGTTGTTGTTGTTGTTGTTGTTGTTGTTGTTGTTGTTGTTGTTGTTGTTGTTGTTGTTGTTGTTGTTGTTGTTGTTGTTGTTGTTGTTGTTGTTGTTGTTGTTGTTGTTGTTGTTGTTGTTGTTGTTGTTGTTGTTGTTGTTGTTGTTGTTGTTGTTGTTGTTGTTGTTGTTGTTGTTGTTGTTGTTGTTGTTGTTGTTGTTGTTGTTGTTGTTGTTGTTGTTGTTGTTGTTGTTGTTGTTGTTGTTGTTGTTGTTGTTGTTGTTGTTGTTGTTGTTGTTGTTGTTGTTGTTGTTGTTGTTGTTGTTGTTGTTGTTGTTGTTGTTGTTGTTGTTGTTGTTGTTGTTGTTGTTGTTGTTGTTGTTGTTGTTGTTGTTGTTGTTGTTGTTGTTGTTGTTGTTGTTGTTGTTGTTGTTGTTGTTGTTGTTGTTGTTGTTGTTGTTGTTGTTGTTGTTGTTGTTGTTGTTGTTGTTGTTGTTGTTGTTGTTGTTGTTGTTGTTGTTGTTGTTGTTGTTGTTGTTGTTGTTGTTGTTGTTGTTGTTGTTGTTGTTGTTGTTGTTGTTGTTGTTGTTGTTGTTGTTGTTGTTGTTGTTGTTGTTGTTGTTGTTGTTGTTGTTGTTGTTGTTGTTGTTGTTGTTGTTGTTGTTGTTGTTGTTGTTGTTGTTGTTGTTGTTGTTGTTGTTGTTGTTGTTGTTGTTGTTGTTGTTGTTGTTGTTGTTGTTGTTGTTGTTGTTGTTGTTGTTGTTGTTGTTGTTGTTGTTGTTGTTGTTGTTGTTGTTGTTGTTGTTGTTGTTGTTGTTGTTGTTGTTGTTGTTGTTGTTGTTGTTGTTGTTGTTGTTGTTGTTGTTGTTGTTGTTGTTGTTGTTGTTGTTGTTGTTGTTGTTGTTGTTGTTGTTGTTGTTGTTGTTGTTGTTGTTGTTGTTGTTGTTGTTGTTGTTGTTGTTGTTGTTGTTGTTGTTGTTGTTGTTGTTGTTGTTGTTGTTGTTGTTGTTGTTGTTGTTGTTGTTGTTGTTGTTGTTGTTGTTGTTGTTGTTGTTGTTGTTGTTGTTGTTGTTGTTGTTGTTGTTGTTGTTGTTGTTGTTGTTGTTGTTGTTGTTGTTGTTGTTGTTGTTGTTGTTGTTGTTGTTGTTGTTGTTGTTGTTGTTGTTGTTGTTGTTGTTGTTGTTGTTGTTGTTGTTGTTGTTGTTGTTGTTGTTGTTGTTGTTGTTGTTGTTGTTGTTGTTGTTGTTGTTGTTGTTGTTGTTGTTGTTGTTGTTGTTGTTGTTGTTGTTGTTGTTGTTGTTGTTGTTGTTGTTGTTGTTGTTGTTGTTGTTGTTGTTGTTGTTGTTGTTGTTGTTGTTGTTGTTGTTGTTGTTGTTGTTGTTGTTGTTGTTGTTGTTGTTGTTGTTGTTGTTGTTGTTGTTGTTGTTGTTGTTGTTGTTGTTGTTGTTGTTGTTGTTGTTGTTGTTGTTGTTGTTGTTGTTGTTGTTGTTGTTGTTGTTGTTGTTGTTGTTGTTGTTGTTGTTGTTGTTGTTGTTGTTGTTGTTGTTGTTGTTGTTGTTGTTGTTGTTGTTGTTGTTGTTGTTGTTGTTGTTGTTGTTGTTGTTGTTGTTGTTGTTGTTGTTGTTGTTGTTGTTGTTGTTGTTGTTGTTGTTGTTGTTGTTGTTGTTGTTGTTGTTGTTGTTGTTGTTGTTGTTGTTGTTGTTGTTGTTGTTGTTGTTGTTGTTGTTGTTGTTGTTGTTGTTGTTGTTGTTGTTGTTGTTGTTGTTGTTGTTGTTGTTGTTGTTGTTGTTGTTGTTGTTGTTGTTGTTGTTGTTGTTGTTGTTGTTGTTGTTGTTGTTGTTGTTGTTGTTGTTGTTGTTGTTGTTGTTGTTGTTGTTGTTGTTGTTGTTGTTGTTGTTGTTGTTGTTGTTGTTGTTGTTGTTGTTGTTGTTGTTGTTGTTGTTGTTGTTGTTGTTGTTGTTGTTGTTGTTGTTGTTGTTGTTGTTGTTGTTGTTGTTGTTGTTGTTGTTGTTGTTGTTGTTGTTGTTGTTGTTGTTGTTGTTGTTGTTGTTGTTGTTGTTGTTGTTGTTGTTGTTGTTGTTGTTGTTGTTGTTGTTGTTGTTGTTGTTGTTGTTGTTGTTGTTGTTGTTGTTGTTGTTGTTGTTGTTGTTGTTGTTGTTGTTGTTGTTGTTGTTGTTGTTGTTGTTGTTGTTGTTGTTGTTGTTGTTGTTGTTGTTGTTGTTGTTGTTGTTGTTGTTGTTGTTGTTGTTGTTGTTGTTGTTGTTGTTGTTGTTGTTGTTGTTGTTGTTGTTGTTGTTGTTGTTGTTGTTGTTGTTGTTGTTGTTNGTGAAAAACCAAAAAAAATTTTTAGGCTGAGAACTAAACAAAATGTTAAATCAACTTTTGAAAAAATTTTCTTACCATTTTACAACGAAGATTAAATACTCATATCCCCATGCAATACTAATTATTATAATTCTCGAGGATTAAAAGTAAATTAAAACAGAAGTTACAATTTACTAGCTGGAATAGAAGAAGCTTTTGAATTACTGACTACAGGACAATTCAGCATAAGTATCCAAAATACCAAATATAATTTTTAACTAAACGACAAACGCGCAAGATGTTGTCCCTGTTTATATAACATATGAAACGGCTCATTGAGTGAAAGACATATCCCACACAGTAGTGTATTGTGTAACTCAGAAGCCAACAGATATAATAGTTAGAAAAACGACCAACAAAAACACAGCCGACAAAGATAATGATTTTAAAGACCGTGACCCACTGTGGTAGCAAGTGGTATCTTAGTTGCCAGTCATGATAAATTCAGATGTGTATACACCGCTGTTAGTGACTTTTGGCCCTCTAAGCCATCTAAACTACTATCCACTAGATGCCGTTTGTAACAATACACAACAATTGTGTCTTAGATTTGCTACTTGTTGTGTCATGCTGCACTCCTGTACCTGTAAAAAGGGAAAAAGAAAAAAGGGAGGGGGGTGGTACCAAAGCCGCGGATGTTACGCGTCTCATCCATCTTCTTGGTGCCCCTCGTCCTCTGGATTTCTGCACCTGTAATAAAGGAGGGGGGTCTGCACGGGATTTCTCTCCTTCTAAGGAAAGAGAGAATAAACAGAACACAATCACTTTAGTTTTAAGGAAATCGTTTTATCAAACTCTTCGCCCTGTGGTACAAGTCAACTCCTCGACGGCGATACAGTGGTTCCGCCTCGCTGTGCGAACCACAAGCACACGTTTGGGGTCTTGAGACCAGGAAGGGCCGCTGCCTTAACGCACTCCTAGTCACGTCACGCATGCACACACACAATCGTGTACGCCCTCACACGCAACCTCTTGCCCCTGTCCCTTCCCTGCTAAATACACAACCTTACTCTCTTCTCCCACAACCCTTTCCTTCTTGTCCGGTTGAATTTTCTTCGCACTCTCTCTCTCTCTCGCACTCTCTCTGTCTCCCGGCAACCTTACCTTTGTCCTTTTTTGTCCCTAGTCCAGTTCCTCTCTCTCTCTCTCTCTCTCACTCACTCTCTCTCTCTCGGCTATGCCCCCCTCTGGAACGAAAACGCGCGAGCATCCCAAAATCCGGCACTCCCGAGCATGTACCCGTGACTTCCCATGCCCTTGCACTCCCTCTCTCTCTGTCAATTGTGCTCGTATACCCTCACCCTCTTCTTCACTCACTCTCCCAGTTCTCTCCTCTACTCCAGGACCTTGTTCCAGCGTCCAACCAGCACTTGCGAACCCCAACGAAAACGGGGGGGGGGAAGACACGCTACCTCTCGGCTCCTCGAACTCGTGCAGGTGGCATATCGGCGTCTCACTGAGGCTTGAGCTGCATGGTGGTCTTCGGGCCGTGGTTAGTCCTTTGGGTCTCTCTCCCTTTTTCTCGTCTGGATCCTCGCTTTCTCTCTCTTTCTCTTTCTCTCCTGGAAAGGCTGGTGTCCTGGGCCACGGGTACAGTAGGCCAATTAATCTACGAAAAAGATGACATTAGTGTTAGCAGAAAACAAAAAATACGTTGATATAGAAGAAAATGATTCAAGAAACAAAGCGTTTTGTTTTTTTGGTTATTCAGTGGCTAAATTAACCTAAAAAATTCGTGAAAGTCCGAAAATCACTTTTTTCGCGTTTGAAAAAAAGTTGACCTCCAATGCCAAAAAGTTAAAAGACAAAGTTGTAGATCTTAAAAAAACCTATCGATTGACACTCGTTGGGTATAATTTAAATGCGTAGTTGCTGAGGAAACTTGAAAAAACCATCGAAAATCGTCTTTTTTTAATTTGTTAATAACTTTTTTTCTTTTGAGATTTTAAAGTTGGTATTCAGTCAAATTATGAGTTTTTGGTTTACAAACCTTCAGTTGTTTTTTTAGCCAAAAATATTAAAAAATTTTCGAAATATCGCATTTTTTCGAAAAAAAACACCTTTCGTAAAAACTTCAATAGACGTCAGGAAATAATGCTGGAGCGATTTTTCAGGGCTTAATCTCTTCGTCTAGACTTATTCTATCATGCAATGTTTGTAGTAAGTAAAATTTTTTAATTTTTGATGCCGAAATCGGACTCCGAAAAAAGTACTTTTTTTTTCTATCGGTTTTTTGCATTTTTTTTACGTATTTTGATAATTGCACGTATATAACTAACTGCAATGCATTGTACTTATTTTTTTACGAATTTAAAAAAAAAAATTTTCATGATACGACCATGTGGAGCCAAGTTAGGTTTTTTTTTTTTTTTAAATCCCTATGCGACGGTGAAAAGCGTAGAACTCTGAAACTTGCACACTTTACTAACAAATACCCATTTTGCATTAAAAAAATTATTCGCAATCGTTAACTTTAGCGGAACGATGGGTATGATAACGTTACAGTTGAGTCTTTTTTCGCGTCGCGCATCGACTGCCCGCTGGTATGAGGTGTGTCTGGCTGGTTGCTCTTACTCGGGCGCTCGGACAACGCTGCTTGGGGACGTCAAGTCTTGTAAATATTACCTTTATTATGGTTACCTGACTTTATTTGTAGATGTTATCACAGGTTCATTAAAAATAAGTAAAGAATAACCAAAAAAAAGCAATACATTTTAATTTTTTTTTTTATTCAATAATACAAATTCTTTTAAAAAAAGTAAAACTAATTCATATTATATGTTCGCACCTTCTTATAGGGTTGCTCATTAATGTCATCAAGCACATCCTCGTTTTCTTCATGATCCATGGTACATTCCAGTACTGGATCATTAAAAGCCGGTATTTGCAAATTGCAAAACATGTCTTCATTAATTGGAAATTGTCCAATACTAACATCTCCAATATCCGTATTCTCCACGAAAGACTGCTCATGTGAGATAGCATGATCTACTTCTTCAAAATTTGTGCACTGCTAGTCATAGCAATAAGCACATACATTGGAACACTTCAGACCGTGCTTGAAACAACTACAATACTCCATTTTGGAGCCGTATCGGAGCGCCCGAGTAATGGCAACCAGCCAGATACACCTCATACCAGAGAGCAGTAGATGCGTGATGCGAAAAAAGACTCAACTGTAACGTTATCATACCCATCGTTCTGCTAAAGTTAACGATTGCGAATAATTTTTTTAATGCAAAATGAGTATTTGTTAGTAAAGTGTGCAAGTTTCAGAGTGCTACGCTTTTCACCGTCGCATGGGGTTTTTTTTTTTTTAAAAATCTAACTTGGCTCCACATGGTCGTATCATGAAAATTATTTTTTTAAATTCGTAAAAAAAAAAGTACAATGCAATGCAGTTAATTATATACGTGCAATTATCAAAATACGAAAAAAAATGCAAAAAACCAATAGAAAAAAAAAGTACTTTTTTCGGAGTCCGATTTCGGCATAAAAAATTATTACTTATTGTAGTACTTACTACAAACATTGCATGATAGAATAAGTCTAGAAGAATAGATTAAGCCCTGAAAAATTGCTCCAGCAGTATTTCCTGAGGTCTATTGAAGTTTTTACGAAAGGTGTTTTTTTTCGAAAAAATGCGATATTTCGAAAAATTTTTAATATTTTTCGCTAAAAAAACAACTGATGATTTGTAAACCAAAAACTCATAATTTTACTGAATACCAACTTTAAAATCTCAAAAGAAAAAAAGTTATTAACAAATAAAAAAAAGACGATTTTCGATGGTTTTCTCAAGTTTTCTCAGCAACTACGCATTCAAATTATACCCAACGCGTGTCAATCGATAGGTTTTTTTAAGATCTACAACTTTGTCTTTTAACTTTTTGGCATTGGAGGTCAACTTTTTTTCAAACGCGAAAAAAGTGATTTTCGGACTTTCACGAATTTTTTAGGTTAATTTAGCCACTGAATAACCAAAAAAACAAAACGCTATGTTTCTTGAATCATTTTCTTCTATATCAACGTATTTTTTGTTTTCTGCTAATACTAATGTCAAATTTAACATTGAGCCTTCGTAGATTAATTGGCCTACAGCTGTGACGTCTCTATCCCGATCTCTCTCCCTTTCTTCTCGTGTCCCCGGATTTGCACACCAAAAGGAAGGAAGAATAGCGATGCACATAACCTTCTTCGGTTTCTTAAACGACTCACACACTATCACTCTCTCTCTTGCAAGAACAAAAAAAAAATCCGCTAGCACTCTCTGCTTACGATGGCTCCTCACTCGAGACTGCGTCAGCCCGTTCCACTGCAATCGCAGCGCGTACATCTCAGCGCCTTTTTCTCTCTATCTCTCATACCCAGGGCCCGCCACCGCAGCCTGAACAGTGCTGCATGCGCTCACTCTTATTTTTCCCACTGTTTCTGCTGTACCCCGCGTCACGTTGTCCTCATCTCCTTTTTCTGGGAGCCAAAACAAAAAAAAAACAATTCCGGGAAGGTGAGCCTTTGCCGGTGTGACGTCATACGCGTTACGCTAGCAAGAGCAGCATGAGTCTGGAGGCCAGATTTACCTCGTTACAATTGTGATGAAAAATAGACAGCAATAAGCCTTCAAAGAACTTGAGATGTATGGAGAAAAATGTTTTTACAAGGATTGTTAAAAAAACCATTACTAAATAATATATTTACAGAGTGGAAGTTAAATAAACAAAAGTGACTATTAAGTGCAGAAATTCTTGTGCAAAATGAATATATATCTGAAAAAGACTTGCCCATCATTTAGGAAAGATATTAATTTGGTAAAATACAACTAGTATTTCGAGCTATGCCTTTTTAATTATTATTTTTTAATGCTTATATGTACGGTGAAGATTATTAGCAAATAATTTCTATTTATAAGAATAAAATAATTTTAACAAAAAACGTCTAAACAGTAACAACTTTTGTTATTTTTTTTAAATATTAAGATAACCACAGTCCACTTCTTACCTTATTTTGGATAACTTTAATACACACATTTACCAAGGATGGTGATTAAAACAGGATATGCTGTTAAGTGATGACTCGTGGTAATAAATGAATTTTTTTCTTATTTTATTCTATATTCTATTTATTACCTTAATAAAAAAAATTTCAAGATTCTTAAGACAGTCATATTTAACAAAAGTCATGACATAACAAAGCTGACTATGTTCTTCGTAGCTCTCGGAAGCCTGAAGTGACAACTGAAGCGAGTGGCTAAGCCTTAACACATGAAGTCAGCAAGTAACGACCCCATAGCATGTAAGAAAAAGAAGTTTTAAGTAAAGCTTTGCGCACAGTGCATTTATTCGGGTGGCGTTTTATTAAGTAGCTTTTAATTGCTGATCGAGTGTGGTTTTTAATTCATTATTTAAATTTATAGATACACTATTTAAGTCTTAAGAAACCTGTTAAAATGACAGTTGTAATTTTAAAATCAAAATGTAGGTAAAACGAAGTTGTATAGAGCGCCTCACTGAATAAATTAATAATACCAAAAAAAGAGTAATACATAAAATACCAAACAGTTGTACAGACTTTAAGCGCTGAAATTATAATTTGATTCCACGTCATGAGTCGAAGTCACATATTGTCGGGAGTTATGAGTTGATAAGTGACATTAAAGACAGAGACTAAAAGGAAGAAAATAAAGATGAAGGTATTATTATACGTATATATGTCACACACATAACATTTTCTCTCTTTATTTTCACGATGTACAAGTAAGTAGTTAGACAGTTTGCTAGTCCCACGGCCTGTCAGGGAGTGTGAGACCTAAATTCACAAATATCTAGTTTTTACCGAATGATAAGGTTAAATACTGACAAATCATTATTTAATAATATATAAACAAAAATATAAGGCCTAGTTCTTACCCAACAGTATAATTTACTTTTCGACAAGCCATAGTTCCACTAACAAAGATAACAGTTAAATAGGAATAACTAATAAATTATTACAGTACGTATGAATAATAGTCCTTTTGAAAAAGTACGATAAAAAAAAATAATAAACCTTGTAATTCGACAGGCACGTAAATTTTGTCAAGAGACTCTTCAAAATTGGCAATTTTTTTGTTTAGATCATAAAGATTGGAAGAAATGCCACTAAGATGTATTGAATCAAGATCATAATCTAAAAATTCGTCTAAATTATTTTTATGCTACTGAAATTTTGTTCTAAAGGTCAGGGAGATACTGTACTTTTCTTGGTGTCACTGACCAAGAGGATCGAATTTTGTATGGCGTCAATATTGATCTTAGCTTTTTTCATGATCATACCTGAAGGTATGTAATCATAACATTTGGCTGGGATTAAATGATGAGAAATTGGAGTCATTGTGGGTAGATTGCCCTTCCTCAAAACAAATCCAAGACACTCACTTTGAGATAAATGTTGACTTAATAACTTCTGTTGTACAGAAAACTTATCTAAAGCACTCAACATTGTTATCTATCTAGTCTTCTTTAAAGTTTGAGTTAATGGTTTTCAAGCTCTTGAGCCACCGAAAACTTTTTCTCTCTAGGCTTCAATTAATTAATTTAATAATCAAAAACTCTTATGCGGACAAGTGGTGTCATAATTTTTGTGGTCGTAGGTGCAACTACTTTCTGTTTAATAGTTTAAAAATAATATTCCATCCTTTTTGTTTCCAACATCCTGAGGTCAACCCATACAGTTGCATCACGATGACCTCAGGTACGAAACTGGATAGCAGCATCAGAGTGCATGTCATGACAACTCAAACATGAGTAACGATTGAATACAGATTTGTCTTTACAAAAAGGTCAGAAAGTATTCATAAAGATCATAGCAAGTATCGTGATCAGAGGTATTTCGTGTTTCTAAATTTATATGTTAACATATGCAATGTTACTGATTTCATGTACGTGTTGGCAAGGCATATGGACAATATCTCAAGAACTATGGTATCGACGAAAAATAGGGCTTTAATTCAACTAAGTTCAGAATACGACGAATTTTTGCAGCTTTTGTCTTATTATGATGAATTCGTATCGCTATATTTTTTTATGATTTTATTTGGCCCCTTACATAAAAAAAAAATTAAGCAATTAGGTTTTAAGTAGCACCAGAAACCTTAAGGGCTTCAACAGAAACGAGTTTGTTTAATATAAATGTTAAACTTTTTTGCCTCTATTTCGTTTATTAGCACTTTTTTTCAAACTGATACATATTAAATTTTGCCTTTTTCAGTTTCACTCTTGAAAAATATTTCTTATCACGATATCAGTGGTTACCTTACGCACTGGATAAAACATCACATACTTAGTAAATGTATTCGTAGTAGAGGATATGTATTTGTACCCTATGTTTGATAGTTGGGAGGGATCCATACAAAGACTCCATGAAAAGATTGAACGTTTTGTATAAATCAATATGTAAAAACAACGAATGTTCTTTTGATATAGGAGTCAGTATACATTTTTGGGGTAAACCTAATTTTGATATTTCATTTTTTGTACATAGAAAAAATGACTTTTGCGCATTAAATAATAACTGTTACGACTATTATTTTGTTGTTATGATATAATTCTGTTATAAATATACTTATCTTCTCGTTGTAATGTTTAGAGCATTCATAGAGATTGCTTGAATGCTTTACTTGGTTCATAAGCTAAATCTAATAAAATCAAGGATTCAACTGGGTCATTAACAATAGGAAAACAAATGTGGCTTGAAAAATTGGCAATGGTACTTTCTTTTCCTTAAATATGCGATACTTTAAAATTTTTATTTTGCAAAGACAACGGCCATTTTTGCAACCTATAGCTTTTAAAATTGAAATTGGTAAAAAATGCGAGCGCATTATAATAAGTCTGAATGGAAATTTTGTTTGCACCCCTCAAATGTAGATATAGTTTATCTGACCGATGATCATACCAAGACCAACAATTATTAGCCGGTCGCATAGTAATCAATTTAACTTAATCATAGTTTTCACTTAACAAATGTGATCACTTCTCCTTCGTTTTAGTTATTAAGTTGTGACAAAATATTCACTATCGCGTACTTACTTGCATCGGTCATAGGAAT
Organism: Copidosoma floridanum; assembly: GCF_000648655.2. The sequence goes on from NW_019379732.1 coordinate 205,852, forward strand.
GTACGGTTCTTTTACATTTGGAAATTTTAAAGTTACATTTCCATTAAACGCACTTTCTGTATTGTCAAGAGTTTGTTAATATTTTAAATTCTAAACAAAGGGCGTATTTTCTTTTAGTAGTAAGTTTGGCAGTATAGTATAATAAGCATCATTTTTAACAAATTTATTGTAAAAATTCACGAAATCTGAAAAGTATTACAGAACCTGTACATTCTGCAGCACACGAGAATTTTTTTTACAAGCAATTTTACAAAGATGCTCCGCCAACTCCTCAGCTGATATTTTATGCTTAATTATTTAATCACACATTACGCACATTAGGCAAAAATCTATTTTTTAAAGTTCAGACATACATATTGTTTGAAAAACGTATCAAACATTAACCTCAGATGTTTTTTCTGCGTATCCAAATCTTGCAAAAAAAGAGCTAAAGTATTAACAAAGTGTTTAAAACAATCTTCTGAATAAAATAAAACATTATGCAATTTGCGTAATACCGTAAATTCGGACGTTTTAACACCAAAGACTTTAACGCTGAATTCGTAGACATAATTTTTCAGCTTAAAATTGGTAATTTTTGATTCTTTAGATAATGGTATCTGCCTTTGGCCATATTTAACTTCCTTGCATCCCAGCATAGACGAACTGTATTATTTCTCCTTATAACTATTCTAACATGATTAATGTATGGACTACACAATAGTTAAAACTTTGCGGAACTGCTCAAGCAAAAGATTCCACTTTGACAATTTCCAGACTATGTCTTCAATTGCTATTGACATAAATATCAGCTTGTATCATGAAACATAATACTAAATGAGATTAACTGATATTTCTATTAATATAAACACTAACTCTGCCACCCTGATACACACGTTAAGCTCGTTTGTATCTCAATGACATACATTTATAGCCAATCAAATCGTCGTTATGTCCCTTTTCCTCTCTTAATTTCTTTCTCTTTAACTCTCTCTGGGTTTCTTACACAAGGTGTTATGGTATTGACGAGACACAATGAGTTCTGGGGGTGAGAGGATTAAGAGAGAAGGGGGATCTTTGTTTTTTTTTGTTGGGTGAGCAAGGTCAGCTTCGAGTAATCTGTCCTTACAGAATGATCTCCATTGTCAAGTGTGGTTATGAGTATCAGAAACATTACGTATATGTTTGTACAATTAGTTTTTATCATTATCACACTAGTGGGCATTTGAGTTATAGTTTTCTGTATTTTTTGTTTTGTTTTTTCGTTCACCTAACTATCATAGTCATTCTAATTATACTCGAGGAATTTGGCATACTGTGGATAAAGCATGGTGGAAATCCGCTTCATGGAACGTGCAACGCTTGTCGATTTTGATTTTTGAAGACAAGTTTTCCTCCCTTATACGTTTACCTTCATACATATAAACGTCCGCAATCCTGACTCTAGAAAATTTCGTATCAAATATTGTCCAACCTCACTCATCTTGTAGGGGTCATTATTTTTTTTTCTCATGGGGTTTTCTCTTCAAAGTTCCTAATTGAGTTTTGAAATATATTTCCATTTGAATCTTACAACTAGTCCATTCGTTATAAATTTAACTCTCATCCTTTAACTCTCACTCTTATCCTTTGTTTATACATTCACTCTCATTCTGTGTTTAAATGATTTACTGAACGTTTTTTATTAAAATTTTGGTTTATTCGGTAACTTCCAGTGGATTATTTTCAGTAGTCCTTATTGTATCCTGCAATCCGTTGTATAGTAATTAAAAAAAATAAACAAGGCAAAAGTATTCTTGCTATATTTTACAATAGAGTTGAAGCATCAATTAAAGATTTGACTTATTAGTTCCGCAAAAGAATTTTGCTATTGCCTTGCTGCTGACAGTCTGCGTAATACTGCGAATTGATCAGTACGTACTTATAAAAGGCAGGTTCCTTATGTGTTTTTCTCGCATCTTTTAAATTCTTTACTTATTGTAATACAAACGATCTCACTGTGTTTTCTAGCTATTAAACAAAAAAGTTTTCACTAACGTCTTAAATCAAATCAACAAAGTTGTTTATTAAATAACTGTCATATTCTTCGTCATTTAATAACTATGTCTTATTTTCTCATGATTTTATGACATCTATTGATACTGACTTAACCAATATGGTAGAATAGCGTGGGTGAGATGTCACAGCAGTAATACGTAGTGTCTCTTCTGAAACTGATTGTTCATGCTGTATCGTAGCTATCTTTAGCACAAAACTCATAGTAAAACCTTGGCCTAAATAATTTGAAACTTATTTGATCTTAATCAATAAGTATTTAAGCTTTTACGCTAGGACATAATACTAAACAACTTATACTTATTTATCATTCATTATAAAGCCCATTGTCTTATAAACTATATATATATATATATTGTCTTATAACACTATATGTCTTACAAACTATATATATTGTCTTGTAATACTATGCCTTACAAACTGTCAAACAAAATATAAAAGTCTTAAATTTTTATTTTACAAAGATGTTTTTGCGTATTCTTATATAAAAGCAGTAAAATAATGTATTATTTTCAACAATTTTAAGAAGTAAGGGTAAAAAAAAGATTTCTCAATACATCAGCTCTCGAAAACAGTACTAGTATACTTAAGCTTAAGTGTTTCATGAGTAGCGGAGATGCACACTCGTGGGCAAGATCACAGGCATAAAGGATAAAGTAAAAAGTATACTTTAAAAGGCGTTTAAAACAGTGAAGAGAAGTTAGAAATATCTGAGTAGCATCATACGATTATGAAAGTTGCAAAGAAAAGACTTAGATTGCGATTAAGGTGCAAAACACAGTATGAGACATCAATGTGGGTACTAGGAGCAAGGTAATCCTGAGACTTAAAGGCTATGATTTTGAGTCTGAAAAAGGTAGGGGTTATTTCAAAAAGCAAATTAAAAAGCAAAAAAAGATTTAATGAAAAAAAAAATCAAAGTAACAGGGACAAGAACTAAAAAGCTAATGAAGGAGGTTAGGAAAAGTATCGAGCAAAAAGCAGGAAAAAGAGACAGAGAATTATGTAAATAAACAAAAAAAAGGGCAGAAAAGAGTCTGATAAATAAGGAAAACAGAAAAAGTGAACAGAAACAGCAAGGATTAAAAAAGGAAGAAAATGCAAAAAAAAGCACTATATAGTTATCAAGGGTAAAAAGTTCATTTAGGAAAGTGTAGTAAATGAGGTGAAGCACTTCTTAACAGACCAGTTAAAAATGTCACTGAAAGTTATTAAGGCATATATAATTGAGAATAATGCAATATAAAATATCAAAAAATGGCAGCAATGCTATAAAGTGATACGAAAAGAGACGTCATGAGAAATCAAAGCTTGCTGTCACATGGTGTTACCATAGACAATCATATTGATACAAATCATTGCTATCAACTTAAATCAAATCAGAGCTACAAAGAAAAGCAGTGATCGTAACATAGGAAGAGAAAAGTAAGTATAAGCAGAATTGAGGGGGGTACGAAAAATTTGAGGTAGATAAAGTATAGTGAAAGTGGAATAAAAAAAGTGACAAATTTAAAGAGCAGAAGCAATGCCTAATGGCAGAAAGAGTAAATGGGAGAGAGGAAATACAAAGAAAAGATATTGAGCTACTGGAAAAGATAAAAAGGCTTAAAACAAAATTGAAAAAAACTTACCAAAAAGCTGGGGGAGATAGAAGAAAGAGGAACAGAAAAAAGTGAAAGAAGAAATATAATATTTTTAGCCAAGAACATAAAGAGTCTTATAAAAGAAATGTCTAATTTTAAAGGTTGGACTCTTGTGACTGTCATGCAACATTATTTTTAGTACTGTAAGATAATTTATGTGACCAACTGGTACTAACACACTATGTTGCTAAGTAAACAAACAAGCAACTAAGTTGTAAGCTATATTCTTTTTGGATGGTAATGGGTAGCATGACAAAGAATTAGGGGTAAGGACTGTAAATACATTCATTAATTAGGGGTAATCTGTAAATTCATTGTTATTAAGGTTATGTCTAAACATAAAATTATTAATATCATATAGTTTATGAGAAAAGTAAAAATTATAATTATAGTTATTAAACGTTCCATGTAAGAATACCTTACTTAAGTACAAATTAACGTGCCAGCATCATTACGAAAATAAAAAAGGAGCGTACACTTATATTAAATTAATTAAGACATGTTCTTTTACTATCTGTCATCACTCAATTTGTAAACTAAGCTGTCTCATAGGTCTGTCACAAGTTTTTTAATAAAATGCATGGTTAAAAACATAAAATTTCAGAGTGTTAAAAGTATAATCAATCGTTTAAATAACACTACTATTCTTTAACCATACGTTGGCTGCTGTACAACTTTCTCTGGCGTTGTTCACAGTTGATAGAAGACATTGCTTACGAAGCCTATTGCAGGTGATGTGTATCACTAGTACACCAACCATGCAGCTTTATGCATTGTTTGCTCTTCATGAGCTGCTTGCCGATACAGCTTTTGCTTACTCTCCCTCGAACGCCCGTAACCACAGATAGTTATGGCTACGGTATTTCTTGTTCTTTTACAACACGCTAATTATTATGAAACTTTAGTCTACTCAACATAAGGCTTTGTTAAATGATGAGTATCCTTATGGAAATTATTTTGTTAGTTGGACTAAAAGTTTGCGTATTTTAACTATTTTTAAATCGCTAAATTACATTTGTTAGTACTGTCAGTACTGTATTAAAAGAAACTTGGCTTATTCCTTAGTTCCTTAGCATCTTAGTTGCCTTTTATTCTCCAACTCTTGCTTACTATAAATCATTAGGCCTGCATTATAGTCTAGTATTAAATAGTTAGTAAAAAAAATTTTTTTGCAGTCCCTAAAAACTTCAAAAGAAATTTTGTTAATTTTATTCGTATAAGAGTTTTTTTCATCTATGATTTCAAAGTCTATGTCGCAAAAAACATGATTAAATATCAATGTGACATCAAGAAAAATTCACAGAAATTCAGAGGGAAATTTTTTATTGTCTTGATCTATTAAAAATTAGTTTTTTTATACATGTCTGATGGAGAAAGACGGTCTTCTTATCTTTTATTTATAATTTTAAAAAAGAAATAAGTAGAACAATCGACGTTACGATAATTCATCAAATAAGAACATGTTCTTAAGGGAGACCGGGTACTTTAGCTACAACTATATTAATTTTATTCATTACTAAATTTTCAAACTGTCTCTGTAAGAGGTTTTGGTAAGTAAGCAATTATGAACTTCTGTGTGTATTTTTTGTAATAAAAAAAAAGAATTTTTTTTCAATTTTATATAATTAGAAGTGAAGCTAATGAATATTAACATTTTTTTATGATTATCTTTGTACATGCAAACGGTGACTTACCGTATCTGCT
>NW_019379732.1:230251-246766 GCF_000648655.2 Copidosoma floridanum
AAAACTGTAAATGTTTGATCTTAAGCCAAGGAAGCCTACTAGGAGAACAGCAATACAAATTTAATCATATGGCTTCTCTTCTCTTCCTTAACTTTCTCTTTGGTAATGCTAAGCAATAATCCTACAGTAATAGCAAACCTTATCATCACTATATTTACTGAATGTGACTGTAAAACAATCTACCTACACCGTAAATGTAATACTTCAATCGTGAAAACCAACAAAACAATAATATATGGAAAAAAAAAACCTAGCTTAATTAATTTTACTTAACGCACGCATGTTTATTAAACAACTTGATACCTACACTGCTTAACGATGAAAGCAAGAGTGTTAAGTAATTGTTTAATTTTTAAAAAAAAAAGCAAAAGGGAAATTCACATCTACAATGTGTAATAGCTCTAAGGTGAATGTTCAATAATATGCTGACATATGATACAGCCAGACTCTTTGTAATAATGCACGTATGTACTTCAAATATATTATATGTATGAATGAATAAATCGTACTGAATAAATAAATAAATAATTTACTTGCGCATTGATTCTCCACTTCTAATAACACTGACTTTTAGATTCGTAAGTAACACACTATTTTATTATATTCAAAATCCATTTTAAAATTTCCAGAAGGATTAATTTTAAAATTTGCAAACTAACTGTCACAATTAAATTTGTATTAAGCCTTCTTATGTTGCTGATGCAAGCTTTCATCATCAGCACTGATCCAAAAAAAACTTAATCGCACTTGTCAAAGAAATGTGATTGGTACTGTAGTACTATTATTCCCTCATATATAAAATCATAACATGTAACATTATCGTGAAATCCTACTGTTTTGCTGTCAACGCCACCTGCAAGAACATCGCTCATTAGTTGACCTGTTTTAACCAAAGGCCGATATAAAAACTCACCATCAAGAGAAAAAATCGCTTTTTTTACGTCTGTCACCTGTTCTCTAAAAATTAAGTCTACTTTTAACTACTGCAACTCACGAGTACCTTATACATGTAATACATAATGTGTTGGCTAAGGCAACTCAGGTGCAGTTCGAGAGTATCAATAATATCAGACTATGCTAAGAAGCGAAATACAACGAAAGAGGCTCACCGGAAGTGGCTCCAGCGATAGCAGAGAAAGCAAAAACCGCAACCTCTTCAAGGCCAGGAACTCATTCGTGTAGTTTAACTAATCACTGGAAATAACTGCACGAAGTATTCGGGAACTCTAAAGCAGCAGTAACAACAGTCAGTGATGTATAAAAGTTTTCATCAGTAATATAGTTAATATTAAAATCTGTAAAGTAACCTGAATGGACTGTATCTAAGAGAATACCTGTTTTGCATTGTTTTAATAAAACAATTAATAATTAAACATTAATTCAATCATTTATATTATTATAATGATTATTTTTACTTGACTAACACGAATAAATATAACTTACGAGCTGAAACCTAAGACACTCACGAATGACATTTAAGTTAAACTGTTCAGACCAAACTTTAAACAAAATTGGTCAAAACAAATTGGCATCCCTTGTGTGTTAAATAAAAATTGAAATACCCGTTCAAAAACTTGAGCCTTTTGATGTCGTGGAATCTGAAGACTTTTTTGACACTGACTTCGAAGAAAACGATTTAAACGATATAAAAGATCGCATTGAATTCATAATGATTAAGCTAAAAAGACCTTTTCATTTAAAAGCTAGTCTATCTGAAATAAGAAAAATTATAGAAAAATACGCTCACTTATTTTACATTTCAGGCAACCCGACTCCTCTTACTTTTATTATAATACATAAAATACCTACGACAGAAGACCGTTCTACATATGTCAAATAATACCGCTACTTCTTACCATTGTACCAAGGAATAAGAGCTCAAATAAAAAAATTATTAACAGTTGATACGATTATCAAATCAAACAGTCCTTACAGTAGTCGTCTCTGGATAGTACCCAAGAAACAAGGACACGATCAAACAAAATGACACAGATGAGTAATAGATTACCGTAAAATAAACGAAAAAACCATCCCTGATGCTTATCCGCTACTTAACATTACTGAAATATTTAAGCAAATCGTAGGCTCAAATTTTTTTTCCGTTTTTAATCTAGCCAGTGGATTCCATCAAATAGAAGTCGACCCAGCAGATAGACATCAAACTGCTTTTAGCCCACCTAACGGTCATTATGAATATGTAGGAATGCCATTTAGACTATGCAATGCACCTGCAATATTTCAACGACTAATGGACGTAATTTTATTAAGACTGCAAGGCATAGAGCTATTTATATTTTTTGATGGCATAATTGTTTGTTCAAAAACTTTAAAAGATCATGTGACAAAAATTACTCATTTATTTGAAAAACATCCGAAATCTTTTTCAAATTACAACTTGACAAATGTGAATTATGAATGCCCGAAGTAATTTATTTAAAACATCAAATAGGAAGTTACGGAGTAAAACCAGATTTTAAAAAATTAAAAGCTGTTAAAAAATGTCTGAAACCAAAGAATCAAACGAATTTCAGACAATTTTTAGGGTTAGCAGACTGTTACCATAGTTCTGTTAAAAATTTTGTAGGAATTGCAGAGCCTTTATCTTCCTTGTTAAGAAAAGAAAAAAAATTTGCTTGAAAAAATACTCAGCAAAAGAACTTTCAAGAGTGAAGGAGAATATTATGCAAAGCATCTGTGTTAGCTTGCGCAGATTTCAATATGCAATTCATATTTATAACAGACGCATCTAGTATAGCTATTAGGGCCGTATTAAGCCAAGGAGAATCAGGAAAAGACCGCCCAACTGCGTATAAGTCAGAAACTCTGAAGAAAGCTGAAAGAAATTATTCTACAACGAAAAAAGAGTAGTTAGCAGTAGTTGTAGCAGTCCAATATTTTTTACACTACTTGTACGGAAAAAAATTTACGGTTTACGGAGATTACGAACCACTATCCTGGATTAAGTCTATCAAAGATTCTGTGAGTAGGCTAAATAGATGGAGAGCAAGACTTCAAGGTTATAGCTATACTTATAAATACAAACCTAGTAGACTTAATACTTACGTGGATGCCTTGTTAGAAAATTCAATAGAATGTTATAAAGACAAAAGTGATATAGATAACTCTTCAGACAAAGAAATATTAAACTAAACTCGTTTCTTACCTATAAAACTGAAACAACCTAAAACTTTGATAATTTGACAAAATATGTCAAAAACCAATCAATCTCATTCCGATACAATCGAAAGTATACAATGAGCACCTAGAATAAGGAAATATAAACATAGAGATACACTATAAAAATGACTTTAAGGTATGAAAGACGGACAAGTTAAATTAAATGCACCTACAGTAGCGGAAAGATTAAAAGCGAGACAAAGAAAATAAACACCAAGAGCTCAAATAAACGATTCGTCATCTGAACCCAACACTGCGTCTACTTCACAGTTTAGTAACCCACAATCTAACGTATCAATACTATTACAAAAACGATCATTTATGCCAAGCTTAATAAATGCACTCACAGAAGAGACCCCTCAGAGTACAATGCAAAACTCAAGTAACAAAAACTCGAAAATCAGTGAAATTAAATAGATAGTCGAAAAAAATGTAGGTTTTTCGCCAAAACGAGCTAATATTTTAATATAACTGAGTACATCCCAAGACAATCACGTTATTCAAAAATTTGTCATATTTTAACAGGATAAAGGCTCTCTTTTTTCTGACGAATAAACTTTAAAAAACAAAAATTTTAATCTATATTACGACGCTCCGTACAGGACCAAGTAAACTATACAAATAAAAATAAAGAGCAGTTAACTAACTTAGGAATTAATACTTACAGTGATAAAGATTGTGACAGAGAAAGATTTATAGAACATTGGATTTAAAACTTATTATGGTGGAATAGTATCAATAATAAAAATAAGATACCAAGTAACAGCGTTCTTGAAGGAATACAATATTATATATTTACCTACATCCTTTACCGAACGTCATGACGGTAGTTACTTAAATCAAGAACAAGTAAATTTTCTTTTATCATCACCACAAAACTCAATCTTTCTTACTATAGTAAATAAATGGATCGATGAAACAATCAATGAATTTATTGCAAATGGAAATCCTATAAGAGCAAAATCTGTAAATAAATCACACAGAAATGGTACCATCAATAATAAATCATAAATCTCTGATGATATACTAAACAGAAGAATTTTATTACCTGTAGAACAAAAATACAAGTAAAAAAAGAGACAGCAATCTTTCTCAATTGGAAAACATACAAATTATAACTGATTACGATACCAAGAAAACTACCAATCAAAATATTTTGCTGCAACCAAACCATACAGAAGCGTTAGAACCAACATAGCAAAACTAAAACTCAGCTCGTAGTGAAAAGGTAACAAGGAATATAAGCCCTGCTGAAAATTTATCTAGTATAACTTATAAAGTGAATAAGGTAACATTTTTGTGTATCGTAGAAGATTTAATATTTACTTTACACCAATGATAATCGCTACATATTTTCACTAGTCGTGAACAAAAACTTTACTAATAAAATAAAACCTAGCATTAAACGAACCTGCTTAAAAAATCTTGCATTTGCTGTATCAGTAAAGAAAGTTACCACTGTTAGTATTTCTAGGAAAGGTAAGCTCACTGATAATCTCTTTAGAGGAGAAATACCATCAATTTTATCCGAAGAATTACGTCACATTTCCCTTTTAGTAAGAATTTTTTTTGGCGCATGTTCTTATCTAACCCTAGAAGACAAAAAAAAGATAAGTTAAATGTTATACAAGCTTATACTGAGGTCTTATGGGAGTAGTAATAACTTATAGACGAGTGAGAGAAAGATATTTTTGGAAGAGAATGCACAACGACATTGCCGACTACGTACAAAAGTCTATAGTTTGCTCTGAACAGAAATGAGTCCACACGAAAACCAAAGAACCTATGGTTGTTACGGACAAACCATCAGGAGTATTTCACAAAGTCACAATAGATACAGCAGGCTCTTTTTCACAAAGTACATCTGGAAATAAACACTTTTTAACAATGCAATGCAAACTTACGAAATTTTTTATTGCAGCTTCTGTTCCTAATATACAAGCAATAACTATTGCCGATTTCTTGTCAAGATATTTTATTTCAACTTTTGACATTCCTACAATTATTCTTAGTGACAGATTAAAAAGTTTCATTCATCAAGTATTGACAGAAGTATTAAAAATTTATGGACTTCTTTTACTCTCACTATTGCATATCACTCACAATCATATGGTGCGTAAGAAAAGAGTAACGCAATGTTAAACGGTTTTTGAAAACTTATGCTAAAAACAAAAATGACTGGGATAAAATGGTTTCCTTTGCGATGCATTAGTACAACACTTCAGTTTATTCAGCAACAAGTTTTACATCATTTAAACTTGTCTTTGGTAAACAGGCACGTTCTCCAAATCCATTTCCAGACGAATTCTACCTAGAAGCATACAGCTCATATGCTAGTGATCTTGCCCGCTGTTTACGTACAATCCAATAAATAGCTTGTGATAAGCTCAAAATATCAAAGCAAAATACAAAATCACGCTGTGACAATAAGTCAAAGCCACAAGACTTGAAAGCTGGAATGACAGTATACGTTCTCAAACAACTGTGGAAAGGAAAATTAGATAGAATTTACAACGGTATTCTCAAAATTAGAGAAATACGTGGTAATGATAACGTCATATTTAAATTAGAAAATGTAAAAATAATCAACAAACATATTGACAAAGTAAGATGCTGCTACCTATAACAAAAAAAAAAAAACTATAATTTTACTCACTTACTCAGTAACTATATGTTATTGTTATCTTATTGGATTTCCAGAGCTACTTGCTAATGATTGATCTTAAGCCAAGAAAGTCTACAAGTAAATCAGCACTGAAAAATTTAATTACATCGATCCTCTTCTTTTCCTTTATCTTCTCTTTAGTATTGCATGAGCCACAACCTTACAGTATTAGCAAACGTTATCACCGCTATATTCACTACATGTTACAGGGAAAAGATTCTAACTACACCAATAGCTCAGTACTTCAATCGTTAAACTAAGAAAAATGTATATGTATATATACTGAAAAAAAAGAAAAAAAAACATACGGCGTAATTAATACCGAATGCACTCAAGTTTATTTAACAACTAGAAACCTACACTGCCTTACGATGAAAACAAAAGTGTCAAATAAGTTTAGTAGTAACACCAATCAGTGGTAAATGTAAGTTGATTATCAGTAAAATCATTGACACAAAAATCTTGTTAAAGTTATCTGAGTAGAGTTTATTTAAAAGAATAACATTTTCACATTGTTTTAATAAAAAAATCGAGCATTAAACATTTATTTGAATTATACATATTACTTAAATAACTATTGTGACTCAATTAAAAAAAAATAAATAAAGCTTATGAGCTGACTCCAAAGAGACCCATTAATGACACTAAAATAAAACAGTTAAGACCATATTTTCAACAAGTCCGTTCATAACACTATTACCAAGATGTATTACACCGGTACCTTAACTACTATTTTTTTAATAAAAGATATGTACTCACATGGGATATTTTACAAAATCTACGATATTCTTACGCTATAATTAAGATATTTTAAATTTAATTATTTTTTCCAAGTTATACGTCTAAACAAGCTAAAAAGACTTAGGTCAGACTTTACAAACATCAATAAAAAACCTATGTTAATGTACCAAAATTTTTTTCAAAATTCAAGAAGAGCGTTACGGTAATGAAAAGTATATAATTACCATACCGGTACTTTTTTTGCGATTGTAAAGCCCAAGATGAAATTTTCCAACGAAATTGGTTTTACTATCCCTAAATTGACTCCCTCAGTAGTCTTACTCGGAAAGTTTCAAAGAAGTTGGTCCAAAATGTTGCTTGTTTTGGTCGTATAAGCACTTAAGAGCTGATGATATGAAAACAAAAACCTTCTATGGCATAAGTAAAACAAGTATTAAACAAGGTTCTATTATTTTGTATGGCTAGAAAAATATAATTTTTTTCATTGTGTGTGACATTTTTTTTTGTATAACTGTATTAGAAGAACAACTTATGATTTTTCGTACAACTAGGGGTACACAAAGAGTTGATTTTTATTGAATAAAAAAATTAGCAGTCACTTTTGAGAAACGCAAGATAGTTTATAAGCTTCAAATCTTGATGAAATACATAGAGTTTATTCTTGCTTGAACAGTCCTCATGGATACTTGTTGGTAAATTTTATTTTCTGCTTAATTAGCAATTGCTCAGTATTTGTGAAATACTGGGAGGAAATAATAATGTCTTCTACACGTCACAGATTTTTGTAGATATCAAGGTTTTGTATGATAATACAAAGTGAAAGGTACTGGATTCGTGGGACACAGCTGCTAAAAAACTTATGAAAATAGCAAGTGAGGTAGAGAATACTGCCATAACATGTGTATTGAATGCCAATAAACTGGTGGACAATGGTTCGTAAGCTTGTGCTTTTAGTATTGCTTTTGTGGAAGTGTGGACAATACCGATAAAAATCATTCAAACACCATTTCCATGTAATAAAAAATAACTTCGTTCGTATAATGTTGTTGTTAGTAGGTACTCTAGCATTTTTAATGTTTTCTCATTTGTTCCCTCTGCCATGTAACGTCATAAAAGTATGAAAGAGTGAAAAAATCATTCGTCAGGATTAGATTAATTATTTTTTGATGCATATACCGGTAGTTTTCAGTTCTATTACTATAGTGTATGTCGATATTTTAAAGTGTTCTTCCATTAAGTGAATTTTTTTTTTTCATAAAGTAGTAACAATAATGAATCATACAGAAAAACGCTAGAGCAGGACATTTTACCGTTTGTTTTTGTTTGTGGGTCTTTGCTAAATCCAAAAGTGGTATATTAAGTTACCAACGATTATTATAAATATTTAGTACATTTAGTTATAAATGCTGTTAATATTTTATACAAATTGTTAAAGATAACGAAAGCAAAAAAAAATAGGTACTATAAACACGTTTGAAGTTTTTAGATTATAACATATATGGTTAAGCTTAGTAAACTTCTTTTTCAAGCGTGACGAAGTTAGTTGAGAAATTAACAACTACGCTTATTATGAACATAAATAAGGATCTTAGAGAAAATTAAGGATTTTCAGGTGAACTCTAAGTACGAATACTTTAAGACTGAGAATTGAATGGGTTTGATTAGGCACAAAGTGTCTTATTTGACAAATATCGCGGAATTGCTTACCTAATTTATGTTTCGAAAAAGGTACGCTTACAAATAAACAATACATTTATCAAAAGTTTGTTTAGTGAAGCTCTGTTTATGTGATCTTATTATATTTGTCAATGGACACAATATTGTTGGTCTAAGTAAACGATCAGATTACTGTGTTATTTCCGACTGAAATAATAGCTGTGTAAAAATATGTATCAAACAGTTTGTGATTTTATAAAATCAGCACAGATTAATATATAAAAGTACAAGCACCGCATTTCGTTGAAATAAAGTTATTTCTAAAATATTTAAAAAACAATGGGTCGATCGAGAAATCGCAAAACTAAGTTGACAGATATATAACCATCCTAATACACCCTGAAGATATGCCCCAGACATAATAACTATTTTTGATAAACTTATCGCTAAAATTTTTTTTATACGATCACACAAACACTTAAAAATCGAAGTATACAATATGAGTACAACTGTTGTTAAAAAAGTTACAAGGGTAGCGAGCGAATACAAGTACTTGTTTATTAATTTTTTTACAGAACATTGAAGAATGCAAAATTATGAGCGTTTCCATAACTGCATACCATCTGAAAAAATTTCAATTGGTATAGAAACAACAAGACACATAATATAAGACAAGACATATAAGTCACAAAATTACGAGATGTACATGCAACATACATACTGCCGCAAAAATCTTTAAAATCCATGTTCAAAGTACATACAGTGCTTGATGCAGTGTTAAAACACATAGAATATTTGAAAACTGAGAAAACTATAGTAACTAATATTACTTAAGCTGATCTATGGCAAAAAAACTATTTAAAAAGTGCAGTACACCTACTACCCTTATTGTTTGACTGCGATGATTTAAAAACAGGCAAGGCATTACGGAGTCATACAGGTAGCCGAAAGCTTTGTGGTGGTTATTCACAATGACTTTTAGCACCTTCTAGCTTATGTGTCAGATAAGATTTCACCATTCTAATAATTCTTTTTTATTTCAAATTACGCAAGGAACTTTCTAGTGAGCAAATTCTTTCGCAGTTAATTAAGGACCTCAACAGCTTACATGCGGAGAAATGGCTAATAAATTTTGATAAAACCAGAGTGTAGAAAGTATTTTTGAGATGCTCTTTGATAATGGGTAATAATACGACCACTTTTAATTAGTGACTTAGTTCCCGGAAACAATGAGAGTTTGAAATTGTACTTAACCCAGCGAGGAATTTTGGAAATATCATTATCCCTGAGATACACTGCTACGGGTTTATGTAGAATGATTTGTAAGGGCCATGATTATATGTAGATATATTTATTATATAATATGTTATAATATCTCAATAAATTTATTTTACGTGACGTCATTTGTTCATGTATAGTTAATATTTATGGATTCACGTTTAAGAGGGATGGGAGACAAGGGGACTCGCAGGTACAAAATTGACTTCGTATTTCCCCCAACACGTATTACAAGATACTTTAGTAGGAGTATATAGGAACGTAGTCAGATTCTCAGTGTATATTACTCGTAATACACAACATCCCGAGGTCTTATGATTTCAATAAATATATATTCGTCAACTCCCTCGTGCTTCCGCTGGGCACGGTAAGTCGCTGATGTCCCGGGAATGCTCCGCTTTGCATTGTCCCAGAGATCCGCTCTTTACCCGAAGAACACAAGAGAGAAGTCACTGGTAAACGGAGAAAACTAAAAGACTGAAGTAGTCTCTTCGTCGTACGTTTAACCAGAGTAGCATAGAAAGTGAAAAGGTAATATAAAAGACAGTCATCAAACATATAAGTATAATTTTGCTATTTATTGTGATATATCAAATTACAATCTCGTTTTAAAGAGCAGAGCTCCCTAGTCAAAGCACCAGACTCGCTGCTGATGCCAGAAGTGATTTAAATGGGCTGATATGGGCCTTTTATACCCTCCTGAGAAGCAGCGTCAGAGACTTTGATTAGGTGGCTTGAATAGAATATTTGCGAGCTCTAGTATAAGGTGTATCTCCATGCTATACGTTTAGTTATTAAGGTGCTTTTATATTTCCTAATATCATGAATATTCAAATTCACAATAGTTTTGGTTTGTTGATATGTTTGAGTATTTCAAAATAGATATTAATTAAAAATGTACTTGTGACCTGACAGAATATTTTGATTCCGAAACGTGATCACATGCACATACAATTATTTGGCCCATTAAAAGCATAATATCACGTTGCAATTTATTCTTCACAAATTAAAAAAAATAATTAAACTTTAGTTCTCTATTGGGCTATGCCTGGGAAAAAAGAAAATTAAAGCTTAAAAACGTTTGTGGTCAGTACTAGTTCATTGATAAATTGACCATGTACGGTTTCAGTGAAAAGTTAAGTTTAACAATGCTATGTATTTAATTTTGGAAGTAATTTGCACATAAGACCAAAAATTATAGGAATTAATGTTGAAGACGATTCTAATGTATCAAAACATATGCCTTCAATAAATAGATCTAACTTATATAAAATTGTTATATTAAACAATAAAAGATATTTACCTGGAACTATTATCGTCAGCAGAATCGATGATAAAGGTCTTACGTTAAGTATAATACAAAAATATACTATATTTTTTAAGACGTTTTTTTTCTTGTTAAACAATAAGATACGTTGTACTTTCAAAATCATCAGTATTATCCATTGAAAGTGATGACTAAAACAGAAACACAAGCTTGGTATGGCTTCAAAAATTTGCTAAACATTGATTCCTGCTTATTGGTGAAGCAAAAGAACGACATGTATGTATCAACTGCCCGATCGAAAATCGTACCGTGGCTGTAACGGGGGCCTAGCTAGGCATAATTCACTACTATCTAGGCCCCCATTACAGCCATGGTATGATTTCCAATCGGGTGGGTATGATGTTTGATTACAAGACTTTAAAATTTTTTTAATAACCTCAAAATTACTGTGAATTCATATTATGTAAATATACCATTTACAGTTTTATACGTTTCTATATATAAAATATCACTCTCCCTCCCCTTATTTTGCCTTCAACGCTTGATACTCACGTGATGTAAGTCATATACACCTATATTTTTCGTTAGTCTCCCCCCACTACGTTGGCTCAGTCGGCCGTCCGTTGAGCCTCAGGATATTCATAAGAGATGACAAATCCTTGGGCTCGCTCGCTCCTTCTCTTTGAACTCTAAAAAATTGCCACTGTATCGAACTACCAGAGTACAAACGTCAAGCTGTGAGAGCCTCATACTTATCTCGTAGTAGCTCAATAATGTGTTGAACACGTACAGTAAATCACTAGTTTTCCATGAGTTCAAAATATTTTCTAGTGTATTAGTCTTGTTATAATTACTTATTTGACAAAGTAGATAATATCTAGTAAATAAAATAATTTTATTGTCATACGTGTGGTGTACCTCTTTACTTCAATAGTAATTGACTATATTTTAGTAAAAATTAACTTAAATCCTTCTTGGCAAAAAGTCGATATTTTTTGTTGAATTAAAGACACGCATTCTACACATGTCTCTTTAATTGCTTATCTTGTCTTACTATTATATATAGAAACAGCATTTGTTAGTATGGTCGCAAAAATCTCAAAAATTACTGAGCCAATCGATCAAAAATTTCGACAGTTCAATTACAACTTCCAATGTGTCATAGGCTATTCAAATTAACAATTACTTTTATAGAAACATTTTTAAGCTACTTATGAACACTAACTTCAAAACAGCTCTAAAAGGAAGTTTTTACTTTTGACCACTAGAGGGTGAGTAGTTATGTGATTAATATTACTTTACATTAACTGAGCAACTCCCGCAATCAATTTTATAGAGTTAATTTAGTAAGTAAAAGTTCGTAGTAGGCTTGAGTAAAGTTTGACTGGCACATCAGCATAAAAATAAAATGAAGTGATGCATTTCTTAATAAATTTAATATCTCATGAAATTTCGATCGTTTCTGAGCGTTTAAGGTGAAGATAAAGCCTTTAATGTTAAATAATCCAATAATTTGGCAGATTTTATTTTTGATGTGCTAGCTTTTCCTTCATTTAAACTTAAAAGTACTCCATTTTCTAATTTGTATAGTTTAAATATATAAATCACAACATTTAGTTCAACTTTTAATTCTCAAAATTTATTCTGATTTTTACAGTCCAAATTAAAACTTTTAGCATTGCCACTTCTTTCGATTCTCTAGAATATCAATGTTTCTTTGCATAACGGATGTTGGTTATTTAACTTTGATCTTTATTTCCAAATTATATTATTTTTTTTATCCCGATGACAA
Organism: Copidosoma floridanum; assembly: GCF_000648655.2. The sequence continues at coordinate 242,828 of NW_019379732.1, forward strand.
TTACTTACAGTTTATCTTTGAGTTTGGATTTTGGCATAATAATGCCAAAATCTAGATTGTCTTGCAAAACAAGTGCCACCACAGTTACAACCACGAGTCCGTTGCTCGTGTCAACGACATCGTCAATCATCAGTGCAAATCAACGGCCCTTAAGAGCCACTAATTTCTTTATAGCGTAAGAAACAACAGTACTTCTCAGCATAATTATATTTTTTTTCACTTTTTACAGCTCATAATTTAACCAAATAAACTGTAAGGATTCCGAACGAACATCTTTTTAATAAGAAGATTCTTCTTCTGAGAAGTGTCAGGAATAGGTGCTAAATTTTTAACTGAAAACATTGTAAACGTGTTAACACACTGCGGTTTTCTATTCAGTGAGTCTCGGGCAAAATTTAATATATGCACGGAGTGATAGCAGGAGGGAAGAAGCACCATGTAAGTAAAGAATTGCTGAAAAACATACATTGTTACAGTACTCACATCAATAGAAACATCTAAATAAGTTTATACAATCTAGTTAAGTTAATTAGCTGGGTATCCTGGGTACCAACAACACTATTTTCTAATGGATAAGCAACTTACAATGAACTTTATCCCGAAGCACCAAGACTGTTGAGTGCCAACAATAAAAACGTTCTTTTAATGATAACGTTGCAGAAAAATGCCAGAAAACGTGTCTAGCCAGAGCACAATCTGCTCTAGAATTTTGGAAATTTTAGGCTATACTTTTAACCATCCTGCAGCTACCAGAGCAGTTATTGCTTTAACAGCAGGCCAGGGAAAACAACTCTGAAAAGATCCAGCAGCTGCAACGACCTCATTCTCAGTGGTTGCCCCAAAGGCCAATTCGCAGAAAAAGTATTCTCCAGGCCTACTTTTCCAACAAATGATGAACGGTTGGTTATCTAAGGAATGACCCGAAGACGTGATATTTATAGGTCAGCAGTGTACCTCTCTCCAGCATGGTATCTGTACACATAGACTCCGACGGTAATAGTCAAGCTACCTACAGTCAGCTCTCCATCATTAATAGAGATAAGTACAGAGATTTCTAATGCCAATGCTACGATACAAGACATCTTTTTAGCACTGATTGAGATGACCCGCCGAGGCCAACCCTGTAACCGGGTGCACATTTTTTGAGAGTGCGAGACTAGTATCCAACAGAATGCGCCTACAAAAACAGGAGTAAGTTCGCGTGGAAATCAGCTTACGGGTGCACATTTTGGAGACACAAAAAGGGCTTGACCGAATGTATGCCTACGAAGAGAGGAGCTTTTATGTCAGCTATAGCTGTATAGCTGAGCGCACAGCCAAAGGAAGCGACGTACGATACGAGTTTTTCTCTTTTGACTGTAACGGAGTGTAGGCTGTATGTACATATTTAGCTAACTTTTGCTCTCACTCTTGCTTCAATGTTATGTATCAATTTTATTTAATTAAATCGTGGAACTAAATGCTCATTATTATATGTACAGAGTTTAATTTCAAATCGCTTGTTTTTCTTTTTTATTCCATAGGCCAAAACTGATTTTCAAATCCACTATTATTTTGAATAAAAATTCAGCTTCTTATAGGGATGGCAGTTCAACTTAAACCTCTAATTCATTTTTTTTCCTCATCATAATTATTATAAGCTGTAAGATAAGCTCTGGAGGTTGTCCATGAATATATGCGATTTCAAGATCCATCCTACTTGAAGTTCCGATAGCTAAGGAAGATGAGGGTTATGCTACTGCTCCCATTGTTTTGCTATCCAAAGATTGATTCCAACTGTCAGTGGATCATTTTTTTTTTTTTTCTTTAATGTGACCCATCATATTGGTTCATTTTTTTTTATGATTATTGTTTAAATAAACAAAAATATTGATCAGAACAGCCTTTTCATTTCTTTTAAAAAAAACATACACACACACGCACTAGAAATTGTTAAAAATTATGTATTAGCTTAGAATTTTTATTTTTTTAAATTTCATAGTGAAAGTTACAATTGATTGTAACAACAACGTAAAAATCATAAGAAACATCAATAGAAACAAGAAAAAATCATTTTTGTATTTAGACGAAAATTTGTGTATAGTTGGAGATATGTTATTCTTTGCTGGTAGTCATCATAATGTGTTGAACACGTACAGTAAATCACTAGTTTTCCATGAGTTCAAAATATTTTCTAGTGTATTAGTCTTGTTATAATTACTTATTTGACAAAGTAGATAATATCTAGTAAATNGAGAGAGGCTCAGTGCTACACCGTATTACGATCATTTTTAAAAGTAATAACAAATTTTTTTTAATAATATGGACGCTTACAATATCGTTTTCTCAATAAACTTCTGAGATCGTAATAAATAGTACATTGGTCAGACCATGAGAAAATTTAACATTCAATATGAGGAGAATAAAATTTAGCATAAATGAAAAAAATTTGCTGTAATAAACATCAATAGAAACAAGAAAAAATCATTTTTGTATTTAGACGAAAATTTGTGTATAGTTGGAGATATGTTATTCTTTGCTGGTAGTCATCATACTTAATATTATTGTAATAAAGGTAAGTTTTTTTGTGCATCCAGATTTCTTCTCTCTTACTTAAAATGTTAATAATTTCTTGGGAGTCTTAATTTGTTAGAGTTATACTTATGTCCTAAAAAATAATTTTATCAATATGAAAGAACTAAATGGCCTTTCCAACGGAAAATATTAGTTTACTTAATTATTAAATAAAACGAGTATTAAAAATATATTTACTTGACGTAACGGAAAAAAAGTAGACAAAGTCAGTAGAAGACTTTTAATGCATTTAATGCATACAATATAAGACATCAAGAAAATGACGCTGAACATGTATCGAGATTAAAGCAGTAGCATCAAAATTGACAAATGAAGAACTTATTAAGGAGGTTTGGTAGTATCATTCAGAGAGGTGAGGAACAGTGAGTCTACCTTGCCCAAAGAGATGTGCCCCCTTAACCGTGCACCTACTCTTGCACAGTACAAACTTTAAACTGTACGTTATAGTTATATTCTTAAAAAATACCTGGTGAGTCGTGATTATTTTTGTTGAGCATCTTCTTTTTGTATTAAAGTATCTATAAAAACGTTTTTTTCAATCTAACACATTTATAATGTGCCTTAATTTTCAAGGAAAAGGCAAACTTACCTTGTCCTTTCATAAGAGACCATGGAATGTTGATAATATTAGATAATTTTTTTTTCGAAAATCTCCTTTGGTGACGAATCTTAAAAAATTTATGTGCAGTCTTGACATCTTTAACCATAGCATGCATTTTTTTTTTCCTCCTTAACCTCCTTCAGTCAGGGATCAGCTTTTTATAATGACTTTTACAGATTTTTTTCTACAATCTTCCAGATTCTTAAATAAATATAGTATGTGTTTGTATTGTTATAGTGATGAAAGTGTGGATATTTAGCTCCAGAACTGTGTTGCTCTGGTAAGAAGGTAGTGAGATGAGAGGAAAAAATTTTTAGAATACAGTTTTTTATGTCACGTGCTTGGGGGGCTGAAACTTTTAAAACGACAGATTTTCATAGAATGAAAGTCCCTTACCAGAAGTCTCTTCCTCCTAAAAAGAAAAAAAAAAAAACGCCACCTAGATTTGAACACACGACCTTTTGATTTATAGCCAAGCGTTCTAACCGCAGGGCTATTGAGGTGTTACGACCTCTATAATCCTTATTGTCTTCATTAAATTTGCTACTAGAAACACAGTTATAAATTATTAAATCGCTTAATTAACCTTAAGAATCACACATATGTTTTCTAATAACAAAAAAAAAAAAAAAATTGATTTAGCATCAACATGGTTATGTAGATAAAATCGCATAAGACGCATTTATTAAGCATTAAATATTAGTATTTTATGCATTTGATGCATAGAATACCAACCAATTTTTTTGAAACCTGATGTTTTTTGG
>NW_019379732.1:247571-374940 GCF_000648655.2 Copidosoma floridanum
CTGTGCTTCTTTTTCATCGATGACATTTCTTATTGGTACTATATTATTTTTCAACCTGTAAAAAAATAAAAAAATAAAAAAATTTTTAAAACGAACCAAGGGGTATAAATAGGTCATGGGATCTACGGTAAAAAACGAAGTTCTTTAATCATTCGATGAGTGCTGAAAAATAATGAAACATTAGATGAGTGTCGAAAAACATCATAAAATAAGGAAACACAACTTCTCAAGTATCAAGGGGGTCGCGAGACCTATAGGAAGAACGAAACTCTTTAAGCATAAGTACTGCATTCATGTAGCTCAGTAAAACAAGAACTAAGGAAACGAATAAGAAAAAAAAAGAAAAAAAAACTAGTTCAGTACTCACGATGGTTGAACTTCGTGAGAACGTCGTGCATAAATACAGTACTTACAAAGTTTAACCATCGTGAGTACTGAACCAATTTTTCTTATTTATTACACACATTTTATGTTTAATTATTTTTTGGCACTCATCTCATGTTGAAAGAACTTCGTTCTTACCGTAGGTCCCATGACCCATTTATACTCCCTGGTTTGTTTCTTTTAATTAAAAAAATTTTTTTTAATTTTTAAATGGTTTTTTGTTTGTCTTATATCTTTTAAACTTATTTAAAACCACCTTTTTTGTAGATAGTATGAAAAAAACTGCAAATTAACAGCTTCTTAGGGCCAAAAATTATTTTAAGGCATAAGAAATGCCTCGTAACTCTGACGGTACTATTTAGTATACTTTTATTTTTTTCACTTTTTACATCTTATTGCTTGACCAAAAAACTGTATGGATTGTAAGCAAATGTGTTTTTAATAAGAAGATTTTAGTTCTCAAAAGTTTCAGGAAAAGATGATAAATTTTTAACTGAAAACGTTTTACATTACCTGTCAACTTAGTACGGCGACTGGAGAGGGGAGGGCTAGTGGTATTTATACATCACGTTGTTATAGTAGGGTGTTACTTTTTTTGCATTACTTTCTACTTTGTACATTTCTAATACAAACTTCATAAAATAATTCGTTCAGTTGATACTTTTTATCGGCAAGGCTGTTTTGCAATCTTATATTAGTAAAATCATTTCTTAGGATATGAACTTCGATAGAAACATATAATGTAAAAGAAGAAGAATCTGAAAGCACAAGATAACTTAGACAAATCTAGCAATACATTTATTGTCAGGTTTTAATTGTAGATTTTTTCTATAACTAGCAGTTGTACTTATTATATCGATTCAATCAATAATTTTGATTTTTACTATAAAATTTTGTTTCTGGAGCAGAGTTTTAATTAGTGTTGGTGTAAAAATTTATTAGCCTTAAGAATTACGGATCGGAAATCTAAACAGTAATAAAAAATAACAAATTTTGTGCGACATGATTAATTGTTTGAATATGAGTGAAAGTCATGCTATTTTTTTACGAGCTACTATAAAGAAATTTGTACAGCTAAAGACGAAAGACACATGTTTAAGATGTGTTGTGCTAACACTTAAGAAATGATATTTTTTATAAATATGTATTTCACATGATTTCAATGGATAACTTGACAGTGTGTTTTCCAATCCGAAGATTGTTATTATTGTATAGTAAATTAAGAATATTATCCATTCTTAGAACTTAGAAGAGTCTATTACAAAACACTATTGGAGAATAAAAGCAAAGAGCTGACAGCCTTTGCAGTTTTGGGTTAAAGTCTATCAATACATTTACATCCCCTGAAGCCTTACGAAATCATTCGGAGATAAGTGACCATCAAGAATTAACATATAAACCACAGACAAGCTCGAAGAGCAAAAGTGCAATCCAACTACTAAAATGTAGGGAACATATCTCTCTTTTTTCCACTGTGCTTTGTTTATCATATAACTAGCTTGTGTTAAAAAGAAAAATTAGTTTTTTAGTCTTTTCATGAAATAAAAAGTTTTAAAAAATTGCTTATATACGCCCATTAGCTTTCGGGTATAAAACCTTCAGAAAAAAATGCACAAATGCTAGGTTCAAACCTTATGGTGAAAGTATAATATGTTTGGGGAGATTTGTAACTCAACAATTGAATGTGTCACGAACTTTCCCAAATTTGGCTGTTAGCATCGAGGGTCTTGTATGTGAAATAAAATATGTTTCCTCAATGCAGCTTGCAATTAATGGCGTTTATAAAAAAGATGCACCCGTGAGACAAGTATACGTAGAGACAACACCTCGAGACGCTCTCTGGCACATCCTACAGCCTCTCCTGCCTTTACTGCTTCGGGCTTACTTCTACGTACACGCATGCGTACAATGCAACAATTACCAAATTGCCAATGTTGGCTATGAGATACTTATATTGATGGACGACACAAAGACACACACAGAATGATTATGGCCACCATTTATTATAGAAAGGAGAAGCTTCTTCTATCAAGCTCCGTGGCCAGAGGTAAAGCCCGTGTAAACGTGAAATCACGTTACCAGACCTTCACTTTGCACGTTACTGAACAAGCCTATAAAATAGGAGAGCTTTTAGGTGGTATCATTATCAAAAGTATAAGCTTACACGTCTTTTTCTGGGCCTGGACAACAAATAAAGCCTTTATAAAGACCAAAATTATCGTCACGTCAAGTATAAATCTGGTAGGTGCTTCGTGCATTCGTAAGAGTTTGTAAGTAATCGATAAGCAACTGTGTTCCCCTTCTTACTTCTCTTCTAGGAGTTACGCCAGTGCTTGTATGATTATACAAAAATTACTGACAGTTTATCACCATCGCAGGTCAAGGTAATAGAGACAAATCGTAGTGTAAGTAAAAACGCAATTTATTTGTCAAATCCATACAAAATGTAATGTGCATATACACAAGCTCATATGAGAAGTAAAGCTAATACGTCACTTACATTTACTTGTGTGTATTAACTTCAAGGTGCACCATTCTTAACATGCTGACATATAACATGAACAGCCTTGTTGTAAAAATGTGTGTGCGTATTCAAACTGTACGTTATATGTATGTTTGAATAAATTGAATCGTATGAATAAGTTAAGAGATTAGTTAAGCGTTGAGTGTCCCTTTCTCGCAATGTGTCATAATTTAAAAATAATAATTAACAAATTATTTTGTTACCTCCGAAATCAGTTGTAACAATCCATAAAGGATTAGTTGTAATATTTTCAAACTTTTTTGTTACACTTAAACTAGTATTTAGTATATCTTTTATATATTATGCAAGCTTGCATCACGACCAATCTTCAAATTTTAATTGCAACTGTCAAAAAAATGCGATTGGGACTGTTTATTGTTATTTCTTAATAATTGAGATCATAACATAAAACATAATTGTGCAAGTTTTTTTTTGCTGCCAACGCGGTTTGTAAGAATATTGCTTATTGGTTGACCTAGTTCAACCAAAGGCTACTTTTACTCGCTCTGGACCTAAAAAAACACACCATCAAAAAAAATTGCTCTTTTTACGCCAGTCACTTGTCCTAAAAAGTTTTAGTCAACTTTTGAATCCCACATCCTGTGAGTACCTCATACACGTAAGGCATAACATGTTGGCTGAGGCAACTCAGTGTGTTTCAAGGCCATCAATAGTCTTAGACTACACTAAGGATCGAGGTACAGTAAGGAAAATCCGCTAAAAGTAGTTCTGGTGATAGCAGAGAAAGCAGAAACCGCAACGTCTTATTTTCGGCCATACAGTCATTCATGTAGCTTAAGGGAGTACAGAGGAATAGTGCACAAAGCATTAAGAAACTCTGGAGCAACAGTGAAAACCATCAAAAATACATGTTATTTATCAATTAGATAATTTATACCAAAGCTTGTTAGATTGACCCAAACTAGGGAGAGAGGCTCAGTGCTACACCGTATTACGATCATTTTTAAAAGTAATAACAAATTTTTTTTAATAATATGGACGCTTACAATATCGTTTTCTCAATAAACTTCTGAGATCGTAATAAATAGTACATTGGTCAGACCATGAGAAAATTTAACATTCAATATGAGGAGAATAAAATTTAGCATAAATGAAAAAAATTTGCTGTAATACTAGTTAGACACACAGTACTTTGTGAATTCAGGCATCAAGAAAATCGATATTGTTGATGAATAATAGAATTATTATAAAAGCCTGTTATCTCAAATATCTTTCGTCAAAAAGACCGACAATTAAAACAGAATATTTAACTGTCATTATTTAAATAAAGTTTGTACCAAATATTTTAACTGAATGTTAGACTAACATTAATAGTTTTGTTTGGTAAAGTTTGGAAAAATATTTGATTCTGTCAATCAAAGTTTTTGTATAAGCTATTTGTGTGATTTATTTGATAATTGTATATTTTTAGGACTCAAATGTCATAGCGTCGTACTGAACTTTTTAGTTAAATGTGATCACATTTTTTTTATACCTCTCAGGTATATTATAAAAAACTTAAAACGATTCCCACCGAAGAGAAGAGAAGTATCGTCAGGGTTAAATAAAGTGCGTTAAAGAGCCAAGTGTTAGTTTTAGGAAAATATTACACAGATGAATAGGCTCAATAATAAGTTGGTACTTTTTTTTTTATATAGTCAACTAAGTTGATAACGTAACAACAAACGAGGCAATAAAGTTTTAATTTTAATTTGGACCTACTTTCGAAGATAGTTCTAATGATGAACAGATTCTTCAAGATTATTTTTAAAAGATATGAATGCACAACTGCAGATTGCTCGAATAAGGGCCAGTCAAGGCGGGGTTTTTATGCTTCGCTCTAACTGAAATAACGACATTCCAGTAGTCACAAAAAATATTTTTAAGAATTTTTTTAGTTAGTCATTCAAAAGTTAACTGTGTAAATTGCTATTCTAACATCTAGTCACTAAGCTCTACTCATGATCCGTCAACTCTAAAAAACAGGATGTTTTAATGCACATTAGGTATGAAAGAATTCGTTTCATAAAGACGACCAAGAAATAAAACAATTATCAATAAACGATAGTCAATTAAATTATTATTCTGTGGGTTTGAGTATAAGTTTTTTTTTATTAATATATGTTATAACATTAACCTGCAACACAGTGACAGCGGATGCGAAATGAATGTATGGAACAAATAGAAGTGAGAGAGAGTATGTATGTATAAATGGATAGAAGAGTGTATGCGAGTGGAGGGGTGAAGGGGAGTGTGACGTGTGAGAAGCAAGAAAGTACCGTAGACAGCGGGAAGAGAGAGAACCACCTGGCGCGAGCAAGTGTGTGAATGAGTGGAGGCTGTCGCTTGGTCAATTTTGTATTAGATAACTATCCTTATTCTTAATTATAAATAAATCCAAAAAAACTTAAACCATCCTGTGTACAAGGCACTGCCTAACAAACCCTTTCCTTTTATTTACATACATTCACCGAAGTTTTTTAACTTAAGATCGAGTTTGCATGCTTGTTTCTGAAAATAATAAGTGATGATTGACACCTATGTAAACTTACAACAATCTTTTTAGTTTTCCATTGATACATTTACTAAAAGATGTTGCCCATATAGTGTTACTTAGGCCAAGTGTTGATAAAAGTTATCAAACAAAAAAAAGATTCTATTAATCTTTTTTTCTTCCTTCATTATTTTACAGCTGTTCTGACAAGTTGTGCCTACAATTGTTCTGCATTGCTGGATTACTTTGCATATACATGCTTATTGGATAATTGAAAAAACCATCTTTAATCTCATTGTGTTATCAATCACTTACCTAGTAATGAGGACATTTTATTTAACATAATGTAAAGTACTCAGTGGTAGGACAGAAATAGAAATAGCACCAGTAGTTACACAGTCTAATATTAGGAATATTTTCAAATAGAAGACGTTTTAAAATAGGAAAGACAAATTTATTTATAGTATATCTACTCATAGTAATTCCTGATGAATAAAATTATCTTTGAAATTCTTTTTCATTTTTAAGTAAAATAATATGTTTTAAATGCAAAGCATGTAAGCTTGCTATCCAATAATAGATCCCTTTAGTGATATAGGAGGGTTTCTCTACTCAGTACTTGGACACGAAAAAAATCGCTAAAAATTATAATTTATGGTTAGGTATAAGACGTTCAAGTTATTTTCTAACTAAAGTTAAGTTGCAAAATGAATATTGTTACAGTTTTTATTGATATTAATCAGAGTTAAACACATCGAAAAATTAAAACAACTCTGTCCAAGAATAGCTTCTATTCGTAACAGAAGATTTTTCCTATACCTGGTACTTGACGATAAAAAACTCTTTAAATTATTGATTATTACTGAATATAATATGTTAATGTTACTGTTGAAACCTAGAATGATGTTGAATGATGACCAGAAACTATACTATCTAGTGAAAAAGATTGTAATCATTGAGAAGTTGAGAGATATGAGAAAGCATTTTGAAATTAGGTCTACCCTATCATTTTTTTCATTTAATTAACATGGGGTATCTACTGGTCCCAAGTCTCATGTTCGTCACAGTACCTAGAAACTAGTGCCCAGATACTGGATCTTGATGATTTTCCTTTGATATAAATTTTTTTCTTGTTTATTAAGCTGATATCATTAATTTTTTTTTTTTCTAATAAATAAAAAAAAGTTGAAAATGATTAGTGCGATGTATTTCTTAAAAACATTTTTTGTTAGTTTTTATAAATCAGCAAAGAGAATTTGACTGTCAAAAATGTCAAACTACTGGGTACTTTATCTTAGCTTCCCAACCATTGGACCTTAGTTGAAAAAACGCACTTCAGAAATCTGTTTTCGAGAGGTGCAAGCCAAGTAAGTAAAGGCTGAGTCTTAAGCTTGTGAGCACGAGCAACCAAGCCCCAAGTATAAGAACCGTATCCTCAGCCAGTATAATACCATGACTGCAGATTTTGCTAGTATTGTATTCTAGAGAAAATAAAATGTTGGTTTAAAAGTTGAAAATCATCAGAAAGTTCAGAGAAATCAAAAAAACAATTAGTTTATTTGATAATAAATTTTGGCATGATAAATAAAATACATTTTAAATAAAAAACATAGTTATAATAAAAAATTACTAAGAGAAAAAATTTTTTTTAAGATAATACGTCAATCAAAGTTTTTGTNGTTCAAATGACAAGATAACTGTTTTTTTGTAGGATACTATTAATTTTTTTTAAAATACATGGGATTCCTTAAAACTCTTCTTCAAAAGTAATGCAACCATCTTTTCCTTCAAAATATTGTCTAACCAATAAAAAACGTGCTTACTCATATTAATATGCCATATCTACAACAGTCAAAAATTAAAATATTAAATAAAATCTTTTAGGATCCCAGAGAGTTATGTTTTGTTGTCTCTTGACATTCTGTTGTTGTATGCAAATTAATGATATGTGACGGAAGTGTGTGTAACCTCGAAAGATTCCAAGGTCACATTAAGCAATTAGGAATCTAAAATTACCTTGAATAACTTGATGGATTAAACAAAGTGTTTTTCTGTGATTAGTCCTTAGAATTTTAATATAAAAGTTCATCAACACACATGTTGCACTTTTAGGGGGTTACCTTTTTTTTTGGATTTAGTGCTTAAGGAGTTTGTAAAATATTGCTCAAATTCTAACAGTAACAAAAATAATTTAAAATCACTTTTTTACTTTTGTGGTATCGTGGGCAAGAGGGGCGCGTGCTGCCACCGAGCGGTGGCTGCGGGCGGATTGTCGTGCGAGCGTTGGAGTGCTGTCTCCATGTTGAGATGTGCCACGAGCACGAGCTGCTTGTTCAGCTACCGTTTATTGTAATTGAATTGGTGCTTAAAAATAAATAACACATATAATTAAATACATCTACTTGTTTAAGGTGTTTTTATTGTTCATTCCACATCCTACGTCAAGAAATTACAAATTGGCGATGAGGAGCAAAAAAACAAAAAAAAAAAAAACAAAAAAAAAAACAAAAGTCAACGCAAAGACAAATGAAAAGTGTTCTCACCGGCAGGAAAGGGCATGTCATGTGTAGTGTCTTGCAAGAAGTAAGCGTGCAGGTGTAAAGGTAATGAGTAATATCGTATTTAAAACGTGTGGTTTGAACAAAGTTGAGGTAGAGCAACTGGCAGCGGATGTAGAAAAAGAATTAAGTGAGAGCAGTGCATTGATAAAGGATTTACAAGAAAAGTTGAGTGAAGCACAGGCTAAAGTGAACGAAAGCATGGCGTCTAAAGGTAATATTGGGGGCATCAAGCCATTCGGCGAAGGTGACGAGTAGACGTTATGGATTGAAAGGCTTGAACAGTTTATTAAAGTAAATGAAGTTGGTGATGACAAGAAAGTGTCATTATTGTTGACAGTCATAGGAAAAGATGGCTATGCGTTGATCAGAAACTTGTCAATGCCCGATTTACCAGCTACAAAGACATACAAACAGCTCACGAAATTAGTGGCGTCGCACCTTCAGCCCGCTCCAAGCGTGATAACAGAGAGATACAAGTTTAAAAAATGTATTCAAATGGACAACGAATCAGTGAGTGCTTATTGTTCGAGATTAAAAAAGGCGGCAACTCATTGTAAATTTGGCAATGAGTTAAACGATCATTTGCGAGATCAGTTCGTGAGTGGTGTCAAGTGCTAGGCAACAAAGAAAATGTTGCCTAGAGAGAAAGAAGATGACCTTACATTTGACTCAGCAACCAGGAAAGCGCTCGCCATGGAAGCAGCTTCGCGCGATGCCGCGAACATGGGTCTGTGCAGCGGAAATTCAGTGAATTTCATCAAAGGCCAAGGTAATGGGTCACAGAAAAACAAAAACGTCCAAGGCAACAGGATTGGGAAGCACTCGTCGCAAATCAAGTCATTGGAGGGCAAAGCGTGTTATTGTTGCGGCTACACTAACCACATGGCTTCGGAGTGTAGGTATGCAGCGTATGTGTGCAATACGTGTGACAAGTGAGGCCATTTGGTGTGGGTGTGTAGAGTGAATGATAAAAGTAAGCAAGCGAGGAGAGAGTTGCGTGGTAAACGAAATTCGCAGAATTGCCTCGAAGAAGATGATTCGAGCGACGAGTCAGTAAATAGTAATGATACTCTGTTTGTGTTGAAAGGTTAAAGTAACGTGTCTTTGAATGACAAAAGCAAGAAAGTAACTATGGATTTTCTAATTAATGATGTACAAACAGAATTTGAGGTAGATACTGGTGCGGCGATTTGTGCGATCTCCGAGCGTCACTACAAAAAGTACTTAGCACTAATATGTACATTGAACAAAACGTCGCGCCGGTTCAAAAGCTATCCGGGTGATGTAATTATTCCGTTAGGTATAATTTATGTAAAGGTTTAATTCCACGATTTTTAGAAAATATTAGAATTGTTTGTCATGCCTGGGGCTAATAATCCGATAGTAGGGAGAGAATGGTCACGCGAGTTTGGGATTATTAAAGGAGAGAAAGTAACGGAATCGATATATATTAACAAGCTTAGTAAATGTGATTTGAAAAGGGAGTTTCCGGAAGTTTATTCATCATCGCTCGGGTGTTACAACAAAAGAAAGTTTGCATTCAAAGTAAAAGAGAATATTATTCCAATTTTTAAAAAGCCGAGGTCGGTGCCATATGCCATACGTAATAAAGTTAAGGAAGAATTGGATCGCCTTGTGAGGGAGGGAATAATTTTTCCAGTCGAAAGCAGTAAATGGGCTACCCCTATTGTGTCATTGTTGAAAGTAGACGAGAAAATGAGGATATGCGGGGATTATAAGGTCACTTTAAATCAATATTTAAAACTTAATAGGTATCCCATCCCTCGAGTTCACGATGTACTTGCTACGTTAGAGGGTCACGCAGTACAATCTAAACTGGACTTGAAACAAGCTTACCAGCAGATCGAACTTGATGAGGCATCGAAAGAGATGACAACCATCTCTAGGCACAAAGGGTTATTTAGATTTAATAGGCTTGCGTTCAGCATGGCATCGGCCCCGGGCTGGTTTCAGCGAGAGATGGAGGAACTTCTCGGAGATATTGAGGGAGTGAGCGTGTTTTTTGACGATATTCGACTAGGAGGAAAAGATCAAGAAGAGCACGATAAACGGTTGAGGGTAGTTTTAACTCGTTTAAGAGATGCAGGGTTGACTCTAAAGTTAGAGAAATGTCGAAATTATTCAATCTAAATTTAAATTTTTAGGCTACGTTGTCGACAAAACCGGTATCCGTGCATCGGATGCTAAAGTGAAGGTTATTTCGCAAATGCCAAGTCCCGTCAATATAAAGGAATTGCAAAATTTTTGGGGAACAATAAACTATTATTCTAAATTCATTAAAAATTATAGCATGCTCGTGAGACCATTGTATGATTTATTGAAAAAAGATAAAACATGGAAATGGACTGCAGAGTGCGAGAGTGCCTTTACGCGCGCAAAAGAGAGTCTAATGTCATAAGACGTGCTAATGCATTATGATCCACAGTGACCAATTAAAGTAACTTGCGATGCGTCACCTACTGGCATTGGAGCCGTCTTGTCACATGTCATGCCAGATAAGTCTGTGCGGCCGGTTGCGTTCGCGTCGCATACCCTGGCAAAGGCGGAGAGGAATTACGATCAATTGGATCGTGAGGCCTTAGCGATCGTGTATGCAGTAGAAGTGTTTTATACGTTTATCTTTGGTAGAAAATTAATTCTGGAAACAGATCATAAGCCGTTGGTGTTTATATTTGGTAAAAAAAAGACTTGCCTCAAATGTCGGCAAGTCAACTCCAAAGATGGGCCGTTTTCCTCTCCGGCTTTGATTATGAGATCAAACATGTAAAAGGTACGGATAACGAGGTTGCTGATTGTCTGTCGCGATTGAATAATAGTAAGTCGACTGATTCGAAATCAAGCGGTATTTCTTATGTAAATTGGGTATACAAAAATGTAAATTTTATTTCGCAAGAACAAGTCCAAGAGGCAATTGAGTCCAGTAAAGTTTTAAAAAAAGTTCGTCAGTATGTGAAGTATGGCTGGCCGAGCAAGGTGAATGATGAGTTAGCCAAATTTAAAAACAAGGAGCTGGAGCTTTCGATCGAAAATGACTGTCTGATGTGGGGCCATCGATTGGTGGTGCCAGAATCGCTGCGTGTACTGATGTTGAGGGAGCTTCATGATGGTCACATGGGCGTGGTTAAAATGAAGGCCCTGGCCCGATCATACATTCGGTGGCCAGGCATGGACGTAGAGATTGAAAAAATCACGAAGCCTTGCGAGGCTTATCTCAAGTATAATGATAGTCCGCCTAAATCAAAATTGCACGTTTGGGACTGGCCAGACGCCCCTAACGTTTGTTTGCATGCAGACTTCTTAGGTCCACTGGACAGAAAGATGTACTTGATTGTCGTGGATATTCACTCGAAGTGGGTAGACGTCAAGCTTATGCACGACATCACATTAAAGTCAACAATCTACGCCTTCAGGGAGTATTTTGCAGATTGGGGCCTACCCGTTAGCTAGTCACGGACAATGGTCCATCTTTTTGTTTATTTGAATTTGAATCGTTCCTGGAGAACAATGGAGTTCTCCATGCAACGTTGTCGCATTATCACCCTGCAAGCAACGGGGTAGCCGAAAATGCTGTGAAAACATTTAAGAAAAAATGTAAGTCGTTCAGAGGTGAAGACAGATCGCGCAAAGAGTCATTGTCTAAGTACCTGTTCCATGTGAGAATAACACCCCATGTCACAACTGGAGTGTCTCAAGCGGAGCTTCAATTGGGCCGTAAAATGCGGACTCGTTGGGACCTTCTGAGGGAGTCGTCACGTAAGAAGGTTCAACGGAGCCAAAAAGCTCAGGAAAAATTTTTTCATGAAACTAGGAACATTGCATTCGAAGATAACGAAATAGTCATGGCCAAAGACTACAGGAACAACAGTTGAGAGAAGGCCGAAATAGTCAGGCAAGTTAGTCCAGTTTCATATCACGTTAAAACGGATGGAAATGTACTCTGGAAGAGACATGTGGACCAGCTGAAGTCAGGTCACTTGAGCTCGAATATATTGCCGGAAGAGGAGGAGCAACCAAACCGTAGGTTAAGTTCTCAAAATAAAAAATGTAAATCACCGCATGTTGATAAGTCTGATTCTATTTTAAATAATGATAGTAATAATCAACCAGCGGAAAAACGCAAAAATAATAGTAAAACGATTAAGATTAAAAGTAAAGCAGCGCCCGTACCTGTAGAACCACTAAGGCGTTCATCTCGCGTGCCGAAACCTCGGCAGATATTAGATTTGTAAATCCGTAAATTGTAAGGGGGAGGATTGTGGTATCGTGAGCAAGAGGGGCGCGTGCTGCCGCCGAGCGGTGGCTGCGGGCGGATTGTCGTGCGAGCGTCGGAGTGCTCTCTTCATATTGAGATGTGCGACGAGCACGAGCTGCTTGCTCAGCTACCGTTTGTTGTAATAGAATTGGTGCTTAAAAATAAATAACACATTTTATTAAATACATCCGCTTGTTCAAGGTGTTCTTATTGTTCATTCCACATCCTACGTCAAGACATTACAACTTATTTTTATGTTGATGACTCAATTCTCTGTTAAAAAAAAAAGGTTGACGTTATTATTAAGGTTTTACAAAGTTTTAACATTAACATTCAAATTACTCTTAATGTTCAAATAAACAATCCGAAAGTAGTTTTGCACGTAGAGTTAACCATACAAATAAACAAAATTATTACTTATTGTTACCAAAATTGATATTCTTTTAAGTTTTGAACGTCATAAGACAGCTGCATGAGAATGACTTTCAAGTTTACTTTACTTACAAACATATTAAATGAGTACTTCGTGAAATAGACATTAATAGTACTTAAAGAAGTATAAAAAAAGTACCTGTCAATATTTCTACTAGGAAAAATAGGGGTATTATCGTGGTTGCTCCAATTATCGCGGTACTCTCGAATAATGCATATATTTTAATTAAACTGATAAGTTTTGGCTAGTGAACACTTAAAATCATTAAATCATGTTATAGAGTACCTAATTCATTGAACTTTAGTTTCTACATAGTCTTAAAAACTTTACATTTGTATAAAAAAAAATCACTCTCGCAATAACTGGTGCACACATAACTTCTTGCACTACGATAGTATTATTGCGGATACCCTGTTGATTTAGCATTGAAATTTACCACAATAATACGTGCACAATAATACATACACTCCTGCAATAATACGAGCATTGACGACTGATCCTTAAGACCTCTTTTTTTATCGATATTTATAAGTTTATACGTTTATATAAGTGGAATTCAATAGTTTTTGAGTCCAACATTAATAAAAAAAAAAATCACAACGATTTGACGCACTTAATTTCTTAGACAATCGTTTAAAGCTGACTACTAAAAAAACCGTGATAATGCTCCCGTTTAACCTATAAGGTTCGCATATTCTTAAACTTTTTTTAATAAAATAAAATTATACTCAAAATATTTTACTATTAAAGCATTTTTTCTAGTAAATGATAAATTAATTAGTATTATGCAGCTCAGGATATATAAGATAAACTTTTTGTACAATATTA
The DNA here is from genome assembly GCF_000648655.2 of Copidosoma floridanum. The sequence goes on from NW_019379732.1 coordinate 261,069, forward strand.
TTGTTGCATGTAAGGATCTTCTGCAGCAACTGTTCAACAAAATATGCAGGTACAACAAGGAGAGTTCTACAAAAAAAACGTGAACATCTTAATGACATTAGAAATGAATGGGTAGTTTTCATGCATTAGACTTATTATGATCATATGCTTACGTAAGATCATGTACAAATATTGTACAATGAACAGAATCATGATAAACGTTTAATCCCTTGAATGACTACCATTCTGTTTGGTGATCACAACGTTAATGAGAAAAACGACTTTTTTTGAGGCCATACTAATAAAATTTTTTTTTTAATGTTTAACGCTTCTAGTTGTGTATGTTCATATATGTATACATTCTGGAGCCTTAAATTGGAATCATTGTACCATTTATGTTGGTGTAAGTTTATGGTCGTATCAAACTTTTTCCACAAACTTGGGCCATTGTTCGTTACATTTTTATGTAAGTTAATGCGTGAATCTATCTACAAGTTGACAAACGTTGTGAATTTGACACTTTTACCCGTCTGATCTATGTACAAAATTGTTTCTCGATACATCAAACATTTCTTTCTCGGGTTTTAAAAATGGTTGTCTTTATTTTCTTTGTTCATACATTGTTTTTATCTTTGATATTGGAAAATTCCTCATTGTACATTTGCTTCTTTTAATGAAGCCTGAAAAGATCGACACACTTATCATCAAAATGTTTCAGGGATCACTCCTCAACGGTAAGGTCAGCGATCCCTGCCTGGAGCATCGGATCTGCTAATCCCTACCCATATCCCTAACACTGTTTCACGTTTACCCAGGCCCAAAGACCTGTGGGGCAAGGAGAAAACCCTGGAACTACTCTGAAGAAAAATTTCATGAAAAAACCTGCCCCAAAACAGCAGGGTATACATAGGAACTTTTTCCAATGAAATCAGTTTTAGAAAAAATCTGCATACACCGAAAATTCAACCGACGATCCCTAGAACAGCGTTGTATTGGTAATAAGTACGCTTACTACTGAGCCAACGCTGCTGCTACCAAAAATCTCTTCATTATTTTTGTATGAAAGATTTTTTTTAGGTAAACCTATTAAATTTGAAGCTGTTCCACTAGTTTTTTTTTTTTTTTTTTTACAACACATGAAAATGGGGTTTGAGTATACGTAAAAGCATGTGTGTACGTGCATCCATATAAAAAAATAATTGCCGAAGTTTTTGCATGTACTTACGCTTCTCTTACCACTCTGAACCTGTCTCTCGATAACTGTGATGTACATGCTAAAGGATGTTCTGTCGTTGATAAACGAGACAGAGATAGAGGGTTTTTGCTATCTCTCTCGTTCCCTTTTTCTCTCGTGCTTCTGATGTTGATAGCTCTGGTGGTGAACCTTCTATACATATCGACATTGCTACCATGCAGACGGCCAAGCAGAATATTGATATAATCTGTCCCATCAGATTTGCAGTAAGTAGAATGTCAGCTATAGAAGGAGAAAAAAAATTTTTTTGGAAAGGAAGACGTGTGACTAAACGAGTATACGGAAATCGATCAAAACACAGTTTTAAAGGTTAAAATGTAAAAAATTTTAACGGATGCAATAACCACCTTTCTTCCATAACAATTTCTGAAAGATTGAGGTCTGTTGATCTAAAGTAACGATATATATTTTATCTACGAACATTTACAGACAATATGACTTGTAAGAGTTAAAAAATAAATTTTGTTCTTGTCTAATACGCTGTTTAAAAATCGTCCCAGTTTAGCTTAAACTTTTTCAAGGAGATGTGAAAAATGTCAAGAGCACAACTTGAAAAAAAACAATATATGAGAGAATATTAATCATTTTGACACCAATACGAAGGCTTTAGATGGTACGTTCAGTATTGATTGATAATTGTTTTTAAAATATTGATAAGCTAACAAAGTTCCAGTATATAAGTAACTTTTCTTTAAAGGTACTTTTAATTTGGGCAGGGATAATACTTACTCAAAAAAATGGCTCTCTTTGACAAATACTTCTACATTAATTTAAAAAACTTTTAAAAAGTAAAAAAAAAGACTGGAAAACCCATAGAGTAAATGGATAGTGTCAGTTGCATGAAAATTTTGGGAAAAGAAATTTTATCTAAAATAAAAAATGTCTTAAAATTAAAAAATGTCGGTAGGCTTTCTGTGTATCTTTTTGTTAAGATATTGACATGCAAAACATTAATAATCCTCATTCTTACTTTTTTTTAATGAAGAAGATTCTTATTCTTATTTAAAAAAAAAATCATTTCTTTTAAGAAGTAAGATATATTTGTGACTGTTTTATGATTGAAAATAGTTAATTTATTTTGTGATGTTACGTGGGGCTTACGGTGCAGGAATAAGTAATAGGCGAACTTGTGGTTTACTTGTGCTTTATTGCAATTACTTATATTTGATGGAAGTTGTGCGTGTCCTAATCTCGTGGCCACGGTCCTTCCACTCTCGTGTCTCTAGCTGATCTCCCTTTTACTTTATTCTTTCGCTCTCCCCTTCCTATCACTTCTCCTCTCTATTGCCTTACTTTTTGGACCCAAGCTAGCAAAGGTGCACACCCGCATAGCTGTATGCTATCGTACATAACACGTCCGAGGCCGTGACGCTGACGTCCTTGGCGGCAATTTTCTTCTCTATCTGCATGTTTGTGGTAGAGTTGTATCTGTGTTATGTTGTTGTGTTGTATAATATTTTTGGTTGGAGAAAAGAGAATGGTTTGAAGTGCTCCGTCCCTATTTTCTCTAATGATTTATTTTGCTGTAGTCAAGTGTCAAAGATGTGGAGGGTCAAGGACTTACTGTTTAACTTATTTCTAGTTGTGTTGATATTAATTGTGCTCAAGGATGTTGAGGGTCAAGGACTTGCTGTTTGAAACATATTTCTAATGTCATCACTATTTTGGCTAATCCTACGATAAATTTTTATCGACGTGAAAACTATTTTCTTAATATTATTATTATTATCATAATTATTATATCTTTTTTTTAATTACTACTTATATTTCATTTTACATTAAAGGATGTATTTGCGTCGAAAATATCTGTGAAAAAGTACATTCATTATAATATTTAAAAAACACAAAAAATCTATAATTTCGCTTATTTTCAGCCTATTTGTATTACATACTCATAGTAGCAATTTTGATCCACAAATGTTTTATGATCGTTGTCGAGTATGCGCTGGTCATTAAAAAAAATTTTTTTTTTTTGTTACAGTTTATATCGATTTATTTTTCTCTTAGTATTATTTTATTATTAGCGCTATACTCCTTTTACATTATTGCTATTTATCTTTCAAGTTGATCCCTAGGTCACCGAGTGATGTTGCTCTCCGATGTTGTCTCATCTACTGTTCGCTTTCTGTTTTGTTGATCGTTATCTGTAACCAATCTATAACACGTATTAGTAAAAGGGGCCCCCCATAGGAAACAGCACTTAGATTCAACTGTTGTTATGAAGAAAGAAAAGGTGTGTTGAGTAAATATACTGAATCTTCGCACCCAACGTACTACGGTAAAATTGATCTGTTAATAATCTATTATGTGAATAGACTCCTTCCATTTAGTAGATAAATCTTACATTCCTTTTGTACGTGAATTTTCTTGCCTTGTATTGAACTCTTACTTTTCTATAACTAACTGGTTTTTTTTTTTTTTTTACAAAAGTCTTATACTAGGCTGCTTATAAAATATAGCATCGTTTTTTAACTTTTTTTTTCATTGCTTTTATTGGTGGACTCTGAATGATGTGCTAATTGAGTACGCGATTCAATCATATAAAAAATATATATATTTTTTTCACCCTATGTCAGTTAAAATGTTTCTCAGGTATAATAAATGTTTGGTTCTTTTTATAATTTGGGACTGTGTACATTGTTTCTGGTGCGTATATTTTCTGCCGTTATAGTGTTGCTTTTGACTGATAATATCGTGTGGTATTTTAGTAGCAGGGTTGCTCAATTATTCTGGCAATCTATGTTTTATTCTTACTGCGGAATCTTAAGAAGTATATCACAGGTATCAGCTTAGGATGTTCTGACTTCGTTTATGAGACTGATGACTCGTATTATTTTCTTGAGCAGGGTTTTTTTCTGCATAAATACACAGGTATGAGCGTATACACAAATTTTTTTCTTTAATATATATGTGACAGCCATTGCATTTTCTTCTGAGAACTGTGTCCTATAGGCTCTACAATGTTGTGTTACTATGTATTACAGTTGTCATTGGTATTGTAAAATGTTGCCTTAGATTTCGTTGTGATTTTAATCCTTTTCACAGTGGAGGAGACCTTATCTTAAATGTCTTCCAAACCAAATGTGTGTGAGTATTTCCCTTGTTCAGTTTTATTTTAGTCTCGTTGTGTAAAACAAAACTCCAGAATTTCCAGTAGTTGTTCTTGTCCTCTGAAAACTATTGAATCTGAATCTTACGATTAATTATGCAATCATAGTTTTTTTTCTCTGTGATCTCCAGTAGACGATTTTTGAGGTTGAACGAGGGTCTATCTATTTTTACATTTTGATAGTAGGTAAGAAGTATCAGGTGTGACCATGAATGGAGTAGTTGACGGATTTTAGCTGAGGGGGCGTTTAGTAAAAATTTCTAATTGTAGCTGTATTTCTTGGTAATTAAAATTTAAAAAGTTTGAAAATGAGATTCTTTTCTTGGAACTTTGCATATCTTATCTCCTTTAGAATCAATTAATTGCACAATTATGAAGTATGTCACATATAATCGTAAGTGTAATTAAAAATGTTTTGTTACAAATCCTTTTTTTGTTTTTTTATTGTTAATAATGTTTTTCTTTTGATTGTTTTTTTCCATGTTTTTTTTTTGTCCTTACAAAAAAACAATACTAACAATTATTGTTTATTTATTATCATTATTAATTTTTTTTTCCTATAGTTTTAAGTGTAAACATATGATTTTCTCATTATAAAGAATATCTCTGATTGTTGTTTTTTTTCTTTTTTTTTTGGCAATGCCTTTCATGTAAAGAAATGCAAAATATAATACCTTATCACTTTTCTTATTGCTTATTATCTCGTACGTTGGGTGTTGTGCAGCCAGAAAAATTTGACACGCGTGTACTGTTCTCATTTTTTTTTTTTGCTTTTACTTTGCGCGTACGTCTAGGGGCCTCAATGAGGGAAAAAATTTTTTTTTTTTGTACGTATTTTATTAATATTTTATTTTTAGAAAGGGGGGTGTTGATTGATTGAATGTCTGTTCGTTACGTGGTTACTTGTTTTTTTGTGTTTTCTAACCTCATAATTCGTTGTTCTCTTGCACCTCGTTCGAGGGCCGCAAATTAAAAAGAGTTTCCCTTCTAATGAGTTCTATACGTACTTATTGGTGTTGATTTTGTAAGGTAAAGTTTCCGATTTCTAAAACGTCTGTACGGTACGCTTATGTGTGCATTTTTTTCTATCTGTCTACATTTTAAATTATTTACTCTCTATATTTCTGCACTCTCGTTTTTGTCCCTCCAAAGGCCGAAAAAAAGAAAAAAACACGTGTTTATTCTGTAGTGTCTTCCTTCTTTTCCTTCTCGTTTTTTGCTGGGTGTGGCAATTTTAATGTACACCTCTTTTTGATTTTGTCTACATGTGCTACGCGTATTTCGTTGTCTTTTTGTAATTTTACATTGTAGTTTTTTTAATCTATGCCCATTATTTCATATAGCCCCTTAAAATGGTAGTCGTACTTCCCTTAGGACGGTTCTTTTGTTATGTACACCATTTCCCCTTCCATGAAGAACTTTGTATTCAGTTTCTTATTGTAATAGTATTTTGATCTGTACTTATTTTGCGTATGTGTAATACCTGCTAGCTTTTGTTATTGTGTAAGATTTCCTGTTATTTTTTCTAGTAAGTCTGTGTAAGTATGTCCTTTTTCTGGCTGCTTAAAGCTTGATGGAAGTTTTGCACGTTGGCCGAATACAAGCTCATGTGGGGAGTAGCCTGTGCTCTGATGTATTGTATGCCAGTGCACACAGTGGTAGTTGTACCTTGTCCTATTTTTCGGTTTAGCTAAAGTATGCCTTTAAATATGCTGTCAGAACGTGGTGCATACGCTCGATCGCACCGTTGCTTTGCGGGTGGTAAGCTGTGCTCCCAACCTAATGGACTTCAAATAGTTTGGCGAATTCCTTTATAGTTTTGTTCATGAAGTGTGTCCCCCTATCCGATAAAAACTTCTCTGGGGCTCCGAAGTATGCAATGAATCTGTCCGTTAGGGTTCTTACTGTTTACTTTGCCGTTGCTTTCTGAAAGGTGGCCAGCACTACATATTTGGTTAGCCAATCTCGTACTGATAAAATGTGTGTATTGTTGTGAGCTAATCGTTGGTTAATTGGTCCATAGAAGTCCTTCGATATATTTTCAAATGATCTACTTGAAGTGTCAGTGATCACCATGGCTTGTTTTATTTTTACTCACACTAGCTTTATTGTTTGGCTAGACGAGCAGCCAAGTACGTGTTGCTCTACGTCTAGCCTTATATTTCGGCAATAATATTCTTCTGATATTTTGCTTTACGATTAATTCATACTACGGTGTCCTCTTACTGCCATCTTGTGATATTCTTCGATAAATTTATATCTTTGATCTACTGGTGGCACTATCAATGTATTGGTGTACAACGTAGCGCTCATTTTTATGCCTTTGAGGATTTTCTCAAACTATTCAACTACGTACGTCCATTAGTTAAGATCAAGTTTTGCTAAGTCTCTTACCAGTCTTATCGTTTTCAACTTGTTTACCATTGCCAGTGATCCAAGGTCTATCACGCATTTCTTTATGTCGTATTTGAGTGCTGAATCCTCGACGTGAGTTTTTGCGTAGATTCGACTAACGCACTCTTTCCTTATTTTGAATCGTATGACATCACTGACTGCCTCTGTCTCCTTATTTATGACTCCCAGGATTAAATAGCCGCTCTAGTATAGCGCGTTCATAGTCTCTGTGTCTGAAATATCGTATGTTATTGTGAAGAACGCTAGGTTGTCGATATACCTAAACGGGTGATCTTCGACTTTTCCCATTTTTCGAAATGGGGTGGGATCTGCGTTGCCTTGCGGGGCCCATGGAGGTATGTTGCAAGGCTATTGTACCGTACATACTCTATACTTTTTTATTGTGCCCACTTTGTCGAAAATTTTTCGCTCCTCGCCCGTACTATCATCGCTTCCTCCTATTAAAGCTTTGGTTAGGCCCCGGTCACTATCTGGTGAGAGAGAGTCTCGTTTGGTGTTAGCATTCAGTGGTAGTGGAGGTTTAGACTGGGGTATTATGCGCTCTTTATCAGCCTTTTCTTTTCCTTTCTCTCTCTCATTTTCTTCTTCACTCTCCGTATCCCATGCATCCTGTTTACCATTCTCTCTGTCTCTTTTGTTTACATATTGTTCGTTGCTGTTTCCTTCAAGAATTTCTTCTGTGTTATCTTGAGATTCCTGATTACCGGGGTCGTCCTCTTGATTTCCATTATTATTTTAAGGTGAGGCATCACTATTGATTTCCTCTAGGAGGGCTTGGTAGTGCTGGCTTACAAGGTGTATGTGATTATATTCTGCGTCTTTCCCCTCTATAAAGTGTTGGTATACTATCTTACCAGGTGCCACTTGTAGGTGTATGCATATGCTTGCTTCATACTGTTGTGAGAATATAAAAGCGCACTCTCAGTTGCCGAATTCATGGTTGTTATTAAGTACTGTGTTTGCTTCTTTGGGTCTTTACATTTATTTATCCATTTTGACTCGCGTAGCGCTTTCCTAAGTTCGTCTGTTGATTCTGCTAATTTGTACAGGAGTATTAGGCAATGAAACAGACAGCTCTCATCTCTAGGGACGTCGATCGTTCTTAGCCGTTTTTAGGGTTCTGCGCATTAGATCCCTGATATTCGAGTATTCGCATCTTCTTCATCGTTCATCACGATTGGTATATCATCGCTTTTCCATACGTCGATTCTTATGCCTTCTTTTCTCCTAATATATTTCTGCTCAACGTCGATTGAGACCTTTGCTCAGAATCAATTTGTTAATTTGTTAAGTATTGATTTTAAATTGGTAATTGGACCTCTGTTGTTATTACAACTTTTTTTTCGCTGTCGGGTTTTGTGCATCTGGTGGTCGTTGGCTCGCATGTTCGTTCAGTGCCATTCGGCTTAGTTTGGTCATTTTTATCCTTTGCTTGTCTACCTGCTGTCTACCTTTGGCTCTACTCTCCCTCTACTGGTCCTGTACTTCTCTTTTATATTCCGATCTCTCCTTACCTTCTTTGTCTCCGTCAGGTGTTGTTGTCGTTGCTGATTCTTCTATTGCCTCCCTAGCTTTCCGTTCTCTCTCTCTTTTGCTCTCCCCAGCCTCGCTATTCCGTGCTAGTTGGAATCCCCAATGTTCTGCCAGCTTGGGTTTTCTCTGTGTTGCTGCCAGTAAATCGCAAATCACAATAATAATTTCTTCCAAGTAGTGCGAATGCTCGACAGTATTTAAAAAAGTAAGGATTCTCCTATCACGTGTATCCAAATGACGTTTATGAGTTCTATTTTGTATTTTTTTTGCGGTACCTTCGTTTATAAATGGTATGCTCGTTGTTTTCACCTCTTTTTCTATATTTTTTTCCTTGCGTATGTACGCTTGTTTGTTGTCTGCTGGTCTTTGTGACAAAATTTTCTCTTTGTCGCTTATCGTTGTAAGGTTATCTTTTTTTGTCTTATTTTTCGGTTTTTCCGTCATTTCCTGTTTTAATCTTGTATCTGTATTACTGTGATTGCTAGTGCTTAATCGCTTTCTCGAAGATTAAGTTTTTTAGGCTTTTTTTTAATTACTTTCTCGTCTGACTCCTCTGAGTCAGATGTTTTTATTTTAACTTTCTTATTCTTTCGTATTAGATTTCTCTGTATCCTTGTACGCATTTTATATGGTCATGCCGGTGGCACGTTTACGTCTTAGTGGTTGTCCCTTTTTTGTTTTTCCGCGAGCTCATACGACTCCTGGCGTGGTAGTTCTGGGTTGTCCTCCCCTTCTCATATTATTGGATTATGAGACAGGACATCCGGTACCTTGTTTATTAGTCCAGGTCTGTAAACAACATTAAACTCATTTCCTCAAAGTTCTGCCTTCTACCTCGTAAATCTTAGGTCCAGCTTGTTTGATGTGTGAAAATCCTTGAACGGATCGTGGTCTGTTACAACTGTAAATTTACGACCGAATAAGTATGGACTAAATTGCTCTTTGGCGTACACTATTGGTAACATTTCCATATCGTTGGTTGAGTATCGTAATTCACTTCCTTTCAAGCATCTAGACGCATACTCACAGGGGTAATCTTCACCTATCTCTCCCGGGCTTTAAATTGCTCCAATGGCGTAGTCGGATGCGTCAGTTGTTACAATTAGGAGTTTGTTTATATCTGGGGCTATCAGTACAGGCTTACTGCACAGAGCATTTTTAAGTTCTATAAACGCTGGTTTTTTCCCCCATTTAATTTCTGTTATTTTTCTTGTAAGCTTTGAGAGAGGTTTGGCTATTTTTGAGTAACCCTTGATGGAGCGTTGATAGTATCCTGCTAGCCCGACAAATTGTTTCATTTTTCTTGCATTTGTTGGCTTAGAAAAACTTTTTAGTGCTTCAATTTTTTCTGGATTTGTTTTGATTTGGCTATCGCCTACAATATGACTGAGCACTTTTGCTTTCTTTCTAAAAAATTGACATTTTCTCGGTTCTATTGTGAAGTTTGCTTTGGCTAACCGTTTTAAGATCCTTTTAAATCTTATCCTGTGTTGTTCCAAGTTTTCTGCGAATACCATGATGTCGTCCATATATACCTCTATTTCACGTCCTTGTAGGCCCGCTAGTGCTTTTGTTATCGCTCGCATGAATGTACTTAAGAAGTCTATGCATCCCATCGGCATTTGTTTATATTGGTAATGTCTGTTTGGTCCTAAGAACGCAGTTTTATGACCATCCTCCTCGTGAATTTCTACTTAGAAAAACCCACTCTTCAAATCTACCACGGTTATATATTTTGCAACTGCTCAATTTCACAAGCTTTTATTCTGGAATGGCAGCAGATAACACATACCAACCGTTATTTCATTTAATAGCTGGAAATCTGTTACGAACCTCCAGCGTTTTTGCTTGTTTGGTTCCACGTTTTTCGGGACAATCCACATATTAAACTTATTGGGATGTCGAGGGTTCAATTATTTGTTGTTGAAGTAGCTTGTCTATTTCTCTTTGCATTTGCTCCTTTAGTTTTTTTGGATAACGTACCCTTTTAGCAACGATTGGTCTCTCTGTAAACGTTGTTATTCTATGTTTAAATAAGTTTGTAGCCTTTAGTGGCTCACCATCGAGGCCAATTATGAAAGGATTGTACTCTATAAGATTCCAGATGTTGTCTAGTTCCTTCATATTGCAGCCACATGTATCGAAAATTTCCGTTATTTTGTTTATTTGAGCCGCTATATCCGATTTCTCAATATCTACAGAATTTTTGATGTCACTCTTAAAATTGTACTTATTTTTACCGCTTATGGTACTGTTTTCTTTTATAACCTCATTATCTTCTTCATTTTTATCTGAATTTTTAGTAACAAAAAGCCCGATCATTGTGTCGATCAACCCTTTAGCGTTGTTTCCAGCGATGCTGAATGTTTTCGCCCCTTGTCTTGTTTTGCATTTAAAAACATTTACCTCTGATACTGGCACGGCAATTTGTTTGTCTGTTATGTTTATAATTTCCGCATATATTTTTAAGTTTTTATTTTCTCCTTTAAAATTACCAAATAAGATTCCCTCTTTTGTGTTTCTTAGAGGGACCCAGCAGACTTGTACGTGGCTGCTATCATCTTTTATACATGCAAATATTATTTTCCTTGACTTTGCGGGGATTTTAAAATGTTCTGGTTTTAGTATTAGGATTCTGATGCCTTTTAATTCAAAATAATTTTCTTTAGCGTTCATGAGGCCATTACATAACTTAAGCGCGTCCCAGCCAATAATGCCTTCCATCTCTATTAAAAAAGTATCTGGGACTACTTGCAGATTTATTATGATACCCTTAAAAGGTATCTTAGTGGTCCCTAACGTGCCGCGTGCTCCGTCAGTGACGCCAGTTATTAGGACTTTTTCTCTGCTCTCTATGTGCGTGTCTGTAGAGAGACAGCATTCTTTTATAATTGATACTTCAGCACCAGTATCCGCGTAAAACGTTGCACTATATGATTGCAGTTGATTGCTGCTAATTATTACTGATGGTGGTGTGCTTCCCATACTCGTAATATTTACACTGCGAATAGGTAGGCTTATGTTTTCCTTGATGTTTTCTCCGTCAGCTAAAAGGCTACTAGTCATCGGTTCTGTTTCAACTCTTTTTGCTTTGTAAATATTTTCAGCCATTCGAGGAGCCTGCTCGGGGTCTGTTTCACTGATATGAACTTTGTCTGGTTCCGTTCGCTCCTTTTCTTCCTTGGCTGCCTCTGTCTTATTCTTACACTGTTTCTTTCTTTCTATTCTTAGGGAGCTGATCGACGCTTGGGGAGCACGACGAGCGTCCTGCATGTTTAAATGTTCCGTACTATGTGTAAACATTTTTCCATCAGGTGCATCATTTGTTCTATTTGGAGGTCCTCTGTCGTTGTAATTTTGGTCCCTATTGTAGTTTTTGTTACAGTTATAATTGCCTCTATAATTATTGTAGTTACCGTACTGATTATTGTGATTGTTGTTGTTATTTCTCGGGTAATCAACGTTCCTGTTGCAGTTGTTACATCTGTTGTTACCCGCATTATTATAGGGGTTCCTTCCATAATCGTTGTTATAGTTTTATTTATACGTATTAAAGGGGTATCTATAATTATTTTGGTAGTTAAAATTTCCTTCTAAATTTTCCCTGTTATTGTTGTTGAATTATTCGCAACCGTCACTCTGATTTATTCTTCCACTCTCTGCGTCTCTCACTTGTGTGCAGCATTCGCTTATGTCGTGCCCCCTGCGTTTGCAGTAAGCCCAATTTTTGACTCGTACATTTTGTTTATGTAGCGTTGTCTGTGCTGGTAAGTCATTTGCTTTTACGTCCAGGTTTTTAATTTTTTTATTTGTCACGTCTGCTACCAGTTTCAAACATAATTTTGTAGCATGCTCCCTATATTCATTGCAATACGAGCAGCATTAATAATCCCTGGTTGTTTTACCTTTTTCTGTTTTTTTATGTGCTTCTGCTTGCTCTTGGTTATGCGCACAGTCGTCCGTATCTCTTGTTTCTATTCTCGCTAGGCATATTTAAGCCTCGATTCTTGCTGGCATTATCTCACGTAAGCTGAGATCGCTTTTCATTTTCAGCGTGGCTACCATAGCTTCACTCAATGTTTTTGGACTAAGGCATGTTACCCTGTAGTTATAAGGCGATTGTATCCCGTACGTGTATTGCTTTATGGATTCTTTTTCAGCGCTCTCTTTCCATTCCTGTCATGGACTAAGGAATAGCGTCATGTTCAAGTCGTAAAGTGTTATTATTTTATCGTATGTTTTCTTTATCTTTATGACTTTTAATTTTGCCAATAACGTATTGACGCTCCCAATGCTGCTGTATCTGTTTTTTAGTTCTACTAAAAATTGGTCTACAGACAGAACTGTGCTAGCCGTGGTATAAATTCGACTGCTAGTGAGCCAATAAAAAACTTTTTGTATACAAGGAATATAGTCCATGATATCATTTTTAACATTTGCTTGAATAGAGGTAACTTAACGAAATTGCCATCAAATGTTGGCACGTTTGTTGCCAAGTGGATTAATGACGGTATTGTGCTCTAAATTTGGCGTTCGTAATTAAAATACCAGTATAATGTGGAGGTACCGTAAATTGGTTTTAGGCATTTAAGTAATTTGTGTTCGCGCAATTTGATTCAAATCCCTCTGCAGGATGGGGTTGTGTCTTAGTATTTTGTCTACAGTTTTTATTGTTATAGATCATATCGTGAGCAACCCCCTTACTCCCAATTACATGCTCCTCTTGAACTACTGAAATTTGCATTTGTGTTTGACGCTGCGTAATTCTTTCGTGGCCAAACAAAATATCTACACAATTAAAACATCCATTATAACAACAAACATAATGGATGTTTTAATTGTGTAGATATTTGGTTTGTATATTGTTGCGCTACCAGTGCAGCTGCTTCTATTACTATATCGTATATATTTGTGTTGTGTCCAGTTCGCGCTTTATTGTTAGGTTGATTAATGAAGGGTTAGCTCTTTTCAGTTGTCGCATTTTCACGCTTGGCGTGGGGAGTTCATCACTCTTTTCTACTTTTTTCTACTTTTTACAGAAAATCTGCTCTCCAGTGTATTTTTTGCCATATATGCCTTGGGTCTTATAATTACCTACAAAATGGTGATGGTTAAAGGTCGCTATATTTTTCTGTCTATCAATTAATGTCATTTAAATTTAAGAAAGTTATTTCTTTTCCACTTTAAATATTCTAAATCCATAAGTGTTGATGGACCTAAAATTGTTGAAAAATATTGCTATCACTTATACAAGTTAGTAGAATAAAGTTCGAAACAATCGGTTTTGAACTGTTAGACTAATTAACCATTGAAACTTTTGAATAAACATAGTTGCATTATACTTTAAAGTTTTTGGTACTGTCTAATTTTAATTAAACCTGGTTAAAAATTTTTTAGAAACTATTCGAATTTAATATTTCGTTGAGACTAAACAAGTTAGCAAACAAAAGTTTAGTATGTTTATTTGTTGAACAATTTATAAGTTCTGCCCCTTACTTTTTAACATTCAGTGGTAAAATACTGGTACTTCTTGTGGGAAACTAAACTTTCTTTTCACTTAGAGTATAGTTTAACGAAATAAAAAATTTTTACTACTTTTTTTTTGTTTTCAGTGCTTTATTTTTTTAATCTCTTCAATTTGTTTTGATATTTATTATTTTTTTTTTTTTTTCTAATTATTATGACATTCAAGGATATAAGCAAAGAAGCTGATCTAGCTTCAAGAGTACGGTCACTTAAACAATACCATAGAGCAAGGGAAGACCAAAAATCACTAAATCCCCTTGAATTATCAAGAAACGTTACCCTTAATAATTTAGCTTTAGGTATTACTTAAGCTGCCGTACTCATACCCATGTATAGTGGCTGGAAACACACTACTCAGAGATTTTTTGCAAGATATTAAAATGGTAGACCCTTATCTCAAGTACGGAAGAACCCACGTTTTTAACAGCAGTCATTTCCAGGTTAATGGGTGAAGAAAGAATTTGTTTGGATGGATTAACAATAAAAAAAACTGGGTGGGTGTCTCGGGACTCCCAGCAAAAGAAAAACTTCTAACTCAAATGTTATTGAGCCCAGTATTACAGAAATTGAAAAAATAAGAGTGTGCCTTATTTCAATATGTTCTTAAGAATATTACAATAGTGTAAATATTAATTCTGTTATATATTCATGCACGTGCGTGCATAGAATACCTTCATTTTCATATACTACTCATGTTACACGTGATATATGCATTCTCAGAAGCTTCATGTTTTCTATGATATATGATTTATTAATATAAGTACGAGTTGTTTGTCATGTAATGCACAACGAATCAAAAATTTCCAACATACTGCCCCGAAAAAAGTTCTTTTGTCTAGTGACGCAGGAGAAAATTCTTTTTAATCAAAAATTACTGTTTGTTCATTCAATATGACAATAAACATGTATAATCAATATATATTAAAACCTCTGTACTTGACAAAAAAAAGTTTTTTTTTAATTTTGGCTACCATAAAAGTAAGATAATTCACACGGTCTGATTGAAATTAAGGAAAACAATAAACATGAAGCTATTCTTCGTTGTATGACTGAAATTTTTTAATCAATCTGTTTTTAATGATTGTTTTTAATATAATATCAAAAATTACCCGTGCTTAACTGATTTCTACTAATTTTAAAATTCATGATAAAAATATAGTTTTTGGTCACGTGACAATTATTCTTATGATACATGATAGAGAATACAAAATAAATCAAATAATTTGTAGGATATGTAGGATGTAATCTTGCCTTTGGGATATAACTTATTATTTATAAAATTATTACAATTGTTTGTGTGAATGCATATAACATATATTTTCGTACCTGAATAACTTTTTTCTATACATGGAACTTTTTTTGGTCCATCTGGCTTTCCTTTCTAGATAAAGCTGTCTTTCGAATTTTGAGAGATTACATTGTATTAAACATTTATTAAATATTTTTTCAACAATCGTATTAATGTTCCAAACATGCCATATTACATAAAAATATTTTTTTAATTTTTTCTTTTCAAGATACAGTAAAATATTAAGGTTACGTTTGTGCATAATCATACCCCTCTGTACTTCTGCACGTTGATCATGTACTTCCTTAGAAACTATTCAAAAACAGTTATTTTGGATGTATCTAGCTTTTTTTTGAGAAATGATTGTTTCTAAAACTTCGAGAGGTTATCTTTTGACAAAAATTATTGAAGATTTCATAAATGTCCATTTTGATTTTTCAATCACGGCATACACAAAAAAATTTCTTCGACTCGTTCTTTTTAAGATACAGTCGAAAAAAACAATAACTAAGGTTATGTTTGTGCATATTTCAACCCCTCTATATTTGTGCACCGCGATTATATAGTTCTCCGTTGGGGAGCTCGTTAAAACTGTTATTTTTAGTCAATTTTGCTTACCTTTCGAGATACAGCGTTTTTTTTGTATTAAGAGGTACAGTTAACATATTACATGTATATAATGTATTACATATTATATGTTTAAATATTTATATATACTTTATGTTGCTACATTACCATTTTTACGATGCAGCAGAAGTATAGTGTAGTATAGAGAAAGGATATTTTATATATATAGAGATGGCGTAACTGCGGCTCACCAATATGTGCGTGCCAGAAGAAGGGAAAGAGAGGAAAAATGATAGACCAACAGATTGTCTGCACTGCAGTTAGCACTGGCTAGTTCCTACGGGTATATGATATCGAATACGTGTACGGCAGTGTTTGCTCACTCCCTTACTTGTTTTAGAGGTTAACTCCCCATATAAGGCGTGCCTACAGAAGTTTTAATTCAATAAAATAAAAGAGCTGATAAGCTGTTTAAAGGCATATTTTGCTTATTCTAAAACTTACAATTAATACAACACTGGAGTTGATAGTTCTCATATAAAACAGGTAGAAACTCCCAGCGATTTTTATGAGAAAATCTTCCAACTCATCAATGAGGGCACTAGAGCAGCAAAAATAGTAGCCACTTTCAAAATATTCCTAAACACCAATAGACAGATTTAAAATTATGTCTAGTGATGATTGGCCGTAAATTATTTAGGCAAAGCCTGCACGATGTATTCAAAGCCAATATGATGTAAAATGTATTAAAAACTTTTGCCGGTTCCTTGGAGGTAGTTTCAAAAGCTAAACAAGTTAGGAAAATATCATAACTCAACACTTACGCTACCATGTACCACCAGAATTTACATATGTTCCCTGTTCAGCAGTAAAACTTTACAGCAAAACAAAAATTATTCGTACACTAACAAAGCAGACAAAAACATTTCAAACGTTTTCAGCCCAATCAAAACCATATACAACAAGTTAAATATAACGATCCCTGTTTGTGTGTATGTGTGTGTGGTATCTTCGTTGTGTCGCGGAATGATTGGAATGTGTATTGCGGACGTGTGAAAGAGATACTGTTGTTGTGGGACTAGCTTGTAGAGCCTATGCGTGAGATTGTGTTTGTAGCGTTTTGGGCGCTTCGAAGAGCGCGTGAGGTGAAAAGCGTCTCAATTGCAGGCTTAGTAGAGCTAGAGCTAGCTCAGATAATAGTTAAGGGAGCCAACCTAACTGATGGAGCACACAACAAGGCTCGCGTGACAGAAAGCATAGTAGATTGTCGACAAGCTGCCCTCAACACACCAGACCTGTGCTTCTTGATTTTAAAACGACGTAACAATCAACTTCATTGCCGTTGGCAGTGCCCTGGCGTGAGCATTGGATCGACCATTGCCAGGAACATCAACGTCAGAATTTGAAGGGCCTCGTCGTCGGCAGAAGCGTTAATTTACTAGTAAGGTTGAAATAGTGTCGAGCGCAGGTAGTTATGGTCTGTTTTTAAACCTCACTTGAATATCGAGCGTTTCGTTTTTGTAAGTGGCCAAGCACTGCGTGATATAATCATAGTCTTTTTTGTTGGTAAATTAATGAATCTCACGGTCAGTTATATATATATATATATGGTTAGCTCTTTTNTGTACAATATATATATATATCATTTGTGTTTTGCTCTATCGAAATTCCAAATTCCAATCCTTCATTATCATACCACAGAACTCGTTGCTCCATCTCACTCACTACCTTGATTAGTGGAGGCGTCAACAATCCCAATACGTACAATCGCGAGGATATATCTTATTATAACAACAATAATGATACCAAAGTTCTTTATTTACGTTTAATTTAAACAGAAAAAAATATAACACCCAGTTCTTTAATATAAAAATAATGAGTTGACTAATAAATCAATATAATTGATGCAAAAATCGAGCGAAACGCAATCTTATTAACCTTTAAAATGAAAAAACCATTGAAATCTCTCCCCCACCCAATTAAAATATCACCTTAATTAATTCTTAGCTTACTGCAGTGTGTTTTTGGTTATTCTTATACTTCTTCAATAGCCAATTACCCCTGCACTTGCAAAAATATTCAGACACCACGAAAATCACGAAATGACACTAGCTTTTGCTCAAGGTCGAACTATTTCAATAATCAATAAAACTTTAGACAAAATTCTTCTTAACTAAGCAATCCTTTCAACAGAAATAGTGCTCGTCGTCCAGACATAGCAGCAAGCAAAGACCTAAATCAGCATCGACTGATGAACCAATTTGTGCAATTGCTCGAATATCACTGAAAATTTTAGAAGTAAATGAAAGATAATACGATGACACATTTGTCATACATAAGAAAGCTGACTTCGATGCCATAAAAATATATTTATTACTACCAATCGTTATTATAAGTACTTATACACAAATTCCCCCAACTAGATAAGCCTTTCTAAATATCATAACATTAGAAACAGTGACGATCAATATATTTGACTGGTAGCCCCCTCTGGCTTCGTCCAAGACTCACCAAATAGAACACCCTAGTACAGTAATGTACAATGTAAAACGTTTTCAATTAAAAATTTTAAATCTTTTTCTGACACTTTTTAGAAGAAAAATCTCCTTATTGAAAACGTATTTGTAAGTAATCCAGACAGTTTATTTGATCAATAAATAAGCTGTAAGAATTAAAAAAAAATACAATTATTCTAAAAAGTACCGTCAGAGGTACCATACGTTTCTTATGCCTTAAAATAATTGTTGGCCATAAGAAGCTATCAAATTGCAGTTACTCCCATATTCTCCACAAAAAGTGCTATTTCTTATTGCTCTAAAGATTTAAATTCACAAAATATGTACAATTAAAACATTTTTTTCTCTTGTCTCACAACTCCATTACCAGAGCAACAAAGTCCTGGAACTTAATTCTTACATTTTTTATTGCCACAAAAATTCAAATATATAGTCTACCAGTTTTACAATCTGCAAGATTTAAAAAATTACTGTAAGGGATATAATACAAAGTTGATCCCTCACTTTATAAGTTTTTTATTTGTCGATTTTAATGCTGCTACTTCAATCTCGCTAAATGTTTTGCATCAGTTTCTTCATGCCTATCTTTTTTTAACTTTATTAAAACCTAATGTATCAGTTGGCAAAGTAGTTTAACGTTAGGCAGCCCTTGAAAGAACGAATGAGATTGATAGTTAAGTAAGGAACGTACATACTTATAATGGCCCTTTAGAGGGTTAGTGGTTAAATTTACAACTATTCCTTATTATTATTCTTAATATTGGAGAGCTGTTTGCGGATAGCTTGACTCTGAACCTTGGAGTTTCTGCGTACGGATGCCATGCTGGAAGGAGGTTAGCTGCTGCCTAAAGAATATCTTGTCTTTGAGTTGTCTGCGGGATAACTAACCACTCATCCTTAGTCAGGAGAATACCTTCTCTGTAAGTATACTGTTGAGATGACCACCAAGGAGGCGACCGTTGTGGCTACACTCTCAGGGATGGTGTTTCTGTCTTGCTTTTGTAGCAAGATCTGCTCTGGTAGCCCCAGTACGGTTAGAAGAATGGCTATGAAACCCTAAAATGCTAAAGCACACTGTGCTCTGGCTAGACACGTCTTCTGGTATTTCACCAGAAACGTTAGTGTTGAAAACGCCTTAATGTTGGTGGTACTTGGCAATCTTGTTGGTTTGGGATACAGTTTAACGTAAGTCATTTATCCATTAGAAAACAGTATTGTTGGTAGCCAGGATACCCAGCTGCACGACTTCCACCTCTATGCTTCATGCACTGCCGATGATTCACTGTGGTATTCTGTTATTTGCTTAGGAATCCAATAAGCAGACTTACTTAACTCTATTGCAGGTAGCTTCAATTTGACTTCCACGACACCTAGCAGAATTAAAGTGAAAAGGTAGCGTATTTTTACAAAATGTAAAGCTTATATATTGCTATTGTTATTAATTTTTTCAAGATAAAATCTGAGCTGAAACCATCTAGAAAGTGTCAAGAATCAGTATGCCAAAATTCAGCAGGATCAGTTGAGTAATTTTCGCAGTTAACGATTACAATGGTCTTAGTGACTATGCTGTATACGTTAGTAAGATAAAGGTTATGTTTTTCACGTCTTGTCATAAAAAACACTGCTGAGTGAAACAGAAATATTAGGAAATATATTTCTAGCTAAAGAAAAAGCCAGGCTTTGTTATGTTACAAGAACTTAAATATTGAAAAGAAGATCTGTAAGTTCCATTTCTTGTATAGTAAGAATTGTAATACCAAGTGACGAAGACCGTAGACTGAAATTGTTTGAAATGACGACAAAATGTATAACTACATAAGTACACTATACAATTTTTATGAAACTATAAGTGATATTGGCATAAATATAGAAATTTCAGAATGTCTGTCAACTTCCCCACATTTAAAGCTAACAGGAGTAGCTTTTGGTCAAAATCGTATATTCGAAATACCAGCCAAAAAAGGAGTTCTGATAGAAATATTTGTAACGTAAATTAACAGCCAAGTATCAATATACCTTCGCTGTTATTGATAAAAACTATTCTTGGCTCATATATCAGGCGAGCCAGCAGTAACATACGATAAAGGTTGCTGTTTCACTATTGTTGTTAACACCAAAGAAAAGCTGGAAAAATCAAGATCCCTTCCTTAAATCTCGTACATTTTGTTTAAAGTGATTCAGAAAATTTTCTCGACTTAGAGTAAAGTGACAATAATCCCACCGTCACAACAGAGGTAAGAATTAAATACATTACAGAAAGTTTTGCCAGCATCATTATGATAAGACAAGTTATAACAAACTTTGCCGAATAGGAGAAGAGTATTAACATCTTTTTTATATTTAAGGTGATGCTGCTCGACTTACATCGTAGATACACCTCAATGTACCGATAACTGACGATTAACTAGTTTCTACTAATTAATATAGATACTCCTTTTGTTCACAAAACGAAGTTAGAGATCTGATCACTTCATTATCACAAGAAGGAGCTAATAGCAACTTTTCTAGCCAATACATTAGTCCCCTGTGCAATATCCCAAAAAAACCCAGGAATCAGAAAAGAAAAAGACGTTGTCACGTAATGGATTAAAGAAACTAAGAAGCTAAAACTATTTCTGATGCTGACTCGTTGCACAATGTTACAGAAATATCAGAGAAAATTATTGGGTCAAAATTTTTTTCAGTGTTTGATGTAGCTAATGGAATTCATCCAATTGAAGTATCTCCAGACAATCACCACAAAACAGCTTTTACTACTCCATGAGAACATTACGAGTATACAGCTTTGCCATTTGTATTATTCAATGCACCAACTACATTTCAAAGACTCATGGATTTGGTATTTTTGGAATCACGAGGCAAAGAACTATTTACATTTTTAGATGATATTACTATATGGGGCCAAACTTCAGAAGACCATTAAATAAAAGTAAGAAAGTAATTTTATAGTTTATAAGATGCTGGTTAAAAGTAGCAGCTAGATGTATGTGAACTTCCAACTCCAAAAGTGACATATATAAGGCATAAATTAGGTGGTTGTGGAGTAAAATCCGATCCCAAGAAACTTGAAGAAATAAATCCTTTTCCAATACCAACAAGTTGTATGAAAATTTCAGAAGTTTTTGGACTCACAGGATATTATAAAAAAACAAATTAAAGATTATGCAGAAACTGCAAAACCTTTAATCCTATGACTATGAAAAGTCAGAAGTTCAATTTTAATAAGAGTCAAGAAGAGACCTTCAAAAATTTAAAATCAGACCTGTGTAAAGCCCTGGTACTTTCATGTGTCAATCTTAACAAACCATTTATCCTAACGATCAATGCATACAATTGAGTTTTCGGTGCTATATCAAGCCATGGAGAACTATTAGAAGATCACCCTGTAGTATACATTTCTTGCTCTCTTAATAAAGGCGAAAGGAATAACTCCACTATTATTGTAGTGTGTTTAGCAGTAATAGCCACGGTACAACATTTTTGATACTATTTGTACAAACAAAAATTTACGGATTACGGAGACCATGAGCCATTGACATTGATAAAATCAGTAAAAGTCCACATGAGTAACTGAAATCGATGAAGAGTGAGACTTTGTGAGTACAACTACACCTATAAATACAAACCCGGATTTTTGAATTAAAATTTTGAGGCTTTGTCGCGTAACCCCACAGATTATCACCAAATAAATACCGTAAAGGATAACATAAAATAAAACAGGGGGTGTAAAGAAGTTTAAAAAATTTGAATATCCAACAGTAACAGAAGCAGTAGTTGCTTTTAAAGCTCAAGCTCCGACAGCGAGTCAAATAACGATAAAACATTACAGTCCCCTATGCCACCTTTAAAGCCTATATTGAAAATCCCCTGACAAACAAAAACATTAGCTTAATCAATGAGGCTCTCTTTCCTTTGATAACGGACTTTTCCGTTACGATGCAATTTTATTTTTGAATAACTAGAACTCATTTATCCACCCTCAGTGGGTAACTATCTATGTTTGAGTTCTCTAATTTTTATGTTGTATTAAAACTTATTTGTTAGTGTTTAGCCTAAAGTAGTATTTGTCTGTCAAAAAATTATTCATGCATCTTTATTTTCCGGCTTTGTCAATTGACTTTTATTTTTATTCTTAGGATTATAGCTCTTTATAAACGAAAGTTATAACTTCGTAATGTTCTCCTATATGATGGCCAAAAAGAACTTTAAGGAATCCCCCAATCAAACTTAAGACATAGCAACTGATAGTTGACCATGATTAAAAACATTTTTTTGTAAATCAATGACAATTTCATGAAATCTTTAACTATGTGATTTGTTAGTTGTTATTGCAAAAGCTCGTTTAGCAGGATATTGCTTTTTTTAAAGTGAAAGAGTTCTCCTTGTCTCCATACAACAAAATGCAATTTGAAAATACGATGTCGTTTGCTTTATTACTTGTGTGCAACATCAGTAACATTGTACTGATGTAAATAAAAAATTTAGTACATGAGATTTGAAATCTCACGCTTTAGGATATTCTCTTACCTATAAGAGCCAATCATAAGCGTGCGCGCGTCTATTAATACATCAATAGACTCTGTTTATACTTACCTTTGTCCAGCAGCTTGCTGCTGCTGCAGTTATCGTTAGTCAGCCTCGAACGCCCTTTTCGGTAAGTCGCTTTCCGTTCGTGTTTATAATTTTTACGTGTATCGTTTTATGTAAGATTTCTGTAACGAAAACGATTTACAATTTCGATTGACACGTAATTTCTCCGTCTGACTCAAAAATTAGTTCTTCCTTTTTTTATCTTGCATGTAAGCAAGTATTATGACTTGTTAAAGTAAAATTAAATAGAGAGATTGTTTCTTATAATAAATGGCTAAAGTGTTTGAAAGTGTGTTGTGCATATGTTATTGTGTCCTTTTATTACATCCTTTTTTCACGCTCCCCCAAATCTGGCGTGCAATATTAAAATTATACAGTCCACTATCTTACTGAGCTCAATTTTGAACATGGTCCTTTGAGCCGGATTTGGGAAAGTGGAATATAAGTGTAGGACATTTTTTTTTTGTGTAAGACACGTGGTCGTTTTGTCGGACATCTTGGCTTCTTTTTGCGTTCTTCTCGGGCGACGAGGCTGACGCGGTCAACGCGCCAGCGCGGAGTCCGTACGCACACATACACACATAAAGCTATATCTCTTTCTCTCTTTTCATTATTCGTTTGTCGTCGGGTGCGCGCGAGTCCATTGTTTATTTTGAGGACGCACTGCTGCTCGTACTTTTATCGTCGTTAGCGTGTGCTGCTGCCTGCCTATGCAGGCTATTGTAAAAACACCACTGCTGCTTCTGGCTCCACGGGTCCTTTCGTCGTCAGCGTGTGCTGCTGCCTGTCTCTGCAGGCTATTGTGAGTACACCGTTGCTATTGCTTGTATTTTAGTCGTCACCAGCGTGTGATGCTGCCTGCCTTTGCAGGCTATTGAGACAACACCGCTGCTGCTGCTGGCTCCACGTGTCGTTTCATCTTCAGCGTGTGCTGCTGCCGGCCTCTGCAAGCTATTGTGACAACACCGCTGCTACTGCTTGTGCTATGGTCATCGTCAGCGTGTGCTGCTGCCTGTCTCTGCAGGCTATTGTGAAAACACCACTGCTGCTGCTCGTACTTTGATCGTCTATAGCATGTGCAGCTGCCTGCCTTTGCAGGATATTGAGATAACACCGCAGCCGCTGCTGGCTCTACGAGTCCTTTCGTCATCAGCGTGTGCTGCTGCCTGCATGTGCAGGCTATTGTGAGTACACCGTTGCTATTGCTCGTGCTTTGTTCGTTGTCAGCGTGTGCTGCTGCCTGCCTTTGCAGGCTATTGAGACAACACCGCTGCTACTGCTCGTGCTTTGGTCGTCGTCAGCGTGTGCTGCTGCATGTCTCTGCTGGCTATTGTGACAACACCGCTGCTGCTACTGGCTTCACGGGTCCTTTCATCTTTAGCGTGTGCTGCTGCCGGCCTCTACAGGCTATTGTGACAATACAGCTGCTTCTGCTCGTGCTTTAGTCGTCGTCAGCGTGTGCTGCTGCCTGCCTTTGCAGGCTATTGAGATAACACCGCAGCTGCTGCTGGCTCTGCAAGTCCTTTCGTCGTCAGCGTGTGCTGCTGCCTGTCTCTGCAGGCTACTGTGAGTACACCAATGCTACTGCTCGTGCTTTGGTCGTCGTCAACGTGTGCAGCTGCCTGCCTTTGCAGGCTATTGAGACAACACCGCTGCTGCTACTGGCTCCACGGGTCGTTTCATCTTCAGCGTGTGCTGCTGCCTGCCTCTGCAAGCTATTGTGACAACACCACTGCTACTGCGTGGACTTTAGTCGTCGTCAGCGTGTGCTGCTGCCTGCCTTTGCAGGCTATTGAGATAACACCGCAGCTGCTTACTCCACGAGTTCTTTTGTCGTCAGCGTCTGCTGTTGCCTGTCTCTGCAAGCTATTGTGAGTACACCGTCGCTATTGCTCGTGCTTTAGTCGTCGTCAGCGTGTGCTGCTGCCTGCCTTTGCAGGCTATTGAGATAACACCGCAGCTGCTGCTAACTCCACGAGTCCTTTTGTCGTCAGCGTGTGGTGCTGCCTGTCACTGCAGGCCATTGTGACAACACCGCTGCTACTGCTTGTGCTTTGGTTGTCGTCAGCGTGTACTGCTGCCTGCCTTTGCAGGCTATTAAGACAACACCGCTGTTGCTGCTGTCTCCACGGGTCCTTTTATCTTCAGCGTGTGCTGCTGCCAACTTTTACGGGCTATTGAGCTAGCACTGCTGCTGTTAATTACTGCAGGTCTTTTAAACTCAACATAACTACGAATACTTGGTATTGTTTACATGGTTTGTGAAATTGTATATTTTGTGGTTTTTAATATCAGTTCCTTATAGTTTTTTGTGTTTTTGTTTACTGATTGACGTGAATATATTTTTGCAAACTTAACTTTATGTGAGCACTTGTAATAATTAAGAACACTACCATCGTTTAGCGTTATTGTTGAATTAGTTAGCTTTTGTCTGACTCAAGTTTGGCTACGGTGCGTGGTTTGTATTATTTTATTGAATATTTACTACTTGAATTGAAATTTACCTTATCAAAATGTATAACGTTTATGAGGTTAATGTTAAACTGTTTAACAAAATTAAAGGTTCTTTTACAAACTTTAAGAAACTTGGCCAGGTAAAAAAGAGCAGGGGTCAGGCTGACTCTAGGCTTCAACAACTCAGAGATCCTTTTGAACAGTTTAAATCTACTCATGATGATATTATGAATATAAAACCTTTACCCACAGCTCATGGTTATTTTAAAAATTAGTGCTTTGAAGTGGGAGATGATACTTTTTATTTAGTTCAGGGTGATTTTAACGATTTTTCCAATTCGCTCATTGATCATTTGAATCCAACAGGCACCTTACCTCCTCCCAATGCCAATGTTAGTTCGTTTCAGAGTTTCTCTTCCTTATCTCCAATAAACTTGCCATGATTTGATGATGATTTTGCTAGTTGGGAGAATTTTCGCGATGTTTATAGGGCTATAGTCCATAGGAAGCAAAAATTACCAGCTATTATTAAATATCAACATCTTATGGTGCATCTGAAGGGTAAAGCTTAAAACCTTATTAAAAATATACCCTTGTCTGAAGAGAGTTATATACTGGCCTGGGATACCATAACCCGGTACTACGATAATAAACGTCGTCTCATTAATACGTATACAACTACTATTCTCAGTTGTCAAGCTATAAGAGGGAGTTCTTGCTTTGAAATGAAGCGCATATCTAAGGAGATGATAAGTTCTGTTAATTTCTTGATATCTTTCGAGAGAGCAGTAGGAGATGCTGACATATTTATCGCTCTTGTAGTTAGTAGCTTTGATTTTTAAACGAACAACGATGAGCAAAAAACTTTAGGTAGTTGCAGTAATCTCCCTACTTTAGGTCAACTACGAGACTTAATTTCGGCACAAATCACTACAATGGAATCGTTTCCTTGTAAACCTGTTAATAAGATTGGAAAAATTCGCGCAACTTCTCCGTTTGAAAATATGGGATCTTCTAGTGGTAAGCGTATATCTGGTGTTACTGCACTTCAGACAGTTGTTTCAGATTTCATTGTTTGCCAATTTTGTAATCAAAAACATCATTTTGTCTCTTGTGATTCATTTAAATCACAGAAGTGGAGCGATAAATGGAAATTTCTGAAGTCCCGTCGTCTCTGTGTTAATTGTTTCCGTCCTGACCTTCATTAGGAGTGCTCTGGTAATAGTAAGTGCTCACACTGCAACCAAAAGCATCACACCATTATGCACAGAGGGGATAAGTCCAGCTCTACATCTGTCTCTGCTAAAAATAAGCAAACAAAATCTGTTAATAACTTGACGAACTCCTTTACTGTACAAAACCAAGCTCAGATTTCTTCAGAGTCTAGTGTGAATGTACAGTCATGTAGTAGTAATAAAATCGTCTCACCCAAGGTACTTTTAGCTACTGCTCGTGTTTTCGTGTATGCCACTAATGGATCTCGCATATTGGTATGAGCTCTTATTATTCAGTGCTCACAGAGTTGTCTTATTACTAAATTTCTCTGTGATATGCTGCATTTAAAACCAAGATCAGTTAGTACGACTCTGTCAGGAGTGGGTGAACTGATTTTCATGGACGCTAGTCAATCAGTTGCCTTCAAATTTAGGCCTCATTTTGAGTCTGGTTTTGAGCACTTTGTTGATGCGTTAGTCATGCCTAAAATTTCTTTCTACGAACCACCTCTACCACCTGCTTAGCCTATTTGATATTATTATCAGATGGAGATTTTACCAATTCATCTTTACTACTAACATTGAAGAAATGTTTTAACAAGCTTTGGTAGCTCCTGAAGATCATGAGTTTTAGGCCATTTTATGGAGATCTAATGCATCTGTACCTATTCGATCTTACGTCTTAAACACTGTTACATATGGTTTGACCTCACTTGGCCACACGTATTTTAAGGCAACTTGCCAAGGATTACACTGAATCGCATCCTATAGCTGCTCAAGTTCTTTGTGAAGACTTCTATGTGGATGATTGTTTGTCTGGTAGCCATACGTTAGAAGATGCTAAGATTAAATGTCGGCAACTAATTGAATTGCGTAAATTAGATCAAGTTCCACTGAGAAAATGGTCAGCCAATTCATCTGAGTTGATAGCTGAGTTACTAGTAAGCCACTTATCTAGTAAGCCAAAGATCCTAAGTGATGATGAAGCGATTTTTTCTGTTTTAGGCTTATATTGGAATTCTAGTAGTGACGAGTTTCGATTTTGCGTTACAGTAAACGTTGACACACCCGTTCGCTGGACCAAACGTACTTTATCAGCGCAGTTGTCAAAATTTTTTGACCCTTTAGGATGGTTGGCTCCAACGATAATTTTTGCTAAAATACTATTCTAATCTGTTTGGTTGTTGCAAGTGTCTTGGGATGATTTTCTGTCATCTGATTTGTCTAAAATCTGGACTCATTGGTTAAATGAAACACCTTTGTTAAACCAAGTTAGAATACCTAGATGGAATTATTTTTCGCTAGATTGTGAATCTCTCGAACTTCATGGTTTTGCCGACGCTTCTAAAAACGCCTATGCAGCGGCTGTTTATTTAAGCGTTGTACGCGGGGGTGAGATTTTTGTACATCTTTAATTAGCCAAAACGAAAGTAGCTCCGATTAAAGCGCTAAGTATTTCAAGACTCGAGCTATGTGCTGCAGAATTGTTATCCACAGTAGTTAGTCATTTCGTTGATGTTAA
The DNA here is from genome assembly GCF_000648655.2 of Copidosoma floridanum. Next base: position 289,037 of record NW_019379732.1, read on the forward strand.
TTCTTTGAAACAAGTACCAGTTCACATGTGGTCCGATTCTAGGAATGGACTATATTGGCTCAATGGACTTTCTTCCAAATGGCCAGTTTTCATAGCTAATAGGTGTTCAAAAATTCATAAATTTACTCTATATGCTAAGAGGCATTCTATCACGTCAAAGCAAAATCCAGCTGATGTAGCTTCTAGAGGTGTTCTTCCAGGCTAATTGCTGAATTAAATATTATGATTTCAGGGCCCTAAGATTCTTCATGAACTGCACCCTAACTATCCAGAGTTTAGAGTATAAATGATTGCCCCAACCTCTATAAATGTAAATAGTTCACTGCCTTCTGTAAATAGTCTTGTAAATAGTTCTTAGTCCTTTTATATGACTCTATTAACTCGTTGTTCAAAGTGGGAACGGTTGCTAAGAGAACAGCATATTGTCTTCGTTTCACATACCGTTATTTACATAAAGTTAAACAAAAGAATTCACATTTACCTATAGCTGGAAATCTTAAGCTCCCTTCACAGGCTAGTTTGCATTTTATTGACTTGTATTCTTTTATTGAAGTTGACTTGATTCACCTTTTAACATCAGAAATTGATTGTGCTAGACTGTGTCTAGTTTATCAGCATCAACAATGTTACTTTTCCGCTGAGTTCAAGGTACTAACTCAAAATCAAGATCGTAGTTTAGAAGATAGCTTACCACTTCTTCGATCTAGCCATTTGCTTAATCTTACGCCGTTTATAAACTGCAGATTGATAAGAGTTGGGGGAAGATTGAGAAGAGCCCTACTTTATGATGATGCCAAACATCCCTTGATACTAACAGATAGAGATCAGTTGACATTTATGCTCATTGACTATTATCACCGATTAACTTTACATGGTGAAGTGCAGTTGACGATTTTTACACTCCGTCAAACGTACTGGATTGTAAGTGGTAGACGGACTGTAAGAGCTAAGCTTACTCGTTGCATCACTTGTAAAAGATATAAGTCCAAATCACAAACTCAGTTAATGGGAGACTTGCCTTGTTCTCGTGTTACTCAGAGTTCTCCTTTTCAAAAATCAGAAATCGATTATGCTGGCCCCTTTCCAATACGCTTGTCAAAACACAAGGGTAAAGGAACTTTCAAGGGTTACATTGCAGTTTTCATCTGCATGTCAACTCGTACAGTACATCTTAAAGTTGTAGAGGATTATACAAAGAAGGCCCTTATAGCTGCCTTTCACAGATTTATTTCTAGACGTGGCCACTGCACAGATTTATTCAGTGATCATGGCACGAATTTCATCGGTGCTGATACTGAGTTGAAAAGAATGTTGGTAGGACGTAGTCGTGACCCTAATTTCACCTATGAATTAGGTAAATCAGGTACACAGTGGCACTTTATTCCTGCTTCTGCTCCACATTTTGGGGTTTTATGGGAATCAGCAGTCAGATCCGCTAAACATCATTTGAAACGTGTAGTCGGCGATCAGATTTTGACAGTAGTTGAATTTTCTACTTTATTGTGTAGAATAGAGGCATGCCTCAACTCTCGGCCCTTTGCTCACCTTAATGATAATTCCTCTGAGCTTGATCCTCTTATCCCTGCTCATTTCTTGATCATGAGGTCTTCATTTCTTGTGCCAGAGCCCAATATTTTTTCTGAAAAGGTTTTACCACTTAAACGCTGGAAGCTAGTGACACAATCTCTCCAAGTCTTCTGGAAAAGGTGGTCACTTAAATACCTTTCCACTTTACAAAGTCATTGCAAGTGGTTGAATCCTCAATGCTCGGTTAAGCCTGGTGATCTCGTGCTCATAAAAAACGAGTCTTCTCCACCTGGTAAATAGCCTTTAGGCATGGTTGTCAAAGTCTATAAGGATGCCAAGTCTCTCGTCAGATTTGCCAAGATTAGAACCGTTTCATATAGTTTTGTAAGGCCAATACACAAACTAATATTATTGCTTACCGTATCTGAGCTTGAGTCAGGACACAATAATAATTAGTCTTATTTAGATCAATTCATTTTCTTTTATTTACTATCATGATTATTAAATCTCATATCTAAAAGTCACAAACCTTGTAAAAATATTTCTAAAATTATCAGTAATTTGTTTATTATGTTTTTTTTATTTTATTTTTCGAATTATTTGCTATTGTACGTGGAAAGCGTTTCACTGCTTTATTCACACGGTACTTTATTGTATATTATTTCATCCTCCTGTCCATCAACCTTGGGACTATGTAAAACATCAGTATAACTGATTGTTACCGGCGGAATGTCATTATATAAAAAAAAACTTTTATTATTTCGAATTTTTGTGAGTGGAATGTGATCCACCCTTTTGTCCTTCTAAGACTTTTTCTTGATATACATTCGTTACACTTCTGTCTATCAACCTTGGGACTATGTGCAACATCAGTAACATTGTACTAAAGTAAATAGAAAATTTAGTACATGAGATTTGAAATCTCACGCTTTAGGATATTCTCTTACCCATAAGGGCCAATCATAAGCGTGCGCGCGTCTATTAATACACCAATAGGCTCTGTTTATACTTACCTTTGTCCAGCAGCTTGCTGCTGCTGCAGTTATCGTTAGTCAGCCTTAAACGCCCTTTTTGGTAAGTCGCTTTGCGCTCGTGTTTACAATTCTCACGTGTATCGTTTTATGTAAGATTTCTGTAACGAAAACGATTCACAATTTCGATTAACACGTAATTTCTCCGTCTGACTCAAAAATTAGTTTTTCCTTTTCTTATCCTGCATGTAAGCAAGTATTGTGACTTGTTAAAGTAAAATTAAATAGAGAGATTGTTTGCTATAATAAACGGCTAAAGTGTTTAAAAGTGTGCTGTGCATTTATTATTGTGACCTTTTATGACACCTTTTTTTCACGCTCCCCCAAATCTGGCGTGCGATATAAAAATTATACAGTCCATTATCTTACTGAGTTCAATTTCGAACAACCTGTCAAAATTTTACATTATACTGAATTATTTGAAAAATCCATTATTCTTAAGTGTGTATCATGGCATAAGCCTTCTTTGATTCTGATATTTTGAATTAACATTAAAATACATTTTTTTTTAAACGTAGTTGGTATGGAGGCAAACTGGATAAGTTTAGAAAATTTAATTATTCTGGTAACAGAATTTCTCCTAATTTTCCGTTGTTACAATTATTTATCTCTTTTAATGATACATGTGAAAAATATGTTTTGAATTAAAAAAAAAAAATTAGTTACTTGATTATTAATGTTATTTATATCTACGTTTCGTGCTGGCAAAATCGCACATTCACTTATATCTTCAAAATTTAGTTTATCAACTAATGAACAAAATATGGCAAGTATATAAACAACTCACTTTATCCAAAAGAAGGACCTAACGTGTTGATCTAGTACTTTTCACGTTAATAGGAAGAAGTTGTTTAAAGTCACCACCTAAAACAACAATTTTACAACTAAAAGAGAAATCATCATCCATAATGTGGTGTAAGGTTCTGTTTGTGATCTTTAAAGCATATTGAAAAGCTGTTAGAGCTTCGTCCGAAATAATTACTTGGTATTTTTTAAGTGAAGACCCCCTTCAGATCGTACTTTTATATTTGATACTGAATCATAAAACATAGGAACTAGTTAGCCAAACGTTTTGTGCACTCTTTCACAACTTGGAATAAAGTGGCTGCATGTCCAGTAAATGCCAGTGTACATACATAAACGTGTTTTGAAGTCAGTAAATTCTAAATAGTTGTATCAATAAAAAATGTTCCAGATACTCTGGAATCATTTATGTATATACAGTTATTTTCAATGTGAGTTTCTATGTACGGAGCTAGAGGGGTTTTCGTAGCCGATTGACTTACACAAGAATGAGTAAGCATTTTGGATGTATTTTTTGCAGAATCTAAATTTGAAACTCATTCTTTTAGTAAAATTGTTCAAAAAGTTGTTATCGACAATTTAAATGTTTATAACACGATAAAAAACAGAAGGGAGTGTTTTTAAATATAATTACTGAGCAGTTTGATAACTGAACTCACCAGAAATGGGCCCAATCAGGAATTTTAGAAAAATGTCGATCAGTTTTAAGATAAGAAGCGTTGAAGCCTAACATCTTAAAAAAAAGCCGAGTTATAAGCGAAAAAGCTTTGAAAACCGCCGTTCTTTCATTTCTATGCACTAAATTTGTGATATCTCGGGCTCTGATCAACATTTTTCTAAAATTCTTGATCGGACATATTTCTGGTGAGTTTAGTTATCAAATTGCTTAATAATTATATTTACAAACGCTTCCTTCTGTTTTTAATCGCGTTATAAACATTTAGTTTGTTAATAATAATATTTTGCACAATTTTACAAAAAAACGATTCTCAAATTCGGATTCTGTGGACAAAAATACATCGAAAATGCGTACTCGTTCTCAGGAACGTCAATTAGCTACGAAAACCCCTCTAGCTGCAGTACTACATAGCCTTTATAATAATATCAATAATTTCTTTTGGTCATTGTTTAGTTTTAAATACTGCTACAAGTTTAAACACATTAGCTGATACATGTGTTTACAACTTAGTACATACGGCATTAGTTATATTTATTTATATTGTTCGTTTCTTTGAAAGAAAATCAGAGAAGCTTTGACCGTTATCATTTATGAAGTTATCAGTATGAGCATATACAAGCTGATAACTTACATCTACATTGTTAGATCATAAAAAATCTTCAGACATAGCCTTTTATATTCATCGCATAACTCTACTGATTTCACTGGTTGGCGATGTATTACAATACGAACAAACAATTGCTGAAGTCTTCGAGGAATCATCCATATTGTTGTTTCCTCAATTGATGACCAAGCTCTTCATTATCTTCTATGATTCCTGAAGCTTAATATAGTGCAGTAAATGATGGATATTTAACTTTATTAACAATTTTCAGAGAATCAAGACTTGTTGCTTTTTTTGTATGCATAATTAATAGTCGTCAATAAAACAATTCAAACTGAGTTCAATTAACAGACTACATACGTCCAATGCAATTAAAACGTTTTTTTTGTTATTATAGATTCTCAGAGGATCAAAACTTGTTGCTTCTTTGTATGCTAAATTAATCTTCGTACATAAAACAATTTGAACTGAGTTAAACTAACAGAGTTTATACATCTAATGCAATTAAAATGTTTTTTTTCTGTTTGGATTCCCTGCCACCATAGTTTTCTTGTTTAAATATATAAGTAAGGAATCTCTTTATAAGAGTATTGATGTTCACTCTCATCCTATAGATTTAGTTTGGGAGATCGTTGTAAGCTCGTTGGCAATAAAACGTTTTTTATGATATTTTGCTAAATTTTTTATAGATTGTTATTAATATCTAGTATGTTAAAGATTAATATGTATAAAATAACTATCTACAATCTAAAAAGGCCTAAGTTAGCAGTTAATGGAATATTGTAATGTAAAGTTAAGTATAAAAAAAAACTTCACGTAAGTAAGACATGAAGAAATGCACAACAGTGTTATGTGGCAACGGTACCAAGTCCGCTATGTAGAGATCTTAAGTGCTGCGGGAAAATTAAAATGTATATACTGTATCGTTAATAACTGTTTATACTGTACATATGTGTAGTTATACTAATCCCCTTAAAAATAGTTTTTTACAAACCTTAAATGTTAGCTAAGATTCATGTATTGAGGTCATATTTCATGAGGAATTTCTAAACCTCTATGCACCCTGGCAAATAAATAGTATTCTTCTAAATAAATCTGTAGCCTTAACAAGTTCTGAAATCAAGATATAAGAACGGTCAAGTTTTTTTTTGCACAGCATACATTTTCTACAGCATTCGTGGTATAATACTGTTTAGTACTCGTACTTTAACAAAACCAAACGGAGTAATATTGACTTTTGACTGGTATTCCATGTAAACCTCACATCAAATACATTCATGCCTTGCTATGTAGAAAGTATATGAAAAGGTTAGGGCAAAAGGCAATATTCCTTAGTTTGGTTTTATTAAAGTACGAGTACTAAACAGTATTATACTACGAATGTCATACAAAAAGTATGCTGCGCAAAAAAAACTTGACCGTTTCTATATTTTGATTTCAGAACTTGTTAAGGCTACAGATTCATAATAAAGAATACTATTTATTGCCCGTATGTATAAAGGTTCAGAAATTCCTTACGAAATATAAACTCAATACATCAAACTTACCTAACATTTAAGGTTTGTAAAAAACTATTTTTAAGGGGATATCATAACTTTTCAGGAAAATATATTTTTGAATGTTTAATTTAAAAAACTTGATAATATTAAATGTTGCTCATATTAGAAAGTACTGGATAGAAACGAAGTCTGTAAAACATAGCTACGGTGATCTACAACAGTCCCACTAAATTTCTACTAAAATTTGCTCATTTAAAAATGTTTCAAGTATATTTGAATGCAGTTAATTTTTAGAAACAGTTTCTTAATTCANCAACAAAAAAGCTTTCGAAATTCTAAACGCAAGTGAATTCTAATCTGCGTACATGTAAAAAAAAAAGTTTTCAAGTATATACTTTTTTTTTCTTTTTATTTGAGAGCCGTTCATACTTTCCATATAGTTTAATCATTTTTCTTACTTTTTCTTTGCGATATTAGGTCATTGCATAGGTCGTATAGACTTTCCACAATTTGCCCAAAGTTTTTACGATTTATTTTTTATCTATGTCAGAAATTCAATTAATTATACAATTGATACTTTAATTGTTGTTGACATTAGCTGCTGACTGTATTTACAGGTTGCATACTTTATTTACGTTATACGCGAAAAAATTTGTCATCGCGCACATTGGTACAAAAATACGGGCGTAACTTTATTTTTGCCATAAGTGCGAGCGAGACAGCCTGTGCAAAGCCAACAAAATACTCGCTGCGATTGGTTTAAAAATACTTGAGCGCGTATTTTTTACTCCCATGTGTGCGATGACAAATTTTTTCGCGTAAAGCGTACCTTACCTAACTTTCCCTGATCTTATAATTTTATGCGATATGCGATACGCTTTACGCTTTACGCGGTTCCATGTGCCCGAGCCCTTAATGTATGATTATTTACTATCCAAATCGCTAAATCACATAAGGCTTAGGGTTTACAGCTTGTTACTGAGGGCCCTCTGGGATGATATAATTAGAGTTTCCAATCTAATCGATCAGCTTATCTTGATACTGTTACAGCTGTGTTACACGATTCATTTTAAATTGCCAAAAAAAAGTTTACTAAAAAAATAGTAAAATTTATTACTTGTATTTAATTTATTTCAAATTTTAATTTAGATACTGAAATTAATGTGTTCGTATTTAAGGCACACAAAATTCAGCGTTAGGATAAATAGGATATTAAAGTATTCTTGATTTTACATTTTTATTTGTTTTCAAAATTTTTCCACGGTAGATGTCCTATCTTAACAACACTTCACCTTGTCAGTCATTGTTTGAATGGCTGGGTACATTTTAAATGTTTAAAAGTGCGCACGTATACATTTGATCTCGATTTGCCACATATATCTCATTATTTGTATTATTAATCGTTTAGGAAATGATTTTACTATGAGAGAGTCATATCCACCACCTCCCTCTTCTGAGGCATCGTGGCGTCTTCCTATGCAAACTGGATATCTGCATGCCATGGTGAAATGCTATATATCAGTAGCCTATTTAAATGATACCCTAGTGATCAATTCATATTAAAAATACCACTTAGTTACCCGGGAGGAAGGAGTGACTGAACGGAGTCTCGAACCCGAGCTCTCCAGGTGGGGAGCAAGCGCTCTACCATCTTAGTCACTAAGAACTCCCAACACTGCATGCTATCATCTACTGTGAATTTGTAAAATTAGGAAGTACCTTTAGCTAATATCACACTGTTGGCAGATCTGCTAGATTTTAAGAACATGCCTATTCCAACTATACACAGAAAAAATTTGGCTTGCAGCTAACTTAACGATAAGAGTATTTCTTAGACACTGAGCCTGAAAAAATCTTGTTTGGACCATTTCATACACATGTCTCGTTTTTGTCGTTCTAACGACTTTCAGACCTATATTTTTTGGTAAAATTGTGGACTAGGATTAAGGAAACTTAATTAAACCAAAATACACAAGGCATACCGGCAAAAGTACTTATTTTTCAGTATTTGAAAATTCGAGTATGCAAATCTGAAGTAAATAGTAGCGCGGTCGCTGAGGCTTTGTCTGCTTTTTCAAACTTACCTCGTCGCGCTGCCGCGCGACTTGATGTGTAATGAGAATCTCGTTATTCTCTCCAGTGAATATACTTATGTATAAAAAGTAAAAAATAAATTGAGGTAACTATAAAAAATAATGTAACAATTATTTTAATGAAATTAAAATGCATGAGCAGATTAGAAGTAGTAAAATAATGTTAATTTTTTTGAGAATCTAGTTCTATTTTATTAATTCTCATATATTAATTTACAAATATATTATTAAAACAGTTTGGCTTCAGATTTAGTACTTAACAAAACATAATCTACAATAATTACTCGAAAAAAGAACTCGTACAAAAATATTAATGAGTTTATAAAAAGATATAATTTTTTGAAAATTTTTTGTCTTTTGTCTCAGTCGGCTTTTTCGTAGTTTCTGATGTTTTGAACAAATTACTTAACATTTAATCTTTATCTTCAGTCTTATAAACATTACTTATACTGTTTACAGTGAAACCTGCCAGGGCTATTTTTCCAATTATGTCTTTCGATACACCTGTTTTCAGTGAATTTAAGTCAACTCTAGAATTTTTTTGGTTTTTTATTATTCGAGAAGTGATTTCAGGAAAAGATTTACTAAAAGTCAGTTACGCAGCATCCATCGTTATAATATTAACAAGATTTTACATTACATCAACATCGAGTGATGCCTTGTGAAAATAATTATAGTCTCTTCATAATTACATTTCTGGATGTATGCAATACCGTATGACAAGCAGTTTATTTCCACTGTTAACAATATTTTTCGTATTACAGCTTCGACACAAAAAAGTACATTGCAAATGTACCCCTTCGCGTGTCTCGTTTTTCATCTCTCCGAAACTTAAAATAGATTGACAGGTACAACAAATCATCTGTTGTTGCAGGACTTTGAGGTCAACTATCCTTTTTCTCTCGTCAACACTTTCTTGCGCCACGCTTTTTTTCTTTTTTTTTCTGCCATAGCCAAAAGAGCGTTTCGCCTATGATCTATTACGTTTTGCTTTACCATTTGACCGTTTTTTATCCGTATTCTTCCCGTCATCGTGATGTGATTAAATCAAATTAAAAACTATCAATACCATATTACTTTGATAACAACAGTTTTCACGAAAATCAACGTTGTCAGACTCAAGAGCTGTCACACGTACAGACTAGAGCTACGCATGTGTCATTACAGTCATTCGCAAAATTTTATTGTTTGGGAAGGGATGGGGAGTAGAATCAATTGTCCTCTGCTTCGAATTCGGTGCACCAAACTTTTAGCGCATATTATATCTTAATAAACCCCTTAAGGTTTGGTTGATATTATAAGTTGTTTTGAGAAAAAGGTGACAATTGTAAATAAAAGTTGCTAAAAGGTATTTTTTAAATTATTCGTAAGTCTTATTGTAATATACGTAATAATTAATTTCAAATACTTAAGAAATATTTTGTGTGTAACGGATGCTTATAAAAAAATCCATCAACATATATTAAGTGTAAATTAATAAAAAATATAATATACACATTATTTTTCAATTTTTCAATAAGGAAAAGAAAATCTCACCCAAAAACTAGTAAAATCTCTTTTCTACAGTAAAACACAAAACTTCTTCTGTTGAAACTACAAAATGCAAACAAACAGGAACTACAGTCAGTAAAATATTTTTAGAAACTTTTTAAAATTTGCTCTTTTGTGGGAGGCTAGCTAGATTCTTGTAGTGCTATGCGGTGGCCAGGTATGGTACTCAGTTAATAAGGTTAGTATAGTACTATTATACTGAGAAGCTTGAGTTTTAAATAAAAATAATGTGGTTTGTTTCGTTGGTTGTCAAACATAAAATAAATAAATCTGTGAGTGATTGGTTATGTTTATGTTTACAGTGGTACGTAGCATCACAAATAATCACTATCAGTCAATAGATTCGTTCAGTGTTTAGGCTCAGAGCTTGCAGCTCAGAGGTCTCAACAATAACCTCCCTTATGTGTTAATACCTGTCGTGCTGCCCTCATGGGCATCTACGAAAATGACTTTATGCATGGAAACAAAGTTACATAGTATTACAGAGAAACAAGAAAAATCATTTAAAATAAGTTAATTGTTATAAATTAATATTCAAGCGATAAAAATAGTATCTATACAAAGGAAAACGTATGTTCAATGACGAAAAAACAAATTTTGCTCAATTGTATATTATAATCACAGTAAAAATAAAGCTTTTTTTTTTAACTACTTCATCACATCATTTTTAGCAATTTTTCTTCAAGCTTACTACATAAATTCAATTATTTCTGCCAACAAATTTTTTAGATAAAATACGTAGTAATTATAAACATCAAAAATCCTCAATTTGTCATTTATTCAACTACCTTTGCTCATTTTTTTTTTTATGTAGTGATAAAATACAAATATTCTAAATTACAGTTATTTGATACCTGAGGTTTTCTGGCAGTAAACAATTATTTATCACGAAAATACGTACGAAAATCGTATAAGTGGTATCTAAGTTACTAAAAGAATTGTTCTTATTGAATCATTACCTATTTTACAAGTACTTAAAAAATTGATTATCAATGTATGATTATATACTATATTAAAGTATGACTCCAACGGCAATGCTGTCAAATGGTTTTTATTTATTTATTAAAGCAATAAATAAAGCAATGAATAAAGACCATTGGACAGCATTGCCGTTGGAGTCATCCTTTAATATTGCAATATCCTGCTGTCGTCAGATTCATAGTATAACAAATAATTTACNAGACCTTTTTTTTAGAGAACATACTTTTTTTTTGTATCAGTATTATTAATTATCGCTTTAGTATTAATACATAATAACAAATTTAGTTAACACTGATTTTTTTTTTACTTCTGCAATACAATTTGGCTTTACTGACATACATTAAGTAACTTTCGTAAAAGGCCACGAGGGCAGCAGCATCTGCTATTACGCATAACTGAACCTGATACATTTGTATGCAAAGAAAAGTTTTTTATACATAAAGCAAGAGCCCGAACGAACTAATTAACCATCATTAAGGTCGGTAGAGATAAGCTGATGCAACTGGTTGACAAAAAAATAATCTAATGCAGGTTGTTTCGTTTTGTTTCATTATGATTGCTCGACAACCAATTAAACTAACTTAAAATTGTTATTCAGAATTTAAACACTTTCTTGACTTCCTTAGAAGTCATGTAATTTTCTTCTTCTTTCAATTTTAAGTGGCTTATAATGTAATTTCATTCTGTTTACATAATTACCTTAGTACTATAATTTTTAGTCAATTTTTTGATAATACTATTAAAAGCAATATTTAACTAATTATTACAGAAATCTAACTGTTATTACATGTAAACTTGATAAAATAAATTCATTCTGAACAACATATCAACTTTTGACTCGTGTGACCATTAATTATAAAAGACCATTGACAAATTGGTTTGTGTGACGTCGTTTAATAATCACGCCTAAAAAAATTTTTTTTTGTCACGTGAACGGCATATGAATAAAAATGCAGCAGTTATTTAATGAAAGAAAGTTGATAGGCTTAATTTCAATAAAAGTTAATACATAATTATGTCACAGCGTACTCTCATGCAGAACCACGATCCTCCAGTTTTTTAAAAAAAGTAACACTTATTTTATCAGTCACAAGTACACGTTAAAACCACCATAGTGTAGATTATGTTAAGTATTGTCTAAGAAAAAACTATGACTATTAACAAATAATGATTTTGTAGGATACCAACTAAAATAAAATAATATTCTGAAAAAAGTGATTCCGTAACCTCCAATATCTTTTAACCATTTAAAATGTCTATTTTCATTCTTTACTTATAATATTTTTATTTTATTTGTTAATACTTAGTTATAACTAACAGAAAGTCACAATTTATTTGTAAGCTATTTAAAGTTTGTATAAATGCAACATGTATGTTTGCTCAAAGCAGTCAGTCTCAGCGTAACTGAGCACCCGCGCTTAAAGTGCTGTCAGAGTGCACTTTATTTTATATGACATGGTAATCGCGTATAGCTCAACTAGTTTAGCAACAACTATAAATCTCTACTAACGTGTTTTTACTTGCAACACACGTGCGTAAGAACGTATGTTTCGCTAATAAAGCTGTAAAATCAAATAAGTATCCGTGGGTGTATTTGGAGTTTAAGAACCTCCCAGACAATTCTCTATACGTAGATATAATTTCGTTATTAATTTTCTATATTCAAGGTAGGCCCTGTAGCTGAAGTCTTAGTTTCAGCTATTGCCACATAATGCTTTTTTACATAATACAATAGCGGTGAATTATTGTGCTTTTTTTTTGAAGACACAAAATGGCTAATGTTTTAGTTTAAACTTCAACCACTTTCTTCCCGATGGAAAATAGCAATTATATGTAAGGCGTTGGGGGTTGCATCATTGTTGGGAAGGGCGCAAATAAATTATTAAAAGTTTCAGCATAGCAAGGATATTGTTGCTGTGTAGGCATTGCGAGAACGGCAATCTGAGAGAAGGAGGTGATTGTCTGGGGCCGCTTGGAATGACAGTACGTCACGATAAGGGGCAAGAGGTATTTTCGCGGACGGTTGCGCCGAGAAAAAAAATGACGTGGATCTCCTTGGCAACGAGAAAAACGTTGCACTTTTCTTTTCAACAGCGATGCAGGCCTACGACACTTTTTCGCGAGGCACAGTAGCGTCAAGACGTAAAAAAAGGTTGTTTCAAAAAGTAAAATAAAGATTAATAAAAAAGTTTGAACTGTCTTTTCCTAAGAACTCCTGAACATTAACTTACATTTTGGTGCATCAGCTGGGAAAAAGATGTTAGAGTAATTCAAACGAATAAACGTTGAAAGTGAGATGAAAGGAAAAAGAAAAGTGACTGTGACTCCAGTTGACATTGGGGTTGAGCAGAAGAAGAGACGAATTACTTCGATGAAGCCAGCAGCAATGATGAAAAAAGCTCGGAAAGCGATACCAATAACGCAGAAACATTTTGTGGACAACTTTAACGACGAGCTTTTGCCGCCGCCACCTGCAGGTCCTGTCCAACTGGCTCCTGCGCACTTACATGCACCTCGCCGTACTCCTCCTGCTGCTGTAAATGACTTTAACGACGAGCCTCCACTTCTTCCAACACCAGAACGTAAACGCGCGCCATCTCATCGACGTGTTGCAGATTTTGTGTATGACCTTGACAACGAACCTTTGCCACCTCCAACACAAGCAGCAGAGCGTGAAAGCGCACCGCCTCGTCATCGTATCACAGAAACTACAAATACTTCAACTACGAATGTCTATTACCACCAGTGTCAGCAGCAGCACGTGAACGTGCATCACATCGTCGTCGTGAGTTTGAGGTTGATTTTGGCGACTAGCTTTCGTCACCGTCAGCTTTACCATTGTTTGAAGAACAGTCAGCGCGAGACACCAATAGAATGCGAGTATCAAATCTGTTGACATCAACGGTACAGGTTAGAGATGGTGAAGATCCCGTAATTCGAATCGCCAAAGCAATAGAACAAACTTTTTCAACAGTAAGAGAAACCTCTTTTAATTCTAATGATTCTTGATTTGTGAATCGTATGACGTTTTCGAAAAGTTTATCGTCATTTTCAGGAGATCCACTTGACTGGATCAGATTTAAAGAAGCATACAAATATTCTTCCAAGTTAGGTCAATTTACTAATAATGAAAATTTGATACGCTTGTACGATTGTTTGAAGGGAGATGCACGAAATGCTGTAAAACGTTGTTTTCTGCAGGAAATAGTGCCGGGGAAATAATGAAAACTCTTGAAATAAAGTACGAAAACTCTCGGATAATTTTGTCACGAATTGTTTAAGAGATAAAAGATTTGCTGCGAATTAAACCTCATAAAATAAGTTTTATTAATTTTGCTACAAGTTTTAAAAATTCAAATAATGTAATGAAAACCTTCAAAGATACAGGATATTTATACAACATTGACTTGGCTAATGATGTTATACGAAAAATCCCAAGCTCTATGCTTCATAATTATGTTCGGTTTGCTTCAACCTAAACTAGTAATAAGTCCGATTTAGAAAAGCTTTCAGAATTCCTTTATCAAGAAGCTAAAATGTTATTGAGTACAGGAGTTTTCGATGCTCGCTCGAACGACTCAACGCGTGAAAAGAGTGATAAATCATCGCGAACTTCCTATGTACATAAAAGCTCTATACTAATAATGAATATAGATGAGTCTCAAAGCTCTCTTTTTAAAAAAAAGCTATTCTAATAAATGTGCTTATTGTCAACGCAAAAGTCACTTGATTGAAAATTGCAGAGATTTTTTGAAGTCGCAAACTTTTGTACGTTGGAGAGTTGTTCAAGCGCAAAAATGATGCTATAATTGTTTTAGAGAAGGTCGAGAAAAACGTTAGCGAGAACCATGTAAATTATGTAAGAGAAAGCATCATACGTTACTGCATAGCGAAACTCAAACTTGAAATAAATCTCAAGATACGACTCGCAACTCTCAAATGAACAAAGAGCAAGCAGGGAAAGTTCAAGTTATAAATATTAGTAGCTGACTAAAATCAGGAATGTTACTAAAAATTGTTCTGGTACTTGCGATTGGTTTGAAGTCTTCAAAATTAATTTATGCGCTTTTAGATGAAGGATCAGCAGTCACAGTATTAAGTTCAAAAATTCTAAAAGAAATTGGCGCAAAAGGAAATTCGATAAATGTGACCATAAAGGGTTTTGGCAGAGAAAATGCAGTTACTGTGGCGAGTAAGTAAGTAAATTTTTAAATAAAAGTCGATTTGGAGATTTATATTATGCATAATGTTTTAGTTGTTAAAAATCTTGCTCTGCCCATCCAATGTTTAAGCACTGATTTGTCAAACCTTTGCTTAAATAAGACAGGGATAACGATCGATCCTTATTTTAAGGCTCCAGGCTTATTGATAGGACAGACTCACTGTAATTTAATTTTAACACGTGAATTTCATTTTTTAAACTCGGGAGATTTGTTGGTTTCTCAAAGCTTGCTAGGGTGGTCTATACACGGAATGAATTTTTTACCGATATCAATGCAGGTAATTGTGATCAAATGTAATAAGACTAAGAGAAAAAGTAAGCAATTATTGAAGGATACGGAATTTGATAAAATAATAAAATCTTATTTTGATATCGACGCGTTAGGAATAAGTTGTTTTGTAAAAGAGTCAGAAGAGAATAGGAGAGCGATTGAAATTTTAAACGAAACAAGCTCATATATTAATGGACGTTGGGAGATCGGCTTATTATGGAAAAATGACGATAAGGTACTCATGGATGGCCGCGCAACTGCCTTTCGAAGGTTTCAAATGAACGAGAGAAAACTTGAACGAGATAGAGATTACAGTGAGATTTATACTCACAAAATAAATAGATTAATAGAAAATAGTTATGCTGAACTAATTAAAGAAAGGTCAACAAATTTAAAACTTTGATTTTTACCGCATTTCGGTGTACAACACGTAAACTACCCTGGTGGAGTGCGTTTTGTTTTTGATGCAGCCACTAAGACAGCTGGAGTAAGTTTCAATGACTTTTTGTTAGCCAGCCCTGATTTATTAAAGTCACTGCTAGGAGTCTTGATACGTTTTAGACAATACAAATATGCCTTTAAAGCGGATCTAAAAGATATGTTTTTAAAAATTAAAATTCAGAAGGACGATCAAGATTTCCAACGTTTTTTCTGGAGGGGGGAGAATAAGTCTTTAAAGCTGGTAGAATACGTCATGACTTATATGTTATTCGGCACGAAATCATCACCTTGTTCGGCTCTTTACATTAAAAAGGAGAACGCGAGTCTTTTTATTTTAAAATATCCAGATGCGGCTAATAGTTTAATCGAAAACTGTTACATACATGACTATCTTGATAGTTGCAAGTCCATCGAGAAAGCATCAACACGAGTTTTACAGGTAGAAGAAATAAATGCACACGAGGATTGGACTATGCATGGGTGGGCGAGTAACGAGGATTTAATAATTCAAAAGGTCAATTTAGCCAAGACAAATAAATTAATTTGGCTAGAAAAAAATCAAAATGAAGTGCAAAAAATTTTAGGTTTGCGTTGGCTTAATTCAACTGACGAATTAAGCTTCAAAATTAATACAGATAAAATTACTTCTGGTTTTTTGAGTGGTGATAGGGTTCTAACTAAACGCGAGTTTTTGGCAATAATAATGTCAATTTTTGACCCGTTACGCTTTTTAACTCCCTTTCCGTGCAATCAAAGATACTTATGCAAGAAATATGGTCGAGCGGAGTTAGTTGGGATGAGAGAATTTGCGATAACGATTACGCACAGTGGAAGCTTTGGTTATGTGAATTCGAAAAATTGAAATACTGCCACGTTGATCGATGTTATCAATTATTGTATTTACAACAAGATGAAGCAGAACTACATATGTTTTGCGATGCAAGCTCAAAAGCTTATGCGACCGTCGCGTATTGGAGATTTCCTTTGTCAAATAATAAATTTTACACGTCAATTATAATAGCAAAAAGTTGCATTGCACCGTTGAAAAATGTTTTAATTCCTCGTCATAAATTACAAGCTGCGGTACTATGAACAAGATTAGCAAAGATAATAGAGAATGAACATAATATCCAGGTTTCAAAACAAGTACTTTGGACTAATTCCGAAATCGTGCTACATTGGATTAAAAAAGGGCCACGAGGATTTTAAAATTTTCATTGCAAATAAACACAGTGAAATAAACGAACATACTAATACAACCGAATGGCGATGGGTACCTACCGAAAATAATCCAGCTGACGATGATATGCGGTACGCGCCGGATGCGTTATTTAAGGGTAGTAGATGGTTCTTGGGTTGGAAGTTTTCGCAAGAGAATGAAATAAAATGGCCAGAATTAAACAGTAGAACTTAAAAGAAAATAGAACTTGATGCACTAGAATACAAGAATATTGTAGCTACTGCTCAAATAACAGAGCCTTTTTTAGATTTATCTAGATTTTCTTCGTGGGAACGACTTTTTATTACTGTAGCACTAGTCTATAAAGCTTTATTTAAGATGCGAAAATACAATTAACCTTTGTAAAAATGATTTTTAAAGCAAAAGAGTTATGTATTAGATTAAGTCAATGTAATACATTTTTTGGTGAAATTCAAGCACTCAAAAATGAGAAGCCGATCCCAAAAGAAAATAGGATTTTAAATTTAGATCTATATATTGACGGTCACGAGATTTTGCGAGCAAGGGGACGACTCGTGAATTTTGCAGAAAAAGAATTCGAATCATGTTCAACAATTTTAGACTCTAAAAATATTATTACTCGCTTGATAATTAAATCATATCACAAAAGATTTTTTCATGCTAGCCACGAAAGTGTTATCAATGAATTGAGGCAAAAGTATTTTATAGTAGGCCTTAGAAAAGCTTTACGCAGTATGGTAGGAAAATGTATCGAGTGCAAGCTTTTAGGAGCAAAACTGGCCGACCCTAAGATGGCTGCTCTACCATCTGCACGCTTAGGATATCGTTTACCAGCCTTTTCTCATTGCGGTCTCAACTATTTTGGCCCAATGAGGGTAAGGGAAGGAAGAAAGAGGCTAAAGCTCTACGGAGCTTTATTCACGTGTATGACTACTCGAGCGGTTCATATAGAAGTGGCTTATTCCCTTAATACAGACTCGGCTATCATGGCCGTAAAGCGATTTATAGCAAGAAGACGCAAACCATTAATTATTCATTGCGATAATGGTACGAATTTTAAGGGAATGAGCAATGAATTAAAATTTATTATACAAAAATTAAACGATGAAAAAATTTGCGATTTTGCAGCACAAAAGGAAATAGAATGAAGATTTAATCCTCCTAGCACTTTGCATATGGGCAGCGCATGGGAGCGTTTAATTCGATCAGTAAAAATTGCTCTAGTTACCGTATTGAAAGACCAAGTAATGTCAGATGAATGTTTGTTGACCGCGTTGACCGAGATTGAGCACAGTGTAAACTCACGTCCACTTACGCATGTATCACTTGATCCACGAAATGACGAGGCTCTTACGCCAAACCATTTTTTGATAGGGACATCGTCAGGAGATATAAGATTTGGAGGGATGAAAAAAAATGGTTTGTTCAAGTAAACACTGGCAAGTAGCACAGCATTATGCTGACTTTTTTTGAGGAAGGAAGTTAAAAGAATACCTTCCATCAGTGATTCCGAAAAAAAAGTGGCATAGTAGTAATAATCCAATGAAAGTAGGTGATATGGTTCTCATTTTAGATAACAATTTACAACGGAATCAGTGGAGAAAAGGTGTGATTGTTCGGACAATACCGGGTTTGGACAGTGAAGTTCGCGTTGCTGAAGTAAGCACCACTAACGGTGTTTTAGTAACACCAACTAGAAAGTTGGTTCGTTTTGCAGAAGTGCGAAACTCCGAAGTTTCACAAGAGGGGGGGAGGATGTTCCCGATGGGAAATAGCGATTAAATGTAAGGCAGTGTGGGTTTGCATCATTGTTGGGAAGGGCGCATATAAATTAATAAAAGTTTCAGTGTAGCAAGAATATTGTTGCTGCGTAGGCATTGCGAGCACGGCAATCTGAGAGAAGGAGGTGATTGTCCGGGGCCACTTGGAATGACAGTACGTCACGATACGAGGTGAGAAGTATTCTCGCGGACGGTTGCGCCGAGAAACAAATGACGTGGATCTCCTTGGCAACGAGAAAAACGTTGCGCTTTTCTTTTCAACAGCGATGCAAGCATACGACACTTTTTCGCGAGTCACAGTAGCGTCAAGACGTAAAAAAAGGTTGTCTCAAAAAGTAAAATAAAGATTGTAAGATAAAGTTTGAACTGTTTTTTCCTAAACTCTTGAACTTTAACTTACACACTTGACTTATTTTCATACGGGTTCCTTGAAGCTAGTAATCACGGCTCACCTCGAATAGAGGATTTCTTGAATTTGGAATATCTAATGGGGTATCCCAGATGAGTGCGATTGTCTACTGCTGTACTCGATAAGGTAAATGTCCCTATTCGTAAAACGTGTCGTTATCATGAAATTTAACATTTATTTATTTAATAATATACAAAATTGAATGTTATTATTCTAACAATGCATTTAAATTAAAAATAAATGATATAATATATCATTTTATAAATAATAAATATACTACATAACACTTTTAGTAACATAAGATTTTCAATGATAATATTTAAAAATTACTTAAAATGGAATATTTCTATGTAGCACCTTACATCATTGTAATAACTTGATTTGTATTAAAAGTGCCTGTCTTTTGAAAACTTTATTTTAGATTGACTACGTCATTCTCTTTTTAAAAAATGTTAGTAGAAATATGTCAAAGTGATCTTTGAATTCCGTGGAACAAGTATTTGATTGATTTATAATTTTTTTTTCATTAATAAGAAAACTTAAACTAACTAATAAAAATTTTTTAAAAATACGTACAACAGTTTGTGTGGTATTTCGTATTTATGAAACATCAGATGTCAAGTAATATAAATATAGCAACATTCTCACTGATGTTGTGTATATATTGTATATGTATGAAATGCTTGCAATGTCATAGCTATACATGAGTTGAACATTTACTTAATTCAAGTTCCTACGTAATATTATACTATAAACGCAACACAACTATTGGTTCTACAAGAAAAATATTAATGGTTAATATTATTTTTTAATATTACTTAATTATTTTTACATTTTTTTTGTTAACTCATAAGCTATTTACAACTATTCAAATCCATGTTATTGACATAATTTTTTATGGTTTTTACAATTCATACACAACTTACATGCAATTAATTTGCAACACATTCACAATCAATTAAAGATTTTTTCGCTTTTGACAATTTATTTACAATTAAAGTCTCATTCTACAATATTTTTTCCATATTTGAAGTCAGGTAATTTTTCATTTCAAACTATCGTTTTATTGTATTTTTTCTCAGTAGACTTGGTTCCAATCTCGATATCTTTGATGAAAGAAGTAAAAAATATGAGTAATCATAAGGTTAAAATAGTGGTAAAAGCTATTTCAAGCGAACGAGAACCTGAACCTAAGATATGTATAAATGGAAGCTTTTATATCTCAAGCTCAGCAGTTCTTGAAGATTCTTTTAGATAATAACTATATATCTGAAGAGGCGAATGTTAAGCAAAATTTATCAAATGAAGCAAAATTAAAATAAGACTAAAAAAGAAAAAAAAAATGATTACAAGTGTACCACTTAATTATTTTTTAATTAAATTAAACTTATGTCCTTGCAAAATATAATACTAAGTCCAAGTCCTGAATTTAATGTATTTTTTGTGTTGTTTATTTAAGAATGTTAAATTTTGATGGTAAAAACGTTTTATTTTACTAACTTTATTCTGCCCATATTTTAACCCATATTCTGCCCAGAAAAGCGCGCGTATCCATGGCAGTGTATGGAAAACACGCTCTAACTAAAAAGACAATTCGAGGCCGAGAAGCCATGCGACTAGATGGTAAAAGCACGGGCTACAGGCACCAACAGCGTACTGGATTCCACGCTATTTATTCAGGATACTGTGAAAAAAATGATTCCAAGGTTTCACTGCACACATTACTAATGATGCAGCTGCTGCTGCTAATAATTTTATCGATGCGTGGAGATAGGAGTGTTGTATGAGTCCAACTATTAATAATAAAGGTGTGAGAAGTAAGCAAATAGATTTCTAGGTATATATTTCTGTTTAAGTTAGAAATAATATATGAAATATAAGAACAAAGCATTCAAGGTATGGACTAAATAACAAGTAGTATTGTGATAAATTTTCTTGCTGTCCATGACAGCATTGACTGAATCGAAAAAAATATTATTAGTACTTATTCTATACGAAATACTTAGCAAAATTTACATACAACATACACTTTTATCACTTAAAAAACACTTATTACTAAAGAAATTGTAATTGGTTGTATTGTAATTGTTGCGTAAGAATTAAAAAAATTTAAAATTTAAATTTCTTTAAAAGAAAACAAAGCGTTGATTGAACCAGCAGTAGTATTGTTATACTAGTTTGTTCGTTATTTTTTACAAAATAGAACACGATTTGTAACAATACTCGTAGGAATATAGTTATCATACTTTTAGTCATTATTATAATTAAATTACTAATATTGTCGTATTATGAGCAAATTTAAACGATACTTAGTTACATTTAAAGTGCTTTTGATTTGCAAAACAATCAGATCAGTTTTGTATTGATAAAATTCAACTATTTCATGTATGGTTAATTTGTTTATATACCCTTTAATCAACTTGTTGCTTTAAGTAAGACATGTTATCTGTTTTTCGTTAGCGTTATTGAGAATAAATTTTATTAATCGGTATTTTTTGTATGTCCCGACATCTTGCGAGTTTGGAATTCGATTAATAAAACCAACTCATTCACTAAAAAAATTCACTTAGTTCCAAAAATAAAAAACTAAAATAAATCAAGAAAGAAAATCGTAACGGAAACACACTCTGCTTAATTCTTGTCAATAAGTTTATCAAAAACTTTGTCAGCAGAAAATTTGACAATCTCTTTTTTTAACTGCCATCGGTCTGGGTCAGACATTTGTTCATCATCGTTCGGAACTTTCTTTAGTGGACCGTCATCGATGGACGTACAAAACTTCGATATGATACTGGCTATTAGTTAACAAAAGAAATTGCAAAATAATGAAAAGATGAGCAGCAGTAAGCAAGTGGAAAAAATTATTGAAATAAATAAGCGAAATAACTCCTCCTCTCCCCTTAAAGAGAAGAACGAATCATAGCATTAAGCTAAAACATTAAACGCAAAATTAACCTGTATTCGGGGTAAAAATTATAGCGTGGACAAAGGCGGTACCATGTAACTAGTTTGTAGGATAATATAAAGCCGTGAAGCCAGAAAAAGATACATAGTAACGCTTATACTGATTCATAGAGATATTTCTATATTTTTGCATCTTCAAATGTGGAAAAATTTGTGCATGTAACTTACCCAACGCACACGTAAATTATCCCAACACTTATACACATACTCATCAGAGCATACACGCGTCCATAAAACAATTCCCAAAATTGGCTTTTATTCACAAAATCAGAGCAACCATGCGTCCACGTAGCAACTCCCAAAATTAACCATTATTTGCATCATGTACTAAGTGTACAAGACGCATGGCTACACTCCTGTGATACGATTGTTTAGCTGCATAATGCAGCATACACATCAAATCCCACGAGAGAATAACATATTACATCACGGTTTCACCTTTGCGCTACTCACATTATCCTTTTTACCCTTATTTTTTTAACATTTTTATTTGCATGGAAATATTATGACAATGTTTTTAAACTTCTAAAACTCAAATGAAAATTACTTAATAAAAAAAAAAAGTCTTTTACACGTACGTGCTCACAGTCTTTATTGATACCTGTTTTTAAGTTAAAGTTGAATCTCTTGAAACTTGAGACACGTACAAACACCAACTTGGCTGTAAATGAGATCGCCCTAAGTGGACTTAACATGTTTACTCAAGCTCTTAATCTTCTTCTTGATGGCTACATGGTAGTAGGATGACGATTTGCTTTCAACTGCACGAGGTTTATCTTTCTCTTGCACGACCGTCTAGTTGGCAGCATATTCGACGCTCGTACCAAAAGTCCCCGTCCCCTTACTCCTTACTCTTTGCCTGTGTCTACATTCCTTTTTATCAACTTGCGTGCCCTCATCGCGAAAACAAAAAAAAAAACAGTAAAAAGACGCTTGCGCAATATAAGGTGTACTGATTAAAACATGCTAATTGTAGGTTGTAGATGTAAAGATTTACTGTCACATTCATATTTAACTTAAATGTGTAATTTATGATAACATATTGTAATACTTAAAGATTTAAATGTATACTTAAGACTACAATTTACTGAAAATTTTTAACTCAGCACTAATTTTCAAGCTAACCAATCAGGTGATACCTAAATGAACAATTAAATAAATTTTAAATGAGTGATGCATAATTTTTACATATAGAAATAGTAAAAAAATTCTCTGATTACGAATTTCGTTATCTACAGTTTGAGCTGGTGGAGTAACATTTTTTAATTTAAAACGTAATTTTCAAAAATTCCTAGAACGAATTACTTTTTATACTTTTTGCAGAATATCTCTTCTCCATTACGTTTTTTTGCCACATATGCCCTACAGGATTTTTTTTTTTTTATTAATAACCTAAAGAATAGTAGTAGTAAGAAGTTGCTACGTTTTTTGTACATTAATAAATTCAAACTTTTAGAAGTTACTACTTTTTTACATTAAATTTCTCAATATATAATTATCAATAGACTTTAAATTTTTAAAATACTTCGTTATTCTTAATACCAGTAAGTATATCAAATATCAAAATAAACGATATTGAAATTTTTAATTAAATAACAATCGAAGTTTTCAAAAAGGCTTCCTTGCATAATGCACCAAAGTTTTTCGTACATTCTAATTTTGATCAAACATCGCTTAAAAATAAAAAAAAATTATTTTAACTCAATGTACCATTGGAATTAAAGAAGAAAAATGCTTTCTTACCGATTTAATAACGTTTTTTTTTACCATATCGATTTGTGATGGACATGAGAAGCCGCATAACTTTGTAAATTTTGAGCAGTTAGTACTAGCTTTCACACAGTTCAAAAGCTAATATTTTGTTACGCATTTTAAAAACAAAATTTTGACTCTAGGACCTTCTAGAGCCGAAAAAAAATTGTTTTTCCGAAAAATTCGCAACTGCACATTTAACGTTGTTAATTACTGAAATTTAAGTAGGTTTCGGTTTTATAGTTTTATTTTTATAAAAAACATATTTAAGTTCCTTATTGCTTTTTTTGTATAAGAAAACAGTCATCAAGTTGACCGTACAATACCGAGCGCGCTGACAGGCATACAGTGGCAAAGTGGGGGGGAGAGACCAGCACTCAGGCTGGGCTCTGCTGCTAAACTAATCTTTCACGCCTTACATCGGACGTGCTCGTAAGACCTGATGTATCTTACCTTTCATACCTCCTATGAAAATTCTTTTGCAATGGATTTGCGGTAGCTTGACGAGATGTACATGAATATACAATGTATTTTTTATAACAATTTGAATGACACAGTTGCGTAAATATCAATTGTGTTATGTATATTGGTACCCAGCCTAGGACATAATACTGTTATTTTGGAGTAGAGGTAAAGCTTTAATAGAAAAAAATCTGTTATATGCGAAAAAATCTTCGATTTGTATTCATAATAAAAGTACTCCAGTCTTATACTGACCATTACTTAAGATTGACTTAAGAAACAACGGTCTTTCAGCATTTAAGATAGTTCACTCGGCCCAGTGATACTCCACTCAACGTAATGGCATACAGACCATGCTGTCTTGTAACCGTACAAGAATTAGTTGATAACCTCTGTGCTCTTTTTTTGTTCACTTGTTGCGCAGAATGACAAAATCAGAGTTCTACGCATCTGTCAGCATAACGCTCTATAGCAACTGTAGCCTCTCTCTCGCGTGGCTCATGTAACGAAGCAAAAAACTACGTGATTTGGATTAAAATATCTCTAAATCTAGTAGCGATTGCTGTATTTAACAAAATCACATCTTAATTCTTGTTTTCTAAACTATTACATACTAGTTTTTTAAATTTCTAGAAGAGATACTTTTTATATAGTTAGATGAAATATCAGTTCTTAAGTGTGTTTCCCGTATACTCGTGTGTAAAAAGTGTCAACTTTGAACTTGAATATCTTGAAAATAAGTACCGCTTGCTACCTAAAAACAATATTACAATATCCGTTGAATTCTTAACGATAACGTAAAAAAAAAAATCAAGTCTAGATGAAAATCAATTTTTTGAGCGAACTACCTTAAAAGAACCGNATAAAATTGTACCTTTTTCTCTACATAAATACAATACATCACGGCAAACACGTACTAGACTGACAGCATATAAATTAGTATACGGCAGAAAAGCACGTCTACAAAATCCGCGTCTAACCATACATCGAATAAAATTTTGTTATAATTATCTTATTTATTTGATCCTTTGGTTAAGAGACATACACAAACAAACTTACAACGAGTTCATAAAATTTAATATCAAAGAGAACAAAATCATGATAAACATGCTAGATTTTAGAATTAAGAAGTTAGTAAAAAAGTTTACGCATTAGAGGAACCTAAAAGGGAAAATTAGATAAACATTACAATAAACTTTTTAAAATCACCAATATAAATTATTATTATAACAACGTCACACTTGAAGTAATGAATGGAAAAATTTTTTTCATTACCTCTTACAACTCACTATGTGAGGCATTATATTTATGTGTATATTGAATTAAAAAATTTTTTTTCAGTTTTACAGCCAGATTTAATCATCATAAGATTACTTTTGTTAGAGATAGCACATCATTCTAAAAGTTTTTAGTTAATAGATACATATGTGTGGGAGATATTTACTGTGGGAAAAAAAAGTAACTATTGAAACTTAGACTATAATTTGGCTGGGACTTTCAACTGCTATCATTTTGTAGGTGATAGGAAGAGCACAAATTCTGTCGGGCATATATGACACAAAACGCATTGGATAGGAAATATTCTGCAAAAAGTAAAAAAAGTCATTTTTTTCCCAGAAATTGTAAAATTAAAAAATGTTACCCTACCAACCTAAGCTATGGATAACGAAATTTGTTATCAGCGATTTTCCTTGCTCTCTATGCAAAAATTAAAATACGTTGTAACGAAAAAATAAGGTCATCTTAGTTCCTTAACTAAGCTACATTTATTAAACGTGCTCATAGAGTCAGTGAAATACGTAATCAAAGTTTCAATGAGCTTGAATACTCTACTACAGTGAAACAGGTAATTAGAGAAGGAAAAAAGGGCTCTAAAAATTCTCTTCTTATTATACTGCCAGAAACGAGAGGACGACAAGGAGATCTCACTGAACCATTAATAGCTCAAAAGTTATTTAAACGCTGAGCTAAAAAAAGCAAAGTTTAACTACTCCTGACAGACCTACGGCCACTTTAGATTCTGATGACACAGAAGTCCTAGATTGATCAGAAGATTAAGAAGATCAGCAAGCACTGATACCTCAAAGAGATAAGTCTCTACTTTCTTTCCTCTTAAGCACTAAACCAGATTTATCATTTATTTCAACCACAACAGATAATGAGTCACAAGAAAAAGCTATTACTGAAGCAAGTGACTTAGAAGAAGTATTTAACCCTTTAGCATAATAATCAACTGCCAGAACTTGTACAAATTGAAAATTAAGAATGCACCTTAAAAATCAGTAGAATTCAAGTTTGACACTGACTCCAGTGAATCAGAAGATTATATACTTGCTAAAATAAAACAAAAACAAAAAATGCAATTCACAGCTCGCAGATAAACGTATAAACAGGCTTAGGAAGGCAGTTTTGATGAAAACCATGATAAAGAATATTCTCATAGCTTGCAATATATAAATCTTTGCACACGATAATGTTTAACATATGCAAAAGACAACGTTGCAACGCTTACTTTGCCTGACTCAAAATTATATTCTACTGTCAGTAAATTATTATTGGACTCAAATTATATTTCAAAATATAGATTTAATAAAATGCAGTTATTAGCAGGCAACGTGATAACAACTACTTCTTAAATAAATTACTAGTCTGTTTAAGTGTCAAAGAAAGAGAAAGAGATGAAATATTGCTTCAAGATCTTCACCCGTGCTAAGCAAAATCAGCCAAGGATTTTAGAAAATATGCATATAAGAAAATTGAATAGTATATTACTCACCTAGGGAGCAAAAATAAAGAATGTCTCAGATTGCAGGCAATTGACATGGCAAGGCAATCAATAAGCATGCGATCTGAGGAATTCTTGGTTTCCTCCCGTTGGTTGTGTACGATTTTTTATTAATCCAGCGCCAAGAGAAGGGATATTTGTTTTACGAAGTGGGACGACAGTTTCTACTTTTGGCGCAGTACGATGAAAAATATTTAGAAAGGGTAAAGTTACGGACTATTTGCGCAGAGGAGTATTGCCAAAAGCAATTCACAAAGAACTCAGTCATGTTAGCACAGAAAAAACTGTATGTTTTAGTGAATGTCCTTATCTATTTAACGAAATGATGCAACAAAAATTAAAAGAATGCCATAACAGTCTCCTTAGTAGACATATAAGCTTACAAAAAACTTATAACAGAATACGAAAATTGTATTACTTGAAATGTATGAGGAAGGATAAAAAATTAACAAGTAAGTATTATAAATTTTGTGCGAAAATGCAAAAATTGGCAAGAACAAAAATTAACATGGATAAAAACAAAAGAATCTATAATAATAACTGATACACCAGCTGGAGTTTTCCAAAGACAGCCATCAATACTTTAGAATCGTTAGCAACAACATCTAGAAATAAGTATATATTGTATATACAATGCTTAGTTTTAAAAGACTTTTTAGCGGTAATTATACCACATATCCGGGCCATCACAGTCCCAGTCGCTCTAGCAAGACACTTCATAGCGTTGCATGGAGTGCGTAAAATAGTACTCAGCAATAATGGAGGAAGTTTTTGAAATAATTTACTAACAAATTAAGCCCAAATTTTTAGTTTCAACAAGACCACTACAGCTCGCCATCCCTTATCTAACGGCTCACTAGAACGTTGCCATGCCATGCTTGTAAGCTTTTTAAGAACAAAAGCTACAACTAAACAGGACTGGAATAAAATTGTACCTTTTTCTCTACATAAATACAATACATCACGGCAAACACGTACTAGACTGACAGCATATAAATTAGTATACGGCAGAAAAGCACGTCTACAAAATCCGCGTCTAACCATACATCGAATAAAATTTTGTTATAATTATCTTATTTATTTGATCCTTTGGTTAAGAGACATACACAAACAAACTTACAACGAGTTCATAAAATTTAATATCAAAGAGAACAAAATCATGATAAACATGCTAGATTTTAGAATTAAGAAGTTAGTAAAAAAGTTTACGCATTAGAGGAACCTAAAAGGGAAAATTAGATAAACATTACAATAAACTTTTTAAAATCACCAATATAAATTATTATTATAACAACGTCACACTTGAAGTAATGAATGGAAAAATTTTTTTCATTACCTCTTACAACTCACTATGTGAGGCATTATATTTATGTAATCTCATTAAATCAACAGCCCCGTTTTGCTAGTACAATAACTTATAATTGCTACTGCAATGTGATATTAGTTAAAAATGTATTTGTTCTTAGTATAGAACTGATTAGAAATTCAATAAATAATTAGATTAAGCCATTTGACGTTGACAACAATTTTGTAAGGAACTTTTTTTAGTAGTGAAAATATAAAGAAATAAGAACAAATTCATTAGTTTCCAGAACGAAAATTCTTTCCACAACAGTTCAATGTAAGCAATGTTCAAGATTTGTTACCAATTAATATCTAAATTTTTTTGGCTCTAATCGCTAATATTATATGCTTTGATTGTACATTATATAACATATGATTGTAAAACGAATTAAACATACGTTCGAGATCATCATGGAAAGATTTTACGTTTTGAAGACTAAAGCAATGTAAAATTGTAACGAAAACCTACAGTAAAAATAATGTCTTACAGTTTGCGAAAAACTTTTTCGACTTGTCAGACATGAAACCTCATGGTTTTATTTCAAAGTTTTATTCAGGAATAACAACAATATAATAGAAACGTAAGAGCAACACTGCAGTACCTCCTCTCACTACATTTCAATGAAGCGTTACAAATCCCGCAGTAATATTGCATAAAACATCAACGCCATTAGATTACTTTGTAAAATGTAGGTCGACTACATCACACTACCCACTAAAACTGCAACCAAGTAGTAAAATAAACAATAACTCTCTAATAAGTTCAATAAGCACATCCAGCCTCCAATTCGTGGCAATTTGCTTCAGATAACACACACACACACACATACATATATATATATATACCGCACTTTGAGAGAAAACCACACGCGTAACTCTCCCGTNATATATATATCTTGTTATATACACTAATTATACTCTAATTATGGTACAGTTACACACCATAACACGTAATGCGTTCAGAAAAGAGAAGAAAAATAAGAGCTGACCAACAAACTTCAAATTGCCTTACTCATTAATTATGATACAGTAAAGTGCAAACATGAGTACTACCGAACTAAGCCGAAATTGTAACCAGTAAGCTGCCATATCCAAATTGGAACCATTCTATAATCATTACTGTAGCACGACATCAACTACAATAAATTTAAAATAGCAGATTTTCAACAGCAAAACGCCAAAAAAAATTACTTCATAATATTATAAATTGTATAAATTTATATGTAAACATAACTTTAATTCTTTTAATTTAATATATTATACAGCTAACACGAAAAAACTATGAATATGCTTGTATTTTAAAAGGTTAACATGGGTTTGACTGTTTTCGCTCTTATTATTGCCACAAGTAGCAATCAGCTAAGAAAAGGTATGTGACCTCTCATGTCATATACTTATTATTTATCACATTGAAACACAAAATTTAGTTTTAATGTTATAAAAACAGCAAAAACGCCGCTATCTCCAACTATTAATCGTTACGCCTACTTCTGCTATCACGTGACGCATAACTTACTTCTTTTGAAGCAAGCTACCATCTAAAAACTGAAACTATGCCTGCAACCTCCAAATAATTTTTTTTTACAACATCAATAAGCTCTGGTTCATCTAAGAATGTAAATATCTAACCATTTTACCATTTATTTACTGCGTATTTCCACAAGAAATTTCATATAAAATTTTAACAGTAACTTGTACTTTATGTAATACCCAGGGAATCAGCAGTTGAAACTATCAATTGCTCTGTACTTATTGCACCACAATGTACATGCAATTAAATGTCATTGAGTCAAGCTCTGATTAGTCATTTAGATCACAAACCTGACATGTCCTCTTTCGATGAAGGAGTATCAAAACTGTTTGTACATAACAACATTTGCCTTTTTCTCTTTCATCAAGTGTTTTGAAGTAACTATAAAGGCTAGAAAGTGAGGTCTGTTGTGTCTTTTAAGCAAGCGTCAGACTTAGTTCGGTGACTAAGCTGTGTAAGTAAAGCTCAAGCAAACCAGGCCACTGTAGACTTACCTAAATAGTAAATTAAATAGGTACAAGAACGTTAGGCCCGTTGACTACGGTTTCAACGTTAAAAAAAGCGGACTTTCCTGTTTGTATATAAATTTTTTTTAGTCATAACCAAATCTATTTAATTATTATACCGAACGAAATTTAGTTGTTAATCAAATTTATTTGCTCATTTGAGAAATTCCAATTATAAAGTTATATATAATATTTTAAGATTCAAAACTCTAATTGATAGAAGCATAATTCTTACTTTGATGAATCAATTGAATACCAAGGAAAACTTAAATGGATAACGTACGACAAAGACTTCTACAAAGACGTCAAATAAAAGGACGAATAACATAGGCTACAACTGAATTACTGAATATATTGATTTAAACAGTAGGTCAGCGCCAGCATGCGTACGACACACTAAAATTACTAGATATATACCATTGGGTAAGCCCTAATACACCAACGCTATGTTAACAATTTTAAAGAAAAGTACACTGTAAGTGAAAGCAAATAAGGCCTTTGTGCTCATGGCTCGTTCCAGATAAACAAAAATTAAATTTCTTGGTATGTAGAACAAATCTATAAGTGTTGCCCTCTATTTATATCAGTTTGGACGTTATTTTTACTAATTCAACAATTTCTGAAAAAAATACCTTTTTTTAGTTTTTGCAGAATATCTCATTTTTAGTGCGCTCAAATTTGAAAAGTTATTTCTTCTTCGCACTAAATATCTCAAACCCATAAGTATCTATGGACCTGAAATTGTCACAATATATGGCTTTTACTAATACATGTGAGTACAATGAAGCTTAATACAATCGTTTCTAAGTCTTATGATTAATTAACGATGTTAATTATTGAAAAAGTTTGGTTGTATAATACGCCAAAGTTTCTGGTACTGTCTTGTTTTGACCAAACCTGGCTTTAAAATTAAAGAAGTTTTTTTAATTCAATATTTTGTTGGAATTTGAAAAAAAAAAATTTTTCCTGATTTCATTTTAATTTCTTTGACCGTATTGGCTAACGACAGGCGTAAAAAATCATATTATTTTTCATATTATTCGAATTTAGCATTTGATTTTGCACAGTTCAAAATCTTATATTTTTTTACGAATTAAAAAAGACACATTTGTTCTTTAGGACCTTCTGAGCCGAGAAATTTTCTTTTTTTTTAATCCATGACAGCGTATTTTACGATGTTGATTCTTTAAATTAAGTGAGTCTTGGGTTTAATAATTATATTTTAATAAAAAAGAAATTTCAGTTTTGTATTAACAGTATTAGCATCTAAAAACAAACTTCAAGTTCACCGTGCGATAGCCGAGCGTGCTGACAGGCATACAACGGTGGAGTGGGGAGAGACCAGCGCTCGGGGGTCAATCCAGCTGCCAAACGGAACTTTCCCGTTTTTAATTAAACGTGCTCGTAATACCTTAAGTATCTTACCTTTCATACCACCTGTAACAAGATGTCATGTAGACTGATGAGATATACACGAATATACAATTTTTTTTTTTAAATAATTTAAACGATTCAGTTGCATTTATTCTGACTGTATCAAGTACATAAATACCTGGCCTTCAATATAAATACTGTTGTTTAGGTGTAGGGATAAAATATTTATACGGAAAAACCTGTTATGTGTAAAGGGTCGTTAGTTTATACTTAAAAAGAAAAAAAAATAATGTTATGCTTACCATGCTCTGCCACTGCCACTGAGGCTTTTCTACACTGGCACTGCAGCTGCAAGGCTCCAAGCGTACTGTTCACTTTGAGTCTCTTGTTTTCCATTTGTTGGTATCCGCTTAGCGCTCGCATACAGTAAGCAAGTATTTTTTTTATAAAAAGAATAGGTATTAATCTACATTTTGGAAAATTAAAAGCTACATCGTTTCATAACCAACAGCTCACGAATTAAAGAGAAAAAAAGGTTTTCTCAGCTCCAAAAGGTCTGGAAGTACAGATGTGTTATTTCAATTTGAGAAAAAATATTAGCTTTTGAACTGTGTGAAAGAAAATCTACCATATTTACAGTTTAAAAAGTTATATAGTTTTTCAAGTCTGTCGTCAACCAACATAATCAAAGAAGTCGTTATAATCGGTCAAAATGAACTTTTTTTAATTTCAACGAAATATTAAATTTAAGTAGTTCTTTGAATTTCTAAGCTAGGTTCAATCAAAATGAGACGGCTTTTAATGTATTATGCAACTAAGCTCCTTCAAAAATTTTGATCGTTAATTAATCAAGAAGTTCAAAACCTATTATTTTGAAATTTAGTATACTTACTTGTATAAGCGGTAGCAATATATTGTGACAATTTCGAGTCCATAGATGCTTATGTGTTTGAGATGTTTAATGTGGAAAAATTATAACTTTTTCGAATTTGAAAGCAAGTTATTTATAAACAAGAAAACACAGCAAAATTTAACTGCCACTGTTTTGTAGGTAATTATAAAAACAGAAAACCTCTTATGCATGCATGGCAAAAAACGCACTGGAGAGAAAATATTCTGCAAAAAGTAAAAAAAGTCATTTTTCTAAAATCGTTGAATTAAAATATGTTGCCCCGCCAACTCAAACAGTAGATAGCAAAATTCGTGATCAGCGAGTTTTTTAAATTATTTGTCTTAAAATAAATATGCGTTATAACACAAAAATGAGAACATCGTGCTTTTTAACTAAGCTAATTGCTTAGTCAACAATTTTTAAGAAAAGTATTCTGTTAGTTAGATCAAATAAAGCCTTTGCGCCAACGACTGGTTTCTGATAAACAGAAATTAAATTTATTTGCTACAACTCATGCCAACTACTTATAGATTTGTGGACGTCACAATATCGAAGATTAATAGTGTTTACGCATGTACATTGAAACTTATATTTAGCACGCTTTATAACATCACTTTTATAGCGTAGAATGCTAATACTAATTTTACAGTTGGATCACTCTCAGCAGAATGTATAATGTCTATTGTATTTATGATATTTTGTGCTCTGTAAGAGCTTTTACCATATTTTTAGAATGAAGAAATAAACATAAGAAATTTTTTTATTATTGACGATATGTTCTTTCAAATTACAATGTTAATAATAAAGTTGTAAGTTGTACAAGCCAACAAAACAACAATTTCTTATAAGGTTGCGTGTGACATTTTGTGAGAGCACAAATATTTGTTTTTCTCTTTTGAAGCAGCCCCATGTCTTAAAAATTTGACTGGGTCATTTTGAGACTACTTTTTATCCGTACTTAAAATTAAAGTTCAATTGCCACATTAACTTAATTTGGTGGAAGGCTCCTGTTAGTTAAAATATCACTTTTATTACAAAGGAAAACAGGGTGAAAGAATGAATCACAATAAAAATTAACTGACGTTTATATAAAATACAGTAAAATATTTTTTTTTATTTTGAATAAAAGTCGGAAAATTTTATAACAAGTATACATTTGTTTATTGTGAAAAAAATTAATTTATGACCTACTCTGCTAAAATATCCTATTTTACAAATAAAAAAAAATCCATTCAACTTAAAAATTAGCTTATTGAGTCGACAGTTTATATATATCAAACCAAATTATATATAAATCAAACCAAATTAATTGAAGCACAGAAAATTAATAATTACATTTAACATAAATTAACGAATCATACCATAATATAAAGTAATTGAGCTTCGTATATAAGGATCGCTCACACGAAAGTGGATAAAAGTCTTTGCTTAGGCGCAGAAGATCGCGGATTCAAGTCTCAAGGAGAATGTTTTTTCCTTTTTTTCTCAAAGATTGATTAAAGAGTAAAGAATATATGTGAAATTCAATCAAATAAAAATGAGGTACTGTGCAGTGTGGCGTGGCACGGTGGTGTGGTATAGTGTGGAAGGCACTGGAAGAAGGTGGGTGCGCAAGAGTTGTGGGGTGAATTCGGAGTAACATGCAAAATCCACTGTCATGACATATTTTTTATAAAGGTCACCTATTTGAAATCGTTGATTTACTTTTTTGTGTAACGCGTCTATAAAAGTATAATTTCATAAGTATGTTAGATATTATCTTTCTGAATCCATTTTTGTTTAAAGTACATATATGAGAGACTTACACGTATACTTTTAAGCACGATTGAATAATAAGATTGTATGATAGTAAGCATCATTTAATAATTAGAACACAGAACAATAATAAAGATTTTAAGTATTATAAATAAGATATGTCGAAATGTACTGTAAAGTTGCAAAATAATACGTCACAAGATCTCACGTGTAGGCATATGGAGAGTCTCAGCTACACTATATAAAAAATAAGCGAGACAAGTGACGCCAGCTGTACGGATTTTTATATTCTCTCTTATCATCAAGTCATTGTTGTTCAAGCTTAGTTTACACATAATATATTATCACTGCACTGATATCACGATACGTCATCATAGGTAATTATGTAATGAATTGTAGGCACGTACTTGTAATAAAACAATCGATAGTCAGATCTATACTCATGTGTCGTGGCACATGCGTTGAAGCGACTACAAGTAACAGTTGAACGTGTTTATAATACTTAAAGCATAAAAATTCTTTACCAAGCGCACTGCTGCTGCTCATCAGTATCAACTGGATTCGACGCTGGGTGGCTATTGAAGCCCGCGCAATCGAACGAACAAAGCAAACGATAGAGGTTGTAAGTACATGTGGTTATATGATTATAATATTTTAATCATTCGTTCGCTCGTGCTTCAGTAGCCTCCCTGACACTTGCTTATCCCTGAAGACTTCTGCTGCCCACTAATCCACTCCTACTTTAAAGATAAACTTTGTGCATTTCTATCACCAACTAGCATTGTTGGTAAAAAGCCAATCCCATTGTTCCTACACTTTAACTAATTTTTAAATTTACGTACACTTCTAGGTACGTACTGCACAAATCCTTTTTTTCTTATTAGTAAAATCATCTATGCATATTAATCAAGTACTCATTGTACCTATCTTGCTCGTTCCAGGCTCAATTGCTCAGTAAGCATTATTAAAGCTGTCTTTGTTCTTATTCCCAGATGTGTTTCCCGATCATTTTATTCAACTAAAATAATCATAGTTCATTAAAATTTAGTATACAGAGAACTGCTATTTCTTAGTGTATTTCACAAGGAACGATACTTACCGTATACTTTTATGTCAGGTAAACGGCATTACGATGTACACATCCATGTATGCTCTCTGTATCTTTCATGAAGATAGCAAGAATCTGATATGTGGGCAGAGATCTGGATTCTCCGTCTCTGGACATTATTTTTCTATTTAATTTTTACGAAGTCATAAGGTTTACTTGTTTTTAATTTTTTTTTTGTATTGATGTCTCAATGTAGCATCACTCGTGATACAGTAACTGACTTAAACTTCATGTTTTGAACCTATTTGACTACTTGAGCGGATTAAGATATAACGATTTGTTTGCTTAAACTTAACATAGGTGATTCTCTAGTACAGTTTTTTATGGTCTGTTTGAGAGTATGTTAGCCGTGGATTTAAAAAAGCATTGTTCTTTTATTTGTATCAGTACGTTAGGATGTTCAAGATTATGAGGAATGATTAAAGAGTAAGAACTAATTTTCTGGTTAACTCAACATTGTAAGTCTGGTAAAAATTAAATTTTTTTATTTATATGTCTAATACTACATACGCATACATCCGACAACAAAAAGATCGCACTATACTAAAACAATGGAAGCTGTACAAGAAAGAAATAACAGTTTTGTTCATACTTCTCAAGTAGTTTCTATACAGTGCAAAAGAGATGCGTATATTACATGGATAAAAACTGTATGTAGTAAGTAATACATTCCTATTCTATTAACAAATATTTGATGAAACAGTTTTGTAGATCTTATTAAGTCCCGTGAATTATTACTTATCTTTAAAATTATCGATATCTGTCATTTATGACATTAAAACGCCATTATAACAACACTTTTAAATTATTTTGTAATAGCGGTAAAATCATGAGAAATATTTATGTAGCGTAATATTTTACTAACCTTTTGCCGTAAAACTGAGTTTCAGCATTTAT
This sequence comes from Copidosoma floridanum, assembly GCF_000648655.2. Next base: position 325,501 of record NW_019379732.1, read on the forward strand.
GAATATTTTCTTACACATTTGACACAAAATTATACCTAACAATGAAGTGAGAGCGTTAGTATTAAACTTGCAAAATATTACAGAAGATATTACGATTTTTTACAGCTTGCACTGTGAGATTGATGCTATTTTAAAGTTTTATTATACTGGTATATAATCATTAATTAAGCACATATGCCAATGGTGACACTGCTAAATGTGTTTGTTATAAAAATAGAATTTTGGTTAATCTAGAAACAAAATATAATGCTTCCAGTTTGTTCTTATGTATATAATATACCAATATTAGAGAACCTAAAACTATTAACAATTCAACAACAAAAAAAAAAATACATGCCACTAGAATGGCTTTATACTCACAATTAACTGATACAGATGTTGACACTGCATTAGATATTTTATTGTTAAGTATGAGTAAACAAATTATGATAGCGCTTCAAAGTTTTAGTTACCTAAGTACTTTTGTATCAATTTACACTATACACCATGATACCCAGTTGCATACACGGTATCCCAGGATAACAGTCATTATTTATACAGCAAGTTTTAAAAATGCTTACCTTTTTATCATAACTGCAAATCAACAATTTGAAGAAACATGACAACAGCTTCTTAAGTTGTTTGTGACCCATTTGTATTATTGCGATTCTTATGAAAGTAAAGAATTTCTATGGATAGTCTTTAAACATATTCTTAACGTTAACAATTTTTACATTGGCTGAGTCGAAATTTGTGCCATAGTTTTGATATTTTTAAATAGTGGTTACTCATCAATATAAACCCTGCAACCGCTAGTTTGTTTATTTGCTGCTGTTTTAAAACTTCTAAAAGACTTCCCTATGTAGAAAGTGTTGCTATTGTCATAAATTATTTCGTAAACTGTATTATTTTTGTTACTATCTTTTACAGCTCTTTTTCCAATTTAATAAATTTTAAAAACTTGCATGTACCTTTAGAAACAACAGCAATTTTATTTCTATGAAAAACACTTCGAATTTCTAAAGGATAACATATTTTTAGTAATTTTTTTTTTTAATTTATTTATAACCTAAAGAGGGTCACTGTCAAAAAAAATTTTTTCAAGATTTAAATATTTCCTTTGTAAAATTGTTGTGTTAACTGTTGTTTTTAACAATCCATCCTCTATAAATTCTGTAGAAAAAGTTGATTTTACCACTCAAACGCTTCCAATTAGCTTTTATAGTCTCAATAGTTATGTTTTTACTAGACTTAGTAAAAAGACTAAAAAAATCTGACCTACATGACGTGTGAATAGGAAGTTTTGTTAGTGTAGTCATTTTTTTTTAAGTAGTAAGCTATTTCTTAACACGAATTGATTATTGAAACATTATTAGGAATGGGGTCCTACCTTGGGCATTTCAACGAATCTGTAAAATCTTGACAAGCATGAATTTTTAATTGCCTAAAACGTTTCATTAAAACTGATGGACTTATAAAAATATACCTTACTTTTTTTAAAGTTCTAAAAGTGTTGACATTATCTGTGATAGAGTATAAATAAATGCATATTTGTTGTAGTAAGCGACATCTACTGTACGGCAGATATGACTCGTACGGGACACGATGACAGCAAGAGTATGTATAGTAAGGAGGTATTTACGAAAGCTTGTACGTGCCACCACACTCACAAGCTGCGCACGTACAAATTTTAAGGTAAAGAAACCCACTCGCATGTTAGCACGTTAACATGTTAGCAGGTTTACATGTTAGCACGTTATCAAGTTAGCAAGGTGGTGTGTCAGTGGGTAATTTCCCTTTTGCTGATTTTGCATTTTACGTTCTCTTGAAAGTGCCTTTCCAGTGGAGTATAGTAGTAATAAAAAAAGCGAATTTCTTATCACTTCTGACGTGCACGCGACAGCTACAACAACCTTTGATGTTTTGAGGTTACGTTTAAGCTAGGAAGTACGAAAATGTCCAACGCCAAAGGTGACGTCGAGATACGCATGTACATAATCACTTGGATCTCATTTGCCAGTAAGGCAACTTTGTTCCTTTTACTTATTAAATAAACTTTTATTTAGAAACGTTCAATGTATTGTTTTAGTCGAATTTTTTAAGTCTCATTCGAGTTATTTATAACAAGGAACAGATAACGTTTAAAGTTAAAAATGGACTTCTTAATTTAACGCAATTAAAATTATACTTCTGGAAAGCTGTTGGATTATTTTACACGGATGGAAATAATGCAACTATCAACGTTAGTATAACTAGCGATTTACAGTTATGTTTAGTCCCAGGGGTGCATGTCTATAGAGTGTTGACAAATTTTGGTAATATCTTGTCTTTATAACCATACTAAAGATTATTTTGTTTAACTGCTATATAACTGCCATAAAACATTTATAGATTCAAATAGTATTGACGATAATTTAAGAAACATAATACTAAAGTATTACAATTGTAATTATCAGTACAAATCCATATGTGAATTGTTAAAAAGAAACCACGATAAAAATGTTTCCTTAAAAACTTTAAAAAGAATTTTAAAAAGTATGAATTTGAAACGAAAACGCCTGGAGGAAAGTTCAAATAAAGAATTGTGTGCAGCAATTTTTTGGAGTTAGAAAATGGTGGCTTCAATTTAGGGTACAGAGCCTTGTGGCTAAGATTACGTACAAAATATAAACTTGTGGTAAAGCAAAGTACAGTATTGCGACTTCTGAGGATTGTAGATCGTGATGATGTTACAAGAAGAGAAAGGAATAAACTGCACCGAAGAAATCATGAAGTCTTAGGTCCCAATTATTTATGGCATATTGATGGCTACGATAAACTGAAGCGTTTTGGATTTGCTGTGCATGGATGCATTGATGGATTCTCTAAAAAAATTTCGTGTCTAAAAGTTGCTGATACCAATAACGATCTGGCAGTGATAGCTTATTATTATTTACAAACCATGGAAAAGCTTAAGTGTGCTCCAACCTTGATTAGATCAGTCAAGGGCACTGAAAATTCTACGATTGAGTGTATGCAGCATTGTTTACGTTACTATCACAAAGACAATCTACCAGGGAAAAAGAGTTTTATTAAAGGAAAAAGTACAGCGAATCATAGAATTGAATCTACCTGGTGTAATTTGCGCAAACAACTTGCTGGATTTTACCTAGATTTGTTTAAACTTATGGAGCAAGATTTAATACTAGATACTAGTAATTATTTTTATATGGAGACTCTGAAATATTGGTTTGGTCCTCTTATAGTGCATGATTTAAATAATTATAAAAGTGAATGGAATATTCATAGAATCCGGAGTCAAAACAATCGAAACATATTTGGTGGCCAACCAAATTGAATGTATAATGTACCACAACACTTTAATGGGAAAGATTGCAAGAAACCGGTTTCTCAAGAACATATTCAAATATTGATAAAAAAATATACAAAAAAAACAAAAAAAGCCAAAGCTAGTCAACAGCGAATTTGCAAGATTTTTTCAGCAGTTGCACACCTCAAAACCAAGTATCACTGAAGATGCTTACAATTTGTACTTGAGAATTGGTAGCAGTATAGATACTCAAAATTTGTGAACATCAATTTTCAAGACATACAGTACACATCTAGTCGTATTGCAACATACTTCTGACCCTCTATGTATTTTTATAATCGAGCAAAAGTCGAACTACCTACATCTACAAATTAATTTTAATCCATATTCGTTCCATGACTGCTGTGAAATAAGTGCTTTTATTTTATTCATCTATCATGCTTTTGTCTACGTTCTGATGCTCAGAACTGTACTTATAGATATACGTGCATCGTTGCCAAGCAGACAACTAAATCTGCGTATCATACGTGCTTGGATATTGCTATGGAACCAACCTCATATATTTTGTTATCCACAAGTTTAATGGTTTAAGGATAGTAATTTGATTAATAGAGCATGTATATAAATGTTATGTAGGGAAGAGTAATCTGAGATTAATATGCAAATGTTATAAGTGTGGTAATAATAGGTAAATATTCAAGTTTTTAAATATATTCTATACTATCAGTGCATTAACGTGGTTGCAAATTGACATGTTTCACATTGCTATGTTTCTAATAGTTACCAAAATTACAGGTTAAATGTTTTGTGTACTTGACATGTTTATACATAGATTATACTTAATTAAAAGTATTCTATGAAGCATTTGCTGTACGACTTATTCTTGCCTGCTATGAAATTTTTGAGTCCTGCGTATTATCAGATGACAACTTTTATGAAGAGTTAAATAATATTCTTTTCTGCTTGTATTGTCACTATCCTAGGCGCTCTAGAATGGTAGTGGTACTCCCATTACTTGTTCGATGGATAAAAGACCACAGTATTTAGTCTTTCCACACAACAGTTATTAAAAAAAAAGACCTAAATAGTTAATATAAACTGATTTTTAATATTGTAGATTATTTCTCATGTAGCAGTGTTACTGTAACTAAGAAATTAACACAAGCAGATGCAGCTATCAGGTATTTTAGGGTACATCATGTTCACATTGTGACTTGATCACTTTCGTTAAGGGTGATGCTTTTAACTTAAGGTAAAATTTTAAATAATACGTCCAAAAACCGTTTAGCACTATGACTTTTTCTGTTAAAATCGTTGTGACCAGTGGTGGTATTCCATAACTTTTTTTCTACCTGTACTTATGTGCCATAGCATTGGCTGATGTACAGAAAACTAGTTACGGAATACCACTCCTGATTTATACTATCATTTAATGTTATGAGGTCTCTTACCCATTCTCTGTGTTTTATTATTATTTTTACACAATCTATTTTTTTTTTTTTTATGCATCATTACAGTGTTAACGTACCGTAGAGACAATCATGGTTAAGAGTACGATACAGCAGTCAGAGACAGTGATATCGAGTTGGATGGAATCGTAGAAGATACTATGACGAGGAGCAATCTTCGAAGAGTCTGAATGAGTTATTTATTCACCAATTCTTTAAATGTCTATGTCCATGACACTGACATTCTTTAAATGTCTATGTCCATGACACTGACAACTCCCAAGGCTCTGATAAAGCTCTGGGTTAGTTATAATTCTTATTTTCTAGTCTTTTTTATTTTTAATTTTTTGTAAAGATGTAATAAGCACATTTTTAATTTTTCAGTCGAGTCTTCAACGAGTACGCATGCAATTGGAAGGATGATGATGAAGTTAAGGCTATTCTGAAGGTCTACTTGTATATAATTAAAGATAAATTTTATGTTATTGGTGTATTCAAAAAATTTTAATATGCATTGTTGCATCTAAGTGTTGATCTAGTATCTTAGAATAGTTAACAACGAAGGACCAAATGTATAATGTATTTAAAAAACAGCTTTGTACGTCTCACGTGTTATTGTAGTTTTTTATGATGTACATAACAATTGATCTGTCAAATATATGTAATTATAAAAAGAATTACATTTTGTTAGACCTACTTATCTATCCGTTATTTAATGTAGTCCTTAAAATTAAAAAAAAATTTATTACTTTTTATTGATGTTACACCTTGCTTATAACTGAATGGTATTAAACTAAATTGCCCTTTCTATGAAAGTATTTGTTCCTTACCTTTTGTATTTAGTCTGTTGGACTTTAAATAAAATCATAAAACCTATCTAGTGATTCTTACAAATTATACATAAAATAGACCGACTGTTAAATGAGAAGTTTTTAGCAAATAAGGATGAGAAAATATGACTTGTTTATGTGCAGCATTTTTTTTATTGATCTACTTATACACATATTATACAAACATGTACATGGGATGGTTACGTATGATAAATATTGTACAGTATTTTTATACTTAGAAACTTATCTTAATACTGCTAACAATATAAATATTCTCAGTACAATTATATCACAGTAATTTTTTTTACTATAATTTGAAGCGTTATGACATACACTTACTCGTATTTGTATATTATACTTTTGTGTCACAGTTTTTTTGTACTTTACTGTGATATTAAAATACAATTTCTTTTGCTTACAACTAGACGTTACAATTTGTTCTTTGTTTTGGCATCTTAACATTTGACTTATATAGATATTCAGTCTGCCAATTTTTTGATTTAATGAACACACTAATGTACAAATTACGTAAACAAATATTCTTTACATACGAAAAAAAAAAAATTTAATCCTTGTAGAAAGACAGAAGCTGTGGCATTGTGAACCTTTTGGTTTTATCGTAGACAAAGCATCCAATAATACCCTTTTGCAAGTGAACTGGCACACCAGTCGTGTCAGGAATTTCTTGCTTTTCCAATATTTTTCTTAACTTCTCAACGATGCAAAAACCACTTAAATTCCAAACAGTCTTTTGACTGTATAATTTGATGAGTGTTGCACCAACAGACCACACATCTGATTATGTACTCGACGATTCATGATGAATCAGTAATTCTGGGGCCAAAAACATTATAGTACCTCGAACAGTACCATCCATAGTAGTCAAAAGGGTTTGATCTAGGTCATTGGTTTTTGACAAGCCAAAAGCACATATTTTAATATTGAAATTACTATTCACCATCACATTTGAAGGCTTCAGATCTCGGTGAATGATAGGAGTTATTAATTGGTGGATGTAAGACATACCACTACATATTTAAAGAGCTATTTTATTTTTCCTTTTTTCGTTCAGACAAAACTGCTTGTTTTGCTCCTTGAAAATAAGATCATAAAGATTTTTACCACTGAGAAGCTCCATAGCAATATGAAAAGCTGTAGGAGATTCAGCAATACACATAATGTTGACAAATAGTGGATGTCTTATTCTTTCCATGATTGTCATTTCTCTAAAAATTAACTTATTATTACCAGACATGTTTAGAGATTTAACTGCTACTCTTGACCTATGTAATTCTGCTTCTCGAACGATGCCTTGGGCACCGCTTCCCAAAATTTTTGGAGAGAAAATAAAATCTTCCTCCTTAACTAAAGTTACATGTAAATTTAAACGTTTGTTTAAAGACTCTACCTTTTATTCATTTGATATTTGTTTTGGTTAAGTTGTAGCCTTTAAACTAGAGCACGATGGAAGATTCCGCAAAAAACTGGATGTATCGGTACTTTTGAGATCCTTGTCGTTTTTTGAACTTACGGGTGTCACCCTTGAAAATAAAGTGACAGTTTTCTTGACATCCAAACTAAATAAAGATTTTAAAGCTCTACCAGATCTTATAGTATCAGAATTCTCCTCAGAACTTATAGTAATAGGTTTCTCATTGTCAATTGACTTAAGTTTTGCCAATGCATCAGACTTGACGGTCTCGGTCTCTGTTTTTTTATTCATCATCCCACAGGTTCTTGTACTTGTTCTGCAGGACTTATTAAGGATCGGTGTAGAAGAATTAGTGTGCAGCATTTTGTTCTTGGAGTGAGAGCTGTGTCTATCTACACTTGTTACATTTGAGATTGACGTAAGAATCGATCTTGTGCTAGAATTTTTTTCTGCCAGATCTAAAACCTGTTTTAAAGCGATTGCAGTACTCAATAATAAAATATTCAATCGATTGGCTCTGTCCCGAATTTTAGAGGCACAGCACCAAAAATCTTCCTTATTATCAAGAGTGGTATTTTCATTTCCATATCTTAATGAAACATCTGAGTTCATTATGATATTTTGTACTGATTGCTTCATCATGCTACACAATATAACATTCTTCACATTTTCTACACTGTATGCTTCGAGACAGTTTAATTCAGTTTTTAATTCTGGGCATAGTGTTGTCATGGCTGTATATTTTTTAGGAACATTTTCTTTGTGCTTCCATTGCACGTGGACTACTCTTTTCTTGAATTTTTCTGCTCCATCGCTACAGTCCGATTCACCATCACTGGCCATCTCCATGTCAGCGTCTAATTTTATTTTTTTGGATGAATTTTTTTTTTCACTAGACTTTTTAGAAGTATTCATTTTGGCGTTTTTCAAATCGCTAAGCATGGCTGAAAATCTTTTCTGCTGAGCTTTATTTACATGCATTGTATCATCACCTGTAATACAAAAAATACATAAATACCGTGTATTCAAACATACGGGTGCACTAACACAAAATATTCAACTTACTCCTTACTCGTATTAGGAACGTAGACATAATATACACTGACATCAGGATCGATCAGTAATCAGTCGTTATCCACAAAACTTACTGCTACTTTGCCCTCTTCTACATCGTAAGTTAATCTGCTTGCAGAAGGAAACAACCTTGTTACGTCCTTGAAGTTGATAAGACCATTAATCGACTTAATAAAAAAAAAAACTTTTTTATGCACTATTTTAACGTGCCTTATTACTTCCTGGAAATTAAAAGAATGCATTTCAGGATAAAACATATAAATCAAACAAATAAATCAGTTCATGCCTGTGACTCGAAAGTCTCCTATGAGAAATGAAGATAAGCCTTCCTCAGCACAAAATAGTATATTACTATACAAAAAAGGAAAGTATGGAAGTACCTCCCGGGTGTGTAATTGCCTCTTAAGTCGAAGGCAAGGAAGGTGAGCACCTGAAAGCCAATGCCGTACTTTCGTCAAGTGGAGCATATGCAATTTTTACCCTCTTTAGTGGAATATACCATTTTCCCACGCCTTCAGGGTGGAAAGCGTAACATAACCTCCTAAGAGAACCAGGTCAAGAGTTTTTCCTGGAAGGTGTGTTGCACTTACGTTCTTGAAACCAGGAAAGAATTGTCTTTTAGTGGGAGGGGGGTAATGCAATAAAGGCAATGAAACAACGTATACGCATCGGAGGACTGGAGGAGGGGTATGAAAACACCTAGATCGCACATATGTAATACCACCCGAGACATAGTCGAGGATATTTTTTATTTTTTTTCCCCAAGTAAAATTATAAAAATAAATAATAAAATTATAAGTATTCACACACCTCGTCGTCACCTTTGGCGTTGGACATTTTCGTACCTCCTAGCTTACACGTAACCTCAAAACATCAAAGGTTGTAGTGGCTATCGCGTGCACGTCAGAAGTGATAAGAAATTTGCTTTTTTTATTACTACTGTACTCCACTGGAAAGGCACTTTCAAGAGAACGTTAAATGCAAAATCAGCGAAAGGCAAATTACTCACTGACACACCACCTTGCTAACGTGCTAACGTGCTAACATGTAAGCCTGCTAACATGTTAACGTGCTAACATGCGAGTGTGTTTCTTTACCTTAAAATTTGTGTGCGCGCAGCATGTGAGTGTGGTGGCCCTTACAAGCTTCCGTAGGTATGAGACGGATTATGGCCGTTGCCAGGTACGCACGCTCTCGTCGTTCCTCCCTCCATGTCGTGAGTGTTACTTTAAGGACCGTTATTAATTTTTATTCGTTATGTTTAATAATCATATGTAAAAGTTAATCCGTTTTCTTCATTGTATTTGCTCAATGTACATTAGTTTTATTAACAATCGGAATAATTTCTTCAAGGGGATTTTCTGGGAACTCTTTGTAAGATCGTTGCTCAGTACTCGGCCACTTTAGCCGACGGGGTGTCCCAATAGTCCGTCACTTTTCTCTTTTATAGGTCTTCGTAATAGTTTCGATTAAGCGTACACGTTAGTTTGTAGAAAAAATGTAATTGCTTGGTATCTGAATAACTAGCCAATTAGTCTTTATTTCACTAATTTATATTTAAAAAATCAGCCATATGATCGATTACTAGGATATGACTAAGTATTGTGACATTGATCTTAGTACTTATTACTTTTTAGCTGGTCTTTAAGCATAGTGTTCACTTAAACACTGATACTTAGGCTACAAAAACTATAGAAGTGCTATTGAAATTTGTCTTCTCGTAATGACTGACCAATCACCTAATTTATTAACAATACCATCCTACGTAAAAATTAGTTGTAAGTGTAAGGCGGTTCTAGTCGAATGTTATTTTTTCTTATTTTATTGTTATCAGTACTATGATTCTTATTACTGTTGTGACTAACAGATTAAATTCTAATTAAGGCCTCAAGTCTCAATTAAGTACGGGACCAAAAGTTTTTCTAGTAATAAACAGAATTAGTAGTGCAACCATTGTCTTACATATATTATTAACTATTATCTCCTATCATTTAAAGCATTCAACCAGTATCATCATAAGTTATGAATTTTCTAGAAAGAATAAAAAAACTACTAAGTTTCAAGATGCAATATTCTCTTTTCAGAACTTTTTTGCTCAAACACTACAAATATAGTCAGGAAAAACTAAGTCTTACATTATTATATCTTTAAAAGTATATTTAAAATATTGCACAATTATGACGTTTTAGTGGATTTTTAAAATGTAATCTTCAAGTATAGTACGGATTTTTAATGAACGTATTGCATGATTTAACAATTAGGACATCACTATACGTAGATGTGTGAATCATACATAGACTAACGAGCTTGAAAACCAGACTTCTAAAAACTGCTTGGGCATTAAAAATGCTTAAGAAAATCAGGAAATTTACAGAGCACACTTTATATGATGACTTCTTAAATGTAGTTGTATTACTATCTTAAGAACTAAAGAGAAAAAAATTGTATTTCCATTTTCTTGAAGAACGTAAGTGACTTATTAAAAATATGTTGCCAAAAAAATACATTCCTTATAGTTTCTAACTAAGTTCTACCTTAAAAATAAACTTTTTTACATCTACTATCTTGGATATACCTGAATCAAACAATACATTACATACCGTATATTGTATTTCAGTTAAAGTGTTTATACCTCACAAGCATTCTATGTCAAAAGTATTTTGAATAAAAATTAAAAGCGCTGAATTCAATATCTAAACTCATTGAAAAGGGGGTTTTACGTTGTGATTGATGTATGAGTATATTCGTAAATGTTTTAAAGAAAAATATGTTAAATTTGTAAACTGTTACTGAGTAAAGAGAGAATTTATCAAAATACTCTGTTTTTGCTATCCAGATTGGAGAAATAAATTGACAAAAAAAATCTGCATCAACAGTTGGATTATTTTCTCTAATTTTTCAACAAAAAGTAGTTTTAATACAAGAGAAATAACATAAATAAACCTAAAGTTTTAGTCAAAGATATAAGACTTCTTCATAGTTATTATCAATTCTACTACCTATACTTCAAACAAAAAAATTACTTTAGGTTTTAGAGATTTAAGCATTACTTTAAAAAAATATTTATTGAGTGGATATGTAACATTTATAAATGTTTTGTACTAACTGTTGGAAAAATAAAAGATTTGAATTCATTAGAAACAAAAAAAATCAAATTCTGATAACCTAATATTTTCAATAGAAGCATATAATGACTTGAAAACGTTAGAAGGGTTAAGATCTTAGTTAAATTTTAAAACATTTTTGAATTATTGTATAATATTTCTTTTCTAATTATAATTTGAAAAGTAATCTATTGTATCTGTGAATTATAAGTTTGTGAATAATAACATTATAAGTTTTTTAGTGCTTTATTTTAGAATATTGACTGTGGGAATCATAGAGTGCAAGTTAGATAAGTGAAAGAGTAAGAAAATAAGAAAAAAAATAACTATAAGTCTTATTTTATCGTAGTTAAATTAAGGTATCATTTTAATTCAAATAATGCAAACTTACAAACATGCTTTTTAAAATCAATACACGTACGTATATACAAGTGTATGCATAAATACATCTAAATGTATATTTATGCATAGCTAACAGAAAATGCAAAACTCACCTTTGAATGTAAAGACAATAATATTAATATTTTCTAGAGTAATAAATATATGTATTCGAAATATCTTAAAACTGTCTTGAAAACGTTGCTGGATGTACTACAAAAGTTACGTGTTGAATAAGTAAAGTTATATTTAGCTCTATCCACAACTATGAAAGGGCCATAACTATTTTCACCGCGGAAATAGTCGATTAAACTGTGAAAACAACTATTGAATATATTTATACTTTCCAATTTTTTGCTTACACAGACTGTATATACATAAAAATTTTTTTAATATTCGTAATTCATTTTTCGGTTTACTTATGCATTCGAATCAATGGCTTTCTTACTACAAAAAACAATAAAGCAGCTGTTATAACTTTAAAGTAAAGCAATTATATTTATTTAAAAGTATTTAATACTAACTAGTGATGCAAACAAAAAAACTTCTATTTAGTAATAGTTTAAAGTCAGACACTTTAACCATTAATTATAATGACACTAATACATTAGTTTAGTTATTTTCAAATATTTATGTGAGTTAATAATTAAAATTGATATTTCAACAATAAATTAATCCAAAAGTTACTCTTTAATAAACTTTTTCGTGAGAAATCTAAATTAGGCTTACGTCAACAATTTAATTATGGTCTCTACCGAATCATGCACAGTTTTTAATTTTTTGTTTAAATGTGTGAATTTTTAATCAAAAGTGTCTTGCTAAATTTAGTAAACAATTGCTGCCTTACTGCTGCTATAATTAAAATTCGAAGGTTAAACACAATATTTAAAAATAGAGCCTGGCAAGTTACGTCATGAGTATATAAGTAGGCTACCGCATATTGTTTGATTTACCATACATAATATTTGGCAGTATAATTTTTTTATCTCAAAAGATCCATCGCTTTTTGTTGGCCTTATAATACAACCAAAATTTATTGTGTATAAACTAATCACCGTAATTTGTAGGATTGATATTAAATTTAAAAAAAGGAGTTCTGGTATAATCAATGTGTTCGATAAGTTAAAGTTTTTCCAGAAGTTTTTATACGTATAACCCTTCAGTTTTCCGAGATTAACAACTAAAACGTCAAGCTGTAGTATAAAATATAAAAACAGGACATCGTGATTTAGTATCCTACATGTATAAGTGATCTACAATTTATTTAGTTATGTATTCTATACTATGTTATACACAGTTAAAAAACAATAGATATTATTGCAGCTCGTAACAGCGAATATTTCTATGCATTTTCTTAGCACATCAAGAATACCAGGCTTAAAAAATACAGAGTTTTTTATTTTACGTTAGAATTGAATTAAATGAGTTTCAGTTACATTCACACATGACCACAACGGATTTATTAAGCCAAGAAAGGCCAGCAGGCTTGAAAAATATTGAGTTTTTCATGGGTATGAATACGTGTGCATGCGAAAAGAAATATAAAACAAGTTTTAACTTTCTTTAAAACACTGCTCACACGTTAGGACTAAATATTAAACATTGCTATTACTTCTATCCACAACCATTATAGATCTTGCAAACAGAAAAAGGCCATATAACTTGAAAAAAAACTCACTTTGGTACTTAAAAAAAAAGGAAAAATTTTTTACTTTGTTTTTCAATCGAATTAAAGCCATAAGTGTCGGTTACTCTTCTTGCGACCGATACAATTATGTGCATCGAGGAAAAAGTGGTAAAAAATTAATATTTTCATTAAACCTATTGTACTACGTTAAAATCGAATAAAATAAGTTACTGTTACATGTACACACAATATCTTTAGAATAACTAAGACAAAAAAGGCTACCAGCATTTTAAAATATAGAGTTTTCCATAGATATGGTTACATGCATACACAAACAAAAGGAATAAAAAATTTAAAACTTTTTTAAACCACATTTTCCAAGCCTCACAGCTTATCTCGACCTTATGAACCTAGAGAGGTCGTGTATGGGTGTGACAAAATTTTATTTTATAAGGTTGCAAGGTAGCGCAGAAGATATCGACGCTCCAGACGAAGACTATGCCCAGATTGGCCATCGACGAAAACTATGCCCTTTTGACGTCCCAGGCAAAGATTATGCCTTTTTTTCTTGTCCGGAAGAAAACTATGTCATTTTTTCCGAGTCTGGATTAAAAATATGCCTGTGTCTGGACGAAAACTAAGTTAAAAAACATTTAAAAACTATTTACTGACACTTCTTGTGTTGTACGTCCCCTAAAATAAAAAAAACCCCTCCAGATTTGCTGATTCAACATTTTATGTTAAGGTTTCGCGATTCTTATATCCAAGTGTTAACGGATACCTTTGTAAAAAAAAAAAAAGCACGTAATTATTATTCTTAGCAGATCTAGTGGCTACAATATTCGAAGTTTAAATACGTGTATGAAAAAAAAAAAAATAAGTTTTTTTTTAAAAGATTTCGTGAAATAAATATTATCAAAACTGTATGCAACAACCACTTTATGAATATGTATGACTATATATCTAGTTACAAACACAAATGTACGGTGAGCCTAAGTCAATTTCACTTCATTCAAGGTCCAGAAAAGGTCAACATCTTATTGCAGACTGGGAGAAAATGGAACAATCTTCTCCTGGACTAGGAAAAAGGGTATAGTTTTCGTCCGGACTACACAAAAGGGCATAGTCTTCGTCCAGATGCAATAAAAGGGCATAGTCATCGTTCGGAATCCTAAAAGGGCATAGTTTTCGTTTGGACTGGAGTAAACGGCATAGTCTTTGTCCAGACTTAGGAAAAAGGCATAGTTTTTGTCCAGATTTTAAAGTAGGGGATAATCTTCGTCTGGGGCGTTGATATGTAAGAAGTTATAATTTTATCTTCTTTTCTCGTACATCAATGCGTATATAACTGTGTCCATTAGAAAATTCGTATTTTTCAAGCTTCGCGGTTCTTGTGTGCCCCAGAAATGCCTAGAAATATTGAGTGTCTTTAAATGCAATGATAACTATCATTTTTGTATGAAGAAAATCAATAAAATTATATTAAGCCACAGTTCCTTCAGGGCCCAACTTGTTTATTGTGAACCTTTTATGACGTGGGACTAGTTTCAGCCCCATGCCTTGCGACAAAGTCACAGATTCAAGCACACGCACGCAGAGGCATGGCTATGGTAAATCCTCAAGTTTGTGTGCGCATGTCTGTGATTGTGCTCGACACGATTGGGTAATGCCTCTGGCCATGGGTCGTGCGCGCGCTTGGTGAGCGGCTCTGACGTGACTCAAGCATGAGAGATGTGGCTTATTGGTTGATAGTGGGTAGACGGTTCGTGACGGCGCCTTTAGTCTTGAGGAAGTGGAACGGACTAAAACAGGAGGACCAGACCAGTAGAGGTGCCGGTATGATTTGCCGGTCAAAACCTTATACCAAGAAGGTTTGATGAAGGATTAAATAAATAAAAGAGGGTGCTAGAGCACGATTAGCCAATCAGCGATCGTTGATCGACGGTGGGCGATCGATCAAGGGATTGATGGTCGGGACTGTTCTGAGTTATCGAGCAGGTGGAAGTAGCTAGGCTGAGCAGTAGGCAAATTATAGTCTTTTTGAGTAGTTGTTGAGATTCTATTAGCTCTACGTGATCAAAGAGCAGGGTTTTGTAAAGTCTTCTGTGGCTCGCAATTGTCTAGGATTCCTTCCTAAGATCTTATGTCTGGACTTTGTGCCCTCTTCGAGCACGGGCAGTGGCTCCTCATCGCGAGTAGTGGCTTTCTGAGGGCATAGTAGTGGCTTCTTGGGGGAAGATCGCAGTAGCTCTTTGGGGGCTTCGTTAGTGGCTTATTGGCGGGAATTCAGTGGCCCGTCTATTAGTAGCTATTTGATCTGCTTATAATTTTTACTGTTAACTTCTGTGTGGGGCACTTTGGGTTGCAGCGTTGGGGTACGACGGTCGCATCAAAGAGGCTGAAGCCGCACAGCAGTACCCGTGGCAGTGTACTCAGGCTAGTAGTGTGCGTGTGCTGAACTGGCCGGGTACAACGTTACAGCTTTCACTGAATAACTTTTTGACATAGTTTATATACATGAATTTTGAACTAAGGAACTGTGAATAAGTTATGAAAAAATTATGCAATAAAATATTTGATCAGTTTGAGTAATATCTTTTTCCTCCTTTTAGCTGCACTTATAGGGAGTACTACTGTCTTGTTGCATATGTTTGATCATAATTTTCTACATCATTAAACTTTATTATTGTATAAACTCTTCTTTTATAAAGTTACAACACGGTGCTCACTTAAAAAAAAAAGACTATTCTTACAAAATAACTTTATACTACTACATCTACCAGCTTTCCTCTGTCTCTTAAAAGGAAACTTCTTACTTAACTCCCTACAGACTTTCAATTTAGTTTAATTTTTCTCTTTCAAAAGATAACAGAATAGTGTCAGATAAGTAAGTTTGGTCAAAACTAAAGGCCACCTTTTATGTTACATTACTTGCCAGCTTGTCTGCAACCCTGATCATTGAGTTAACGAATAATTTACGAACGAAATCTGACACCATCACTGCTATTACCAGTACGGTCTTAGCTGTGTGTTAACTAATTTTCTTCTAAAAATTTTTATTTCCATGTTCGTTGATAGTCTCACAACCGTATATTTTAATATTTCTATCAACTATTTTTTCTGTAACTTAAGTTGTAAGTTTTACTGTCCAGATGCACTAACACATGGATTGAAGTAAAAAAATTCATCAAAACGAAATAAAATAAAGTGTAGATGAAAATTTCCTTACAGCATTATGCTTAAAGTCGCTAGTTAATATTTAATTTATCAGTACGCTTACAAAGGTCTAAAGTAATTTTTATTCTACTTTTTTATTCTATTTTTGATATAATTATAGATTATCTACTATGAATTAACTTTCACTGTTATTTTTTAATGGTACATTTTTCTAAAAATAAAAAAAAAACTGCCAAAAAATAAGTGCAAGTTCTCCGAAAAAATTGAGGTAGAAAAAGAGAACTTCGATTATAATAAAAGTAAGACTTAAAGTTTTTTAATTGCAAATACTTTTGGCAAATTGATTACTTTTAAGATTAACATGATTTTTTTACTATTTAGATTTATGCTTCGTCAGAATGAGCTTACATCAACTTTGAAATTCTTTTTATCACTTACAATTACTTGTTTTTTTAAGAACTTTTTTTTGTTACTGTCTATATAGCCATAACAAAAGTTAGTGAGATAAAAAAAATTTAGATGAGGATAACATTTGATTATTGACACTCTAATTTTATCCAATATGCTTGTTGAATCAGAATTTGAGAATTATTTATGGGACAAGAAATGAAAAAATACTGGAAAAGTAAATTAAACCTTGAAATTAGTGTGTATTATCTTTGTTTGACAAACGCAAATGAAAGAATAAAGAAAATTAAAGTATTTATTTTATAAAAAATAATTTTATTGGTTTGCTGTGAGATTCTTGACGTTCTTTTTAATAAAAAAAAATCTTTTGTAAAGAGCTGTAAGATAACAGAGACACGAGCAAATAATGAGACCTAAGATAAAAACTGTAAACTTTGTCAGCTCGTAATTATCAACTATTTCATTTTAATGGAACATATACACGAATCATGAAAAATATGTTCTTTACACAAATAAGTTTGTTGCATTCGCCGTAAAGACATCCTTAACTGACAGTTGAATTTGATCAGAATAGCTGTGAGGTTGCTTCAAATTATTTTCACCGGGCCATGCTTTTCCTGGACTAAAGTCAGAATTAATGAATTTATGAAACGTATCTACAGCTAAGCTGACAGTGTTGGCGTCATTTAAACCATTGATATGCGGATTTCGTGCATCAGATGATAATCTCATTGTTTTTCGCATCTGAAAATTAAAAAAATGCGTTATGGATCGTTAATAGCTAAAAATTTTAGGATAAATACTTTGTGATATAAATATAATAATAAACATTCTGTAAATTTATATAAATATGACAAATGTGCTATCTGGGTCACTGTTTTTTAAGTTTAAAATGCTGCAGGAAGATAATTACCTTTACAGATTAATTTGAAAACATTAGGTTACATAATATTAGCAGGAATAAAGTTATAAAATTACTTAGACCCTTATAGTCATGAGATATTAAAAAATACAACGATATAGTATAATAATTGTTGGTTACTTTACTTCAACCAAGTATTGTCTCATAAGTTCATAAAAAAAATACGCAGTTATAAGCAAAACTAAATGCATTAAATATTTGAAAGTAAGCAATGATATGGTTTCATTTTATGTACATTTTGGAAAATTAACACTTATCTAAAGACTGAGACCAAATCTGCTAATAAGTTTGCAAAGAAAATTTACGTCCTTGTCCAACATTAACATTGAGTTTTAAAATAGAGTAAGGGTGCAGTCAGATAGAAAGTACGGAATTTACAACGTCCAGTACGGACTTTTCTGATAGCCAACGAAAATCATTTTGTGCTAAAAATTTTGTAAACAAATGATGTGTCTTAATGTTCATAAGCAATCGTATTTATAAACTTGAATATTTATTACAAAATGTAAACAACTTCGTATGCTTTAGTAAATTATAGGTATTGTAATTTCGTGATAGTAGTGATAGCATTTCCTACAAAAAATCATAGCTATATTTCTTATTTCAATCCAGAGCTAACGAAGGTGTCAACATTAACACTAAACTGTTTATAAGTAGGTTTATACATATTTCTCCCTTTCGTTCAGTCAACAGTCAATCGCTTCCATGGGAGCCAAAAATTTTACGCAGATCTCATTGAAAGTTGTAAGAGCAAGAAAGAAATAATACTTTATGTGAGTCGAATTCGACCATTTGATTAACATTGTCTGCCAGAAATTCCTTGTTATATGATAACAAGTGACTTTTCATAATACGAAACAGAAAAGTCCACTTAACTTCTATTGGCTGTCAGGAAAGTCCTTATTGCGCATTGCTGGTTTCGTATACTCTCCACGTGCCGAACCCTAAGTGATAAATATTATGTTTTTACATATTAATACTTCTATTACTTCTTATTACCGTATTCTCAGAGTGTTTTTATACAGTAGCTTTAACTCTTTTCAAAATTAGTATTTTCCGATTTTTTGAAAATTAAGGCCTATGTTTTGCCCATTGCTTTGAATCATTATTTTCTAATAATTTGACAGTCTCAAAAAAAATTATCTAAAACCTTAAAACTTTATTGTCTTATAACTCATAAACATGGAAGATAATGAATTCCTAATCCAGAAGGTCAAAAGATGTTATGAATTATCTTTAATAAAAATAAAAAGTTAGAGAGAAAAAAAAACTAAACAATGGTTTCAGACAAAATCAAAAAAAAATCAACAAAAACTTTTCAAGCTTATTTCGAAGAAAAAATACCAGAAAGTAAATTTGAAGTATTATATACTTAAGGTAAAAAAGTAAAAAACTATTCTATTTATTAATTTACATTAATATTATGATATTTGTTTATTAAGTATCCATTTGACTCAGGTTAAAAAAAATTTTTCTTATCAAACTTCAAATAATTGATTAACGTATGTAACGTTTATATCATTTAAAACAATATTAAAATAACTATACAAAATTTTTTTTTAATACAAATCAGTATAAATGAAGAATAATAAGTTCAGTCCTTCTTGTGAGACTCAGAGATAAGATTTACATGTGTCGTTTGCAATATTTTTATTTAAACAACTTTGTTCATACCAAAACCCACTGTTGTTGTTTTATTGAAACTGTCCGAAGAAGAAATACAGTATAATACAGTTTTCAACATTTCAGAGGCAAATTTCGTAAAATGGCTACTAACAGAGATAACATAAAAGTAATAACAAATATATCGTAAGCTTCTTGCAATCTCCATGTTTTTGTTTTTAAGACATAAAAAAGGCCTAATTTAGGTGGTGAAAATTTCAGTTGGAGTCTAGCTAAATGCTTGCAGAATGCGAGGATCTTTTATAAATTGAGCAAAAAATTACGGAAAAAAGCTTATTTGTATTGATAAACTTATGTCTCTAGGCTTTAGCGGTTAACAAGACAAAATTTATTAAGATCGCTTTTTGAATAGCGTATAATTATTAGGAAAACAGTTGATTGGAACAAAGACATGATTACTCGTTTCGATTTTAGACGCATTTATTCTAACATAATACATAAGTAGCATATGTATGGTTCTCATATACGAAATAATGATGTAGAAAATTTTGAAACCTTTATCGACGTTCATTCAAAGATAGCTAATTAATGGTAGTTTAACCTTAAGAGTCACAATAATGCAAGTATAGCTTATATCTACGAGATTCATAACAGAAATTGGATTGAACACAAGGAATATTGGTAGAAGCACAAGAGACTCCAACCGCAATGGTCTTTTTCAATATTACAAAATTGGCTTTAAAAAATCTAGAAAAATTTGAAAAATCATTTAAAAGTCTTTATGATAAGCTTGTTAGGGAATATGTTCTCTTATTTCGATATAACTTTTTTCCAGCTGTCTTTAGGTTATTATCAATAGATAGGTGTTAGGTATTTTAAAAAATCAAAAATGTGTTGTTTTCATTGCTGAAACAAAGGAACACGACTAAAATAGCCTAAAAAATTAAAAAACAGCTTTAGTGCTTGAAATTCATTAAAAATTAAAAATGATGTAGTGCGTTGATGTGTTTACCAATATTAATCAAGTTCAATAAAGAAATTTTCAACCAGTGACCCATTAAATATTTGTTAACTTAAATATTTAATCATATATAAAAGTTATCACGATCAAAGTTCCATAGTAAGGTTTTTTTTTAATTATCAGGTATAGACGGTTGCTAAATACCTTATTTCTATTAATTTTGATAAAAGAGTTTTACAGAAAAATGAACGGTGTTGCTTAAAATTTTTTTATGCATTTTTCATAAAACACATTTTTCATAGGAGTAGTACGAGCTAAAATATTTTATTTTTACTTTTTTAGTCGTGGCAAACTAGTGACCACCCTTTTTATGATATTTTGACATTAGACCTATCTTATTTCTTGCATAAATGTTTGCCTTGTATAAGAATATATTTTCCTGGTTCATTTCAAAAAAACCTTTGTTGAAAAGAAGAAACTAAGTGAACGAAAGTATGCGCAGAAGTTACGACCGCCGCTTGCTGTGAGCTAAACATAACAAGGCCAGGTGAGTCGACCCAAAGCTCCAACTTCACTACATTATTATCACTGTGTGATATAATTACTAACTTGCCTATAAAATTATGATAAGCAAACAACCACAAAAGATCAATGAGCAATTATTCTCACGAAACTTTTTCTCAGCTTTAAAATAGCGTAATTTGTTCTAACCTCCATTTTCTTTGAGATGTCTAAGAACGCAATATTTCAATAACACTTACCAAACATCAAGCTTCCAAAAACTTTTATTGATATTTGATTGATTTTCCTGTACTTAGTCGTTTTTAGGCCATTACTATTAATAAGCATTAGTAAAGAGATAAAATATTTACTAAAAACTTCTCTGTTAACTAGTAGCATTGGCAGTAACGAGCATTTTTTTGCTGATTTTTTCAAATTGATTGTACCTATGGAATGACATTATTAGTGTACACATTTTTTAAAGGATTCTATATAAATAAGTAATTAGAGTTATATTTGTTTAAAGTGTTTAATAAAGTATCGAGTGTTGTTATTGCGCTACGCAGGCAGGTTTTAAAAGTCCGCCGTGGTACCCGCATACACTATTTACCTCTAATTTAGAGTTTTAAATTTTCAGTCAATGGAAATAAACATATAAAATAGTTTTTGATCAGAAATTTTTTAATATAATAGTAGTTTGTATGCTTGGTAATGATTTTTGGCAGAAAAATTGGTTACAAAATACTTCAAATATAAAAAACAAGATCTTACGTCCAGAAATGTGCTCGTTCAGATTTGTCTTTTATTAGCTCTCGCGTGATTGGCTAGATTATAAATAGCACAGTATGTAATATGTTTTTGCACCTGTGACGAAAATGACACTGACGAAGCGTTGACAAAAATGGTTTTTGTATGTTACCTTTGTCCTTTCTACACATTGGATTTCTTTTCATGAAAAAGGAATATTCACACAAGAGTTTTCATATTCTATCAGGGGGAACTATTAATTCAACACTAAAAAATTTCTTAAACTATATTTAATGCAATCACTTAGCAGTAATACACAGTATCTTTCCTACGCTGTATGCCATACACTGTACATCTGATTTTGTACATTGCTTAAATTGCAATGCAGTATCTCCGCACGAGCCGCAAGCGTACGTCAACGACTTCCCGCTTGTCTTGGATCAGGAGGGGCTTCTGTTTGTCCTAGTCTCATGCTAACATTTACACACTTACAGTCTGTCCATAATTTCATGCTATTATACTTTACTGATCCTTTCTCTTTCTCTCTTTCTCTTCTTGTTTATTCTGCCTTGCTCGCTCTTACTGTCTCTGCTTGCATGGACTTATTGATACAATATAGTTGGCATTGATTTGAATTCGTCATTTAGGCTCTTAGTCCTTGGCGTGAAATAATTTAATATCATTCAATCAAATCTCTCTCTCTCTCCCTCACTGTCAACACTGCTTTCTCTTTCTTTAGCCTTACCTTCTAGCCAAACGTCTACAAGTCTCAAGTCCCACCCAACACGATGGCTTTCAGGGTTTTTGAGCCAGTCGTTCACTTACGGCTTAACTCTTTCTCGCTTGGTCTTTCTTACTCTTTTTTTTTTGTTCTAGCCACTTCGATTGTCCTTGAACCAGAGATCTCGTTATTCTTACAGAACACATCAGCTGCTAGGCTCATGCACACACTTCTGTCTCTCTCTACACTTTACGTACCCTCTCGAAAGCTCTCTCTCTCTCTTTCTCTCCCCTTCTCTCTCTTTCTTTCTCTCCCTTTCTTTCTCTCTCTCTCTCTCTCTCTCTCTCTCTCTCTCTCTCCCTCTGGACCGTCTTCTCTAACACGCTTCCTAAAAAAATCTGCTATAAATCACTAAAATCGGCTCGTCTCAAAAATTTTTTTTTTTTATGTCTTGTCTCGTCTTGGTCTCGTCTCAAAGAAAATTTTTGAGACCTTCCAAACTTCTTGGAAAGTCTCGAAGGTCTCGAGAAAGATTTTCGATATTTCCTAATTCATTTAGTGATAGTAGAAGACTTGGACTGCGGTCACATACATTTGTACGTGGACTGCAAAAAAGCTTATACAATACAGCTATAGAGGTTTAATTTGTTTTTGGTACCCATTACATGTATTTTTACGATTTTTGTGACCACAGTCTTAGGTTTCGTTTTGACAAAAATGGTAGGCTGTTTGTTGCATGGTGCACCATTGCGTTATAAAGATGCATACTGCTCATATAAAATTGTGGGAGAAAGAGAGAGAGATCAGAGAATTTTATCTTTCACGCACCTTTTCCTTGCTTCCAAATGTCTCATAGATTTTACACATGACGCAACAAAGCATTGACGCATCATGTAACTCGTGGCCTACTACCTTATCGAAGCCCATCTTACTCCCTCTCACAGGTTTAAACGTCCTGTCGACTACTGCTCCTTCAGATCGTGGTCTTAAACTGTGGTCACAAAAATTGTGAAACATACATACAATACGGACCTAAAAAAGCTTTAACCCGTATAACTGTATAGTGTGAACTTTTTTACAATCAACTCATACGTGTATGTGACCACAGTCCAAGCTTTCGGATAATCATTCAAGGAGTTCGAAAATCTCGAAAATTTTCCTCGAGACCTTCGAGACTTCCCAAAAAGTCTCAAAGGTCTCCAAAACTTTCTTCAAAACCTTCGAGACTCACAAAAGTATCGTAGGTCCCGAAAACTTTTTCGAGACTTCTGAGAGTCTCGAAGGTATCGAAAATTTTCTTGAGACTTTAAGACGAAACCTAAACTAGACAAGACTTGTCTCGTTTGGTCTTGGTCTCTGTATTTTTTTGTCGAGACCGTCTTGTCTCGTATCGGAGTCAGTATCGCACAAGTATAGTATGTATATAAATGCATGTATACGAGTAAGGCGTTGCTCCCTACATGCTCTGGGGGCCAACACCTTATTTATAGTACGTAAAAGTGATTAGAGAAATATAAAAGTATCTTTTTTTTTTTTTTTCACAGTCGCTCAGCGGAAAGTAACTTTATTGAAAATTTTTCTAATAACAATTGGAAAAATAAGAGCGTTTACTAAAAAATAACATTAAAAAATAGCAAATACGTTCTCATATTGGTTATAGCGCCATGAATGTACTGATGTGGTAAATGTATACGTACAACAAATATAACAAAGATGCTAAAAGTTATAGTATATCTCTTCAAATTTTATTAAGATTGT
Source organism: Copidosoma floridanum (assembly GCF_000648655.2). The sequence continues at coordinate 349,501 of NW_019379732.1, forward strand.
GTACAAGATTGATTTTTAAGGTCTTCTGCAGCTATTATTATCCCATATTATGAGTTTAAAATAATAAAACATATGTGTACGCCATCTGATATACTGATTTGTATTAAATAGAAAAATTAATATACGGATTTATAAATAACTAGCCCGTCTCAATTTTGCCAAAGAATCGCTAAATAGAACACCGTAGTGTGTTGATATGTAATGTTAAACGCTTTCAGTTAAAAATCTTAGATCTATTTTTGATACATCTTAGAACAAAACGTTTCTTATTAAAAATATGTTTGCTAGGAATTTCTACAGTTAACTTAATCAAATAATAAAATATAAAAAGTAAAATAAATATAATCATGCTAAAAAGTACCGTGCGTTTCTTATACCATAAAATAATTGTTGGTCCTGAAAGGCAATTGATTTGCAGTTTCTCTCATATAATCTATAAAATGGCCTTTTTTTAAAGCTATAAGAATTTTAAACTTACAAAAAAATATGTGATTCAAATTTTTTTTTCTCTTATCTCACAACGTTTTGCGTTAGTTACTTTACAACTGAAATTTTAAACATTAGATACATTTGAAGTTTTCCTTGCCTTTTGGGCTCTTGCGACTTTTTGCATTGTTAAGACTTTTGTCAGCCCTAAAGACTGTTTTTTTTCAACTTTGTTAAATTCCAATTTATTTGTTGGTAAGGTAGTTAGACGTCCAATGGCCCTGAAAAGAACAAGTGAGATTCGAAGTAAACTCTTTCTTAACTAAAGCTTTCAGCCAATGGGACTGTCTCTATACCTCAGGGTGATCTTTTCTCGCCTGTTGTTGTTGTACAAGATTGATCGGAAGAAAAAGAAGATTGTTTAAAGCGTTGGAGCTAGTTGTAGGGCTCTGTTTCAACGTCTCGTGGTATAACGCCGAAGACGTTGGTGTGCAAAGCACCTTCTTATTTTTGAAACTCAATTACTTTGGTGATCTAAACTAGGGAGAATAATTTGTGATGCTGTTAGAATTATCCAGTGTAGACCTTGGAGAGAATTGGTAATTTCTGGTTGAATACTTAGAGTTATGAGGGTAATACAAAGTCGTGGGAGCCGGAATTCCCAGCCTAACGATGAACAACTCTGCTCTTAACGTGAGCCAATGAAAGACTGGCATGGTTTAATAGTGGCCAGCTTTATAGAGTCTTCTAATTGATGAATCATTGCCAGAAATAGTAGTAAAAATGTATTCTTGGCAAAGTAATTTAACCTAAGGTGGCCCCTCAAAGAGTCGATGAGATTAACAGTTAAGTAGAAGACGTAAATTCTTATAATAGCCCTGAAAAGAGCCAGTGATAAGACTTTCAGTTACTCCTGATGATTATTATTAATGACGGAGAGCTAACTGCAGGTAGCTTGACTCTTACCTACTGAGTCTTCGAATACGGAGACCGTGCTAGTGGTAGGTATATTACTGACCTAAGAGAATCTCGTGTTCGGGTCATTCTCCGAATAACCAGCCACTCTTCGTTAGTCGAAAAAGTGGGCTTGGAAAATACCTTCTCTGTGGGTATTCTATTAGGCAGACCACTAAAAAAAGCCGTTGTGGCTGTCCAAACTTCTCAGGGTTACTTTTCCTGGCTTGTTGTAGCGAGCTTTTTTCTTGTAGCCTCAGGACGGTTTCAAAAATAACCATAAGACCCCAAAATGCTAAAGCAGACTGTACTCTGGCTAGACATATTTCCTTGAATTGTTTCAGAGACGTTAGCATTTGGGATACTTTTTCATTGGTGGCACTCATCAATCTTGGTGGTTCGAGGAAGAGTTTGACGTAAGTCGCTTGTCCATTAGAGAACACTGTTATTGGCAGTCGGGATATTCAGCTTGCACGACTCCTGGTTCTATGCGTCATGCACTGCCGATGTCTGACTATGATTTCCGGTTCTTGACTCTGGGATATAATAACCAGACTTACTTAATTCTAGTGTAGATAGCTTCAAAATAACTTATATGCCACCTAGTCGATCCTACTAACCTGAAGTAAAGAACTAGTGTGTTTTTAAAACACTTTAAGCTTATTTATTGCTGTCACTATAAATTTTTTCAAGATAAAAACTACTCTAAAACAATTTAGGAAGTGTCAAGAATCAGTATGCAAAGTGTCAGCAAAATCGGTTAAATAGTTTTCGTGGTTAGCGGTAACAACGATTTGAGTGACTTTGCTCTATATATCAGTAAGACAACAATAAAAACAGTCAGCGTATCTGGCTATTGGAATTTCAAAAGACATCAGGTGACAACCAATATTAAGGTATTGTTATGGTGAAATAGAGTAGGGTGTTATCTGATTTTCGAAGAAATTAAACTAAAGAAAATTCTTATTCCTTTTTTAATGGTGGGCATCAAAAGACTTTAGAGTATGACATTTTGAGAAAAGGCTGGGGGGGGGAGGGCCTAGACATACCTACTAAAATAAGCATATAATATAGAAAGATTCAGTTGTAGTGTTATTCACGATGCTATCAAGACTTTTTATCTTATAAGCTATTTTTGTTTAAAAAGTTCTTAGTAACAATCACATTTATATTTATGTAAACAAAAACTGATTAAACAGAAAAAAAGACAAATAAGAGTTATTAAAAAGTAGAGGTTAGGTCAAGACAAAAAAAAAATGACAGGTTTCTGAGAGACATTCTACCTTTTAATAAATGGGAGTAGAGGATTAGCCCTCTTGCTTTTATCATGAAGTAATCTCCAAAAAATTCTAAGTCTACAAGTGGGTTACGGGGGGTTTTGGGGGCTTATAATTTAAACTGACCCTATAATGAACTACCTTTATGATACCTTCTCAGTTTTTGTGGAAGGGGGATTTTGAGGGCTATAGAGTGAAAAAATTAGCTGTCATGTACCCTTTTATAACATGTTCTTACAAAAAAAATATATATTTGGGGGGGCTGTGGAGGGGGCTTTGAAAAGACACCTAAAACTGAAAGCTGTGTGTAGTTGAGGGGTATTAAAAATGGCCACACACATTTGTAACACATCAGTTAATTTTTTTGTTTTCATAGAATGAATTTGCTTAAAAAAATTCTTGCCTACCTGGCAGATCGATAAAAAAGGTCAATAATGATTTTACTAGTTTTTATAATATAACATTACCTTAAAATATCGAAAAATGCACGATATTGTAAAATCGAAGCAAGGTAGACCAAAAACAACGACTCTTGCCCATTTTCACAAAGGAAAGATACAGTACGGTATACAAAAAGAGAAACGCAACTGCTATAAGTTGAAAAAATACGCAATATCTAGAAGAGAAAGCAAGATACACCAAGAATTACAATTTTTATCTGCTTTCTTAGGAGATAACAAGTATATTGTGGTCCACAAATGAAGAGGTATTAAGTTACGTAAGAATTTAGCCACATTTATTAACCTTTTTAACTTACATGCATAAAGTCGAGGAAAAACAATTTCAAGAAAACTAAATTTTATTAGAAACAGAATTTTAATAATGCAAAAATCATTTTTCATGGATGTGTGCACATATAACATCAAAATTTAAAAAAAATCTAATTTACTTTGTATTGAAGGCAAAATGACCAACAATAATAGTTTAAAAAGGCTTTCTAACAAAAAAAATAGTGCACAAATAGAGAGGTGTCGTATTATGTGAGAACATAACCTAAAACTTAAGAGTTTTGAATATTTCTGGATAAAATTATGGTAAAAAATGTTGGGAACGTAGAATATTCTTGAACAATAAAATAAATACTAAATATGCTCAAAAATATAGCCCTTAGTGGAAGAAGGTTTTATTACCTCTGTCAACATAAGCAATGTAAGCAGTGTACAGTGTCATTACCATACTATTGTTTATTATGAGTAATATTATTAAAAAATGTACTTGATACTGAAGATAGTAAGTATACTTATTTAAAAGGTTTAATAGCTCTTAGGGTGCGATCATATAGAGGCTCACGCCACGTCCCACAAGTTTGGGAAAACCATGAGTGATGGTTTTGACTTGAAAAACTTATAACATTTGTATGATTTTTGTCTTAAACACCCACGTTGCAATTTTGTATAACTTTTTAAAAATTATTTTAAATATGATGAAAAAACTTTAAAGTAAGGTATTAAAAAGTTGTAAAGAAGCATGAAAACAATGAATGATGCTCTCTCGGAGAAGGGTATTAAGGTCATGTAAATATAACTATGAAATTATTTAATAAAAAACTGTTTGTAGACTGTATAGTTGACGATTATTTATTAATTAAACTATTAAACTGCTTCAATCTGCAGACTTATTCAGAATTTACCTGCAAAAAGTGTTCCTATGCAGTTGTGCCAGAAGAATGTCAATTTTGTAACGTACACCATTATGGCTCCTGATCAAAACATTTTATTTACTGGTTTGTTATACTTAAAAAATGCTTTGAGACTGAATAAATGCTAAATCATAAGTTTATTTCTAATTTTAGTACGTGCAAACAGTCTTGCACCTACAAGTCAAAATATACCAAATAGCTAGATAGAAGAGAACTAGAAATTTTATTTAAAGAATACTAACTTACGCAAGATGAAGTCGATGATCTTATTCACTCTGTGAAGGATAAGCCTCCACTATACGATACAGTCAACATTCTTCCACGAAAAAACAGCGTACCTAAGGAAACTACTTTAGATTAAAGATTTCGAGAATATCAATTTGTATGATCTTGATGACCTCAAAAAAAGATGGCAAAATATGAGACGTAGGTAGACGTACTGTAAAAGGACTAATTACGCCTTCAAGCCTTGTGGCTCAGTAGCTTATGCTGTAACTTTAATCAACGAAATAAAAAAAAATTCTAACTGTATATGACTTAAAACTTTTTCAGAATGAGTGTGTCAATTTAATGCCGTAAGTGTTTCCCCGAAAAGGCTTATAATATTGTGTGGTGATTGATTTTTACTAATATTCTTTGTAATGGTAAGTACCTGTTCATTTACCTCACCATTGACCAATCCAGGTACGTGTACTACAACAGATAATTATCTTGGTAAAATAACTGCTGATGATCAATCAATATCTAAAAAACGTGAGTGATTATTAATAATGCCTAATTACATTGGAACAATTCACAAGAAATAGCCAAGCAGTTTAAAGAAAAAAAGGCTCCAGATAAAGTAGATGAATTTTTAATACAGCTTGAACTTAATTTTCATAAAATACCTGAAGAAAACAGATCTGATATTCAACTTGCTGTTATAAAATTTTTATTAAATAAAATTAAATCATTAAATTAAGATTTTGTTATTTATGTCAAATGAAATAGCAAACATTGCTGTGATCAGCTTTTTGTTAAGTTGTATAGTGATAGGAAACATTATTTACCAAAAAAAAAAACATATTTATGCACCTAGACGAGACGAGAAATTAACATAATTCATACTTGTATCAATAAGTTTTGCTATATAGTAAGTTAAAAAAAAAACTCTTATTGAAAGCTTTAAACTCTGTTCTAGTCGCTTTTTCCCTTTAAAAAGAAACAGTACCTGCATTTACAAATTTGGAAAAACATGTTAGTGTATGAGGTATTCGTCAGAAAATTGTTGAAATGATGTACATTAAAACATAAACAATAACCTTCAGTTTTACAAGCTTACTATTAACAGCAGCTTGGCAATAAAGAAAGTTTCATTCATTGTCAAAACCATGCATAATTTTTTTCACACTTTCCACAATTTATTTTAAAACTGTTCATCGCAAAATACTTCAAAGAACTTGTGTCGTTTTGTCCAGAATTTTAGTTTTATTTTTTAGTCTTTTTTGATGCAGTTTTTAAAATATGATGATATATTGTTTGAGGAGGTTCTTAAAAATAAAGTGAATATTAGGTAACGCTGTAAAAAACGTTCTGTTTAAAAACATTCAATGTGCAAGAAAATACTTAAATATTTTTTATAAACGTATTATTGAGAGAAAAATTATTTTATTTATCATTTTTACATAGAATAAAAAAATCCTTATTCAATAAATTTTTTAAAATAAAACTTATTTAAAGGTTGCCCTTTGAATTTTTTTTTTTTTACTTATTTTTTTGAAAAATATACGACTACAGGCACGTTGTACACTACTAAGTCAACAAATAATTCCAGATCTATAACAGTAAGAAAATATGAAACTCAATCGAAGTTTGCATCGTACTTGCCCCACCCTTTCGCACTATCAAATTTTAGATCACTTCACTAAACCATTTTGCGTAGCACTACCTAAGCATTTATCTTTAAAAAGCAAGTTTTTGATTTTTACGGGCCTTTGTTTTTTTATTGTTTATTTAATTCTCCTAAAAAAAAAATAAAAATAACCAGATCCGTAGTTAAATCGAAGTTTCATTCGCTGTTTTGTAGACGTTGGATATAATATACAGTCATAATGTGCAGGATAAAATATTAGGTTTATCAAGAGAAAAACTGAAAAATAACATATATTTATTATGCATAAAATAAATAGCGATAGCTCTTAGGAACATTTTTTAAATAAGAAGACAACTTGTTATGAAGAGTGCATTGACCTAATAAAACAGTGATTTAAGTTTAACGTTCATGTTGAGTTAAAAATTTTGTTTAATATTGGCACGTGTCCTACGAAATCAGAAAAAGAAATGGAAGCATTATTTGTGACTAAATGAACACAACAGTACATCTATTCTCGCAAACGAAAAATTAGATTTGTAGTGAGACCTTAAGGTATCACATTAAAGAATTAATTAACAAAGAAACTTATTATTGCTTTGGAATTTTGCAAATGACACATTACTACGCAATGAGATATCGATATTCTTTTAAGGTTACTTTTAAATTGATGTGGTTGTTTTTTTTTTTTATAACGATCAACAGTATTTGGTACAAAAAATTTTTTTTTGCCCTTTTTTACCGTAAGTGTGTTGTTAACACTAAAGTATTAATTTTTAAAAGAATCTGTTTTGTAGCAAAGTTAATAAGAAAAACATTGACGGTCCTCAGATTTCTCTATAAAGAGAGGTGTCGTATTATGTGAGAACATAACCTAAAACTTAAGAGTTTTGAATATTTCTGGATAAAATTATGGTAAAAAATGTTGGGAACGTAGAATATTCTTGAACAATAAAATAAATACTAAATATGCTCAAAAATATAGCCCTTAGTGGAAGAAGNTATATATATATACATATATGTATGGATATACGTGCGTGCAAAAGTAAGTATAGGTACCTATTACGGACGCCGGAGAGAAAAAGACATGTACTACCCTGCCCAAGCCCCGTACAGGAACGGATCTTTTGTCGTTACCTATACTCGCTCGCGTGTGCGTTGCAGGTGCCAGAAAGTCAGTCGGCTCGAAAATCTTGGGACAGCGAGGAGTGCAGTAATGTGTTTACCTACCTATATGTATATGTATGTGTAATTGTGCTCGGGGAGAGGCGTACATCGCTCACCTGGCTTTTCCTGCCGGCCGATGTGTATTATATCCTATACTTGGCCGGGACCAAACTCGGTATTCCTCTGGAGGATTAATTATTTAGGTCAATGGATTAATATGCACTCTTACAGCCAGTGCAATCTGTGCAATAGCACGTGGTGTGAGGAGCTGGTAGAGACTAATACGTTACATGTTGAGTCAAGCTCTAAGTATATACTGACAGTGGCCACTGTAAATGTGTATTGGTAATGCTGATGGCATGCGGCAAGGGGGGGGGGCTACTACCAGAGAACAAACGAAGAAGGCCGAATAAAAGAAAGCTGTCATTAGCCCAGTAAACAACCCGGAAAATACTGTAAAATGTGGAAAACCTAGGAAACAGCACCGATTTTGAGAATTTTTGTTTCTACGTGTTCCTTAGATCTTCAGGAACTGTCTTCGGCACTGACCCCGGTCCCGCGTGCAAAATCAAGGGAGGGGTGGATGTCGGAACCCCCCCCCAAACCACCCCAAAGGTAAACAAATTCATAAAAGCAATATTTTTCCTCAGAAATGCCTCCTAGTAGGTATTTTTGGTCGCTGATCATGAATCTGAAGTCCAAATTTCAAAATAGAGTACTTTACAGTGAAATTTGAGCCATTTTTGGCCTAAGAAACTATTTTTTCGCAAAAATATGTCAAGTCGATGTTTTTTTGCAAAAATGCCTTCTAGTGGATAATTTTAGTCACTGATCACGAATCTGAGGTCCAAATTCACAAATAGAGCACTTTACAGCGGGATTGGGGCCATTTTTGGCCTAAAAAGCCATTTTTCCCGCTAAAACATGTCAAATCGATGTTTTGATGCGAAAATGCCTTCTAGTAGATATTTTTGATCACTGATCATGAATCTGAGGTCTTCTTTTAAAAAATAACTCACGGCAAAATGTTCGAAATATTTAAATTATATTGTTTTAAAAGAATTAGCTCAACGCTATACGTGTGTTTGTGTGATCTTGGTAACATCCATCAGATACTGTGTTTAAAAATTCCCTCTATTTTTACGTTTCTATTTTGACCTTTAATAAGAATGAACGACATGGTGCCCCTCTTCTCTACTGCTTCAGATATTGCCTCGATACAGCTTTGTAACCACTTTACCTCTACAAGAACGCATGGCTTACCAATCTCACCATTAAGGAGGTTCGGTAGTGTTAGCGGGGGGAAATCTCAGAGAGGCAAGGGGAGGGAGAGCGTCTGGCAACGTTGTGAATTTTTTCGGCTGCTGGGACGTCGTCTACTGTTGTTGTCGTCTACTGCTGTTGTCGTCGTCTACTGATGACAGTGTACTTATTTCTTCGGTTGAATTTTTTATAATTAAATTTTCAATNTCATGAATCTGAGGTCCAAATTTCAAAATAGAGCATTTTACAGCGGGATTTGGGCCATTTTTGGCCTAAAAAACTATTTTTCCGCTAAAATAAGTCAAATTGATGTTTTTTTTTGCGAAAATGCCTTCTAGTAGGTATTTTTGATCGCTGATCACGAATCTTAGGTCTTCTTTTAAAAAACAACTTACGGCACTATGTTAGAAATATTTAAATTATATTGTTTTGAAAGAATTAGCTCAACGATATACGTATGTTTGTGTGATCTTGGTAACATCTATCAGATACTGCGTTTAAAAATTCCCTCTATTTTTACGTTTCTATTTTGACCTTTCATAAGAATGAACCCCATGGTGCCCCTCTTCTCTACTGCTTCAGATATTGCCTCGACACAGCTTTGTAACCGCTATACCTCTACAAGAACGCATGGCTCACCAATCTCACCATTAAGTTGATGTAGCTAAGCATTGTTCATTAATTTTTGAAGAAGATTTTCTTGTATAATTATTGTTTCTATTAAAGTTATGATCATATGAATACATTACATGTTAGTGAAAAAGTCATCTGTTTAAAAAATCTCTACAATTAACCTGCACAGGTACGATAACATTTCTAATACTTCGTAATGTTTAAGTTTTCAATATTATGTTCAATTCTGTTCAATTGCATTATGTTCACGTAAAACAATAAGATTTGCTCTCAATAATTTACTGTCTGATTCTGATATAATTATATGCATGTATAGATACATACGTACACGCGCACACGCACACATGTTTATGTACATGTGTATTTATATATATGTAACACTGAAATATACATGGAGTGTGAGAGATACAGAGTAAAATAATGTATGAATCATTCGTTGAAATATTTTGACCACGTGTTTGGATATGCAGCTACTTCCGTGATCCCTGTTTATATATAAATAATTTCTTAACAATTATTATTGTACGCGCCCTGCAAAACATGTGACTCTTCATTACTTATATCTTAAGGTACGATTGATTTTCTTATTGTAGACGTATAATTATAAGTGACTCTGCTGAAACTTGCGTCATATATGACTGTTTTGGCGTCGGGGTCATTGCCGCTATTCTCGAGGGATCTGTGCTAAAAAAAGTTGGCCCAAAAGGTTTGAAAACACTACAATTAGCTTCGCAGGTCAAACGAGACCAATTACAAGAGCACCTTGATAAGTTAACAGCAGATAATACCGATGTGCACGTACATCAAAATTGTAGAGCGAAATATTATGCAAAACGAGCAGCAGAATCACCAACCAATACGTCAGCTTCTAAAAGGGTTTGTGATAGTGAAGCAGAACCCGAACAAGATGAATTTGATTTTATTAACAATTGCTTTTTATGCTCGACATCAATAATCCCTCTTGATTTCGATGCATCTAAAGTACAATCCTGGTCTTCAGTCAGTGGGCCAAGCGTTTACGAGACCATTATTTCCCTTGAAGATGATGCCGATAATCCAACATCAAGATTATCGCTTTTGAAAAATTTAGTTCGGAATGTTGACCTTGAACTTCAGCAGGCAAAGTATCATCAGAATTGCTTTATACAGTTGCTTAGAACACATAAAAACTACCATGAGTGAACTCGAAGGTCTAATAAGTATTCAAAAATCGACGCATACATGAAAAAAATTTATAAACATATAGAAAACGATGAGGATTGCCAGTGGACCCTAGATTAACTAAAAGATGTTGCCAAAACAAACGATAATGATCCAGTAGACCATACAATAATTACGAGGCTGCAAAATCATTATGGGGAAAGGATTGTAGTTGAAAGCAGGTCATACAATAGTACGTACGTTCTTTTTAAAGACTCATTATATGATGTCCTGCAGGTGAGTTTCGAAAGTAAAAACCAAGATCCAGAGACTAAAGAACAAAAGATGCTTAACGAGGCTGCCAAAATTCTCAAAAGAGACATAAAAAATGTTGTTCATGACAATCAATTTTACCATGCAAGCTACAAATTTTAGATAATGCTGAGAACTTAGAAGAAACAATACCGCGTACTTTGCACGATTTTTTGACAGCATTAATAAAAGACGATCACGTTAAAGAACACACACAAAATAGAAGTAGGCATATAACATCCATTGCGGACGCAATTCAAAGCGCTGTCTGACCTTGCACGTTTTTATCGACACGTATGCTCAGCTTATCTGTCACACTACACAGGAAATTTGGAAAGAGAAAAATTATCGATATTTTTAATTCATTCGGCTTTTGTGCATCGTATCATGAAACTGTCTTGTATGAGGATTCCGTCGCAAAATTCAATGATTTGTGACTGAAAAGCGGTGCTTTCGTACAATACGTACATGATAATGCTGATTTCGACACAAACACCATTGACGGAAAAAACACGTTCCATAACCTCGGCAGAATAGAAATTATTACTCCCGCCAGCTCAATAGAAGAAAGAAGGCCTGTCCCTCGCCTAACTTTAGTACCAACTGAGACCTCTTTCATTTAGCGGAATAAAATTAATTCGCTATCCTCATGCTAAGAAAGCAGGACTACAAAAAGTTAATGTTGAACCAGGTAAGGAAAATTTGACATTACTTCCCTCGAACGCAAGTCAACTTTCCCTTTTTTGGATGTTTTTGCAATATAAAAATTCCAATGTGGCTGTTGGATGGAATGGTTTTTTTGAAGTGTTAACAAAGTTCGAAAAATATTACGATGTGTCGTCAATCAATTTCGTTGATTTTGTTTACAACCCGCCAAGTGAGTTCGACACCCTGTACACTGCAGCTAAGAAGTCTGTTTCAACGGCAAAACAATATGATATGAAAACGTGCTTTATTACATACGACCAGCCCCTGTATTTCAAGACGAGAGATACTGTTGGGGTAGCTGATTTCGGAAATATCAATGTAATATTTCGTCTAGGAGGTTTTCACATGCTCATGTCATATATGGGCTGTATCGGTAAAATTATGGCTGGTTAAGGTTTGAGAGAGTTGATGTGTGAAATATATGTCGATGGAACTGTAAAACACATTTTGACAGCACATGCATACTAACGTGCTGTGCGCGCACACACTTTAATACACCTTGCATTGGCCCAAATGATTTTCGATGATTGAAAAAGCAAACACACTACATTTTTGGAAGTATTCGAATTTGACGAGGTCTCCGACATATTTTTTAATTCAAGAGAGTGCAACGGCGAAGACATTTTAAAAAGTCAGGTATTGAAAGATATTGTAAATGCATTTGAAAATGAATTGGAAAAATTGCAGCGTATCAGCAAAACAGCTGAATTGTGGGTGTTATATTTCAGGATGGTGTCAGTACTGAAAGACTTCATTGCAGCCGAAAAATCGGGCGATTGGAAGGCGCATCTCAGAACTGTTGGATTAATGATTCCGTTTTTTCACTCTGCTGGCCATATGTCGTATGTTAAATCAGCCCAGCTGTACCTTCAAGATATGCTGGCATTGGAGAAAGTTATGGACCCACTTGAATAGCAGGCTTTCACTACGGGAGGATACTGGACTATTCGTCGGAAAGATATATTCTGGAGTAAAATATTTTCTGATCAAACCATAGAGCAGACATTAATGAATGCTTTGAGTGTCAATGGTGGTCCATTCCGTCTTGGTGCAGCAGAAAGTGTTGTGCATAAGTGGTTGGACATATCATTATGTACAAAAGACGAAAGGAATCGGTACACTCGAAAGTATTGTTGGACATAATTTAAAAGACTTCAAATTATCAAGGAAGCACTCTGTAATATCATTAGATAAAATTAACAAAACTGTAACAGTAAATGACACTGTAATTCCAATCAGCACTGACCTTATATTCCAACGGGCATGCATTGTGTACATGAATAATGCGACGTCTGCTGAAGAATTCGAAGACTTATCTTCCTTTGAGTTGGCTACGTATCCCTTAGCACTGTTTGATGCCAAAGGAATGAGAAAAAATACTAAGTCAGATTTATACGCTTTTTTCAAAGAGTACTACGTGGAATTAGATACACTTAATTTTCATTATGTGATCAATGGTGGTATGTTGTTGCATAAGATTCCCTGGAAAACTGGTAAAACCTTCAAAAACATAACATCTACTTATATATCGCACATAAAAATAAATTGTGGTAAATATGTTACTATTATTTTTGACGGGTACAATGACGTTACAATAAAAGTGGCAGAGAGGACTAGAAGGACCAAAAAATACATCTCTATGGAATATAGATTCAATAAAAATACCAAACTAGCCGTCGAGAAAAGTAAATTTCTGTCAAACAAAAATAACAAAAAAATTTTTATAAAAATGTTGCACGAGTCCCTGCTTGAGGAAAATTACAAATCAATTTTGTGTACATGGGATGCTGACAGAATATATGATATATGACAGACTATAGCTGCTGAAGCGATCGTATCCGACTGCTACTCTTATAAAAAAGTTGTTGTTGTATCTGAAGATATATATGTCTTAGTAATTTTGACTGCACTGACAGATGATCAAGAGATATTTTTCCTAAAACCTAAAAGAAGTAGTGGGACAGTAGATATAAAACTATTCTCAACGAAGAGTTTGGATAAGAATTACAAAAATGTAAAGGAACATATTCCGTTTGCCCATGCGTTCACCGGAACTGACACTACGTCTGCTTTTTTCAATCGTGGCAAAAAAATTTTTTTTGACATTTTTAACAGAAATACACCAGCATCTGCTAATTTGCATCATATAGCAGGTTCATTTAAAGAATATGTAAGGGATATTGATCAAGTATTAAGTGTTGGAGTAGCATGCTTGTTAGAGTTATACAATTGCAAAGTAAATGCGTCTGATACTACTTTTTTGGCAAAAAAACAACTGTGCAAGCCCAGATACACATCGTTTTCGAAAAAAATGCTCAAAATCTCAAATTAACGAAGAAAAATACGGTCAATATTAATATGTTACCTCCAGCCCTGAAAAGTTTCAGGGAACATCTGAAGCGGATGTACTATCAGGTACAATCGTAGATCGGTTTCTTAATACCTAATCATGAAAATACAATCTTAACCCTAAATCCCATAGATTGGGGTTGGAAGTTAATTGACGGCGTCTTGTACCCCGTAAGGATGACGGAACCGCCAGCGCCAAGAAAAATTTTGGATGCTATTTTGTGTGGCTGCCGAAGTGGATGCGGAGCAGCTTGCGGTTGTCGCAAGAATGGCGTATTTTGCTCGCAAGCGTGTAAAGTTTGTGGTGGACAAAGCTGCGAAAACCGCAAGATATCTAACACAAATCATGATGAACTAATTTGTTACAATCAAATACGAGATGAGGAGGAGACCAGCGACGCTGGAGAAGAAGCAACAGACAGTACAGTGCCAGTTTTGGAAAATGATTCAGATTATGAGTGAATTGCCCTTTTGTATTTTATTTGTAAGTAATTTCTAATTTTTTTTAATAAAGATTGTCTCATTCTTATATCACTGTTTGAATACGTGCAGCATTTCAATTATTTATTGTTATAATTTTCTTCCTTTCCCCACCTATCAAAGTATTTGAAAACATCACTTAATACAGTAAGTTTGAAACAAAGTTAATGATGTACTACTTTAATGCTTAAACAATGTTTGTCTAGTGGCACTCTATTCTATAAATCCCGCTGTAAGTTGCACTATTTGTAAATTTGGACCTCAGATTCGTGATCGGAGACCAAAAATACTTACTAGAAGACATTTCTGAGGAAAAATATTGCTTTTATAAATTTGTTTACCTTTGAGGTGATTTGGGGGGGGGGTTCCGACATCCACCTCTCCCTTGATTTTGCACGCGGGACCGGGGTCAGCGCTGATAAATGTTCCTAAGGGTCTAAGGAACAGGTAGAAACATAAAATTTTAAAATCGGTGCTGTTTCCTAGGTTTTCCACATTTTCCAGCTTATTTACTCCACTACAAGTCCTTTGGTGGGCGCTGAAAAAGAGAGATCTGCATGTGGCAATATATATAGCTTTAAATACAGCTGTATTAAAATAGTGAGGTCGGAAAAGTTTTATTACACTTTTGTTAGTCAAGCCCTCATTTGTCCAAGACTTATAGTGCGAGAAAACGAAACTTCGTTCGAAACACACTTTCTACAAGAGTTAAGCTAGCAATCTTAAGCATGTGAGTCAAGTACGCTGCCCACTATGCAATAAGTGATCCTGTAAGCGAAAACCTATCACTTTTTTTTTTACTGAGATTTATTTACTGGTCCTTAATTAAATAAATTTCATCATGAGCAATATAAATATGTTATTTAACTATATTTAAAACTCAATAATTATTTCCTTACTTTTAAAACCTTTTTTTACCAACAACTATTTTATACGTCAATGAATGTTCTATTAATTTTTTTTGTCATGACCTATTTTATAATAAGTAATTGTTTATTAATATAAAAGAAATTTTTTTTTAAAAGCTCTCCATACTTTTCTATTATTCGTTTATTTATACAAGAATTTCTTAAAAAACTGTAGTGGTTTTATTGCATCTTATTCCTTTAGAGATTTTCCATTCGTAAAAAAAAGTGATTCGAAAGCTGCATTTACTAACACATCATACTATGCAATAAAGAATAAAGCAATTCTACAGAGTGTCAATTATTTCATATCAGAATCAAAGACTATAGTCTCTTACTTTCCGTATCACTAGCCAATCGTATCATTTTTTTAATACAATGGAAATGAATTGAACAATACGATAAAAGCCATGCAGAGGTTGCGTAAGCCGCTTTTATTTATCTTTGCTTTTTAACTTGCAATTATTAATTATGTATGAATGGTTATTAAGTTTAAAACATATTTTATTATAAAAATGTCAATTATCTAACGAGTACAATTAATGATAACATAGACATTTAATTAAACTGGTTTGTCCATATTTTCAAAGCAATTTTTTAGATAACTATTCTAGGCGTTGCATATGCAACTAATTGTAAGAAAACGAGTCAACGTGCGTGAGCACGATATAAGAAATGTTATTAAGGCAGGCAGTTATTTTAAATAATAAACAGAAGTGTCTTTAATATTGAGTACTTTTATGCTGCCCAGTCTGACAATATGTTATAATATTACCATACTCTACTCTTTTTTTATGTACGTATTACATTTCTTCAAATTGTTTATTTATTATCTATAAGAGTATTTGTTAAAACAAAACTCAATGATGTACATATACTAATTCCAACGATAGTTGCATCACTTTCGTAAATAACATCATTTCGTAAAGGGTCAACTAACATTTATGTATTGTTAATCATAGAATATCCCAAAAGAATAACTTTAAACTTGAATACGTTAGCTTTCATTTTTAACTTGCCTAATAACCTCATTAGTTACAAGGGGACATTTTTAACTACTCGTGTAAATGCGTTGTTTCAACTACTGATGTGAATGCGTTGGTTGTACCCAAAATCTCTTTGTGTAAACCACCCATTACCAAGGGATTATTTGAATTGAATCACTTAGATGGTTTGAAATTGGCTGATCTCGAGTATTATAGCCTCTAAAAAATAGATGTTTTGCTTGATGCATCAGTTCATGCTATTATTATAAATAATTAAGTTCGTAAAGGTATGATCAATCAGCCCATAGCATCTTCGTCTAAACTTGGGTGTCTCTTATCGGGGCCTGTGACAACTATGTCGATCGCTTACTCAGTTTAGAATACAACCTTACATGTAGCTAGCGAAAATGTCCTTTATGATCTTGTCTAAAAGTTCTGGTTAATTAAAGAATCTTTGGTTGGAGCTACTCCAACAAAAGATGATCTACAGTTGGAAAACCATTTTTTTGTCCATATTCAGATCAGATTCACTCAATGTAATGCATTGGCCTAATGCTTCACCTTCCAAGTGGCCTGTATTTGTGGCCAACCGATGCTCAAAGGTACACGATTTGAGGCCCAAGGCTAAATGGCATCATATTACCTTCAAATAAAACCCAGCCGATATTGCCTCACGCAGAGTCTCGCCTAGCCATCTTTCAGAAGAAAGGTTATGGTTTACTGTACCAAATTTGTTACTTAAGCTCAATCCTGAATTTCCTGATCTTAAAATAGAGATAATCAAAACATTGAATTTCTGCAAACTTATCAGTTAGTAGTGAATCTAAGGCTCTTGAGTTCTTTATCGATTTTCTGCTTAAGCGAACATCAAAATGGGGACGATTACTCTGTTTAACAGCTTACTGTCTTAGATTTGCCTTTAAGGAGCTTGTGAGAATTTTCAGCCAAAAAATTGAAGCACCTTTTCAAACTTAAATGCCTTTCATTATTGTACAGAGCCTTACACGACATGTCTCCTTAGATTTGACAATAGGTGAATTAAAAGGTTCTGATTTGTTTTAAGTTTATGTCCATCAACAACGATACTTTGTTTCAGATATTTCTGTTATTATTAGGAACCAAGATCTTCCTCTAAAAAGCCATTAGACTTTACTTCCTTCTAGTTGCTTGGGCAAGCTCACACCCTTATTAACAGGTAAACTATTGAGGGTCGGGGATAGGCTGAGTAAGGATTTTTTAGAACCAGATGTAAAATATTCCTTGATTTTGTATGGTAAGGATGTGATGACTCATTTATTGATAGAATATCATCATGAACTCTCCTTGCATGGTGGTACTCAGCTTACTCTCTCCTCTCTCCACCGTAAATATTGGATATTAAATGGTAGACAAATTGTGCGAGTGAAGCTAGATCGTTGCATAACTTGCAAATGTTACCTAGACCGGCCGCGATTTCAAATGATGAGTGATGTTCCTTCCTCACGAGTTTTACCTTGTCCAGCCTTTCAAAAAATGGGCGTAGACCTAGCAGAACCATTTCTAGTTCAGTTGGCTAGGTTTCGTGGAAAGGGAACTCTTAAAGGCTATATCATCATCTTCATATGCATGGTAACTAGAGCTGTACATCTGAAAATAGTTGAAGACTATACGATACGAAGAGATGGTCATCAGAGTATCTCATCTCCTTACAAACCTAAGCTAAATAGTTAACGCCACAGCGTTCTTTGCAAACTGGGGATCTCGTTCTCATTAAAAACAAGTCAGTGCCACCAGGCAGATAGCCACTTGAGAGAATTATCGAGGTTTGTAACGACCCTAAATCCCTCGTCCGAGTGGTAAAGATCAAGACAACTAGTACAGTTTTAGAGAGACCTATACACCAATTAACACTACTGAGAACCGTCCCTGACTTGGAGTCAAACCATAGTACTTGTTAATTTTTATCTTTCTCTTTTGCGACTATTTTGCTTGAAATTTTGTAAGTGGATAAGCAATCCACTCTTTGACGTGTAATTTTTACCGATTAATAAAGAATTTTCGTACATATGTTAGACTTTTTTCTTATTCATTTCGTACATGGTCGTATTGTAATTGGTATAAATGGATTGTTACAACAGGTTTATTACTTGATGTTTATCCTTACAGACTACTGTACATAAACCTCGGAACTATGTACAACATCAAACCTTAGTTTAATGAGCTTATGGACTTTAATTTGCATTATAAGATATTTATAATTTTTTGTTTACGGATTTACAGATTTTTTTAGAATCACACTTGTGTGCGCTGAACGATCGAGTCTCATTTACCAATCCTATGCGTCCAAAGGCCTTGCGTGGCCTTCAATCACCGCTACACGTGCTCGTGTCGTTCAAGTGAGTGAGCAGCTGCCGTTGAACAGTCAGTCTGCTTACGATCGCTTGTACTAGCGGGTGGCTGCTGCTGACTCGCCCCCACGAAGTAACTTTAGTTTTTACTTTTGTGCCCTGGTTACATTTATCACGGGCGAAGTCTCTTTGACTTTGTATGTGAAACTCAACTAGACAATTCCTTGCTCTTTAAGACTTTTGTCAAATAGTTTGCCTAGATCTTCAATAAATTTATTGTTACCTCAAAATATTGGTGTTTTGTAGAATTACAAGGTGCGTTACTTTCAGTTGCAGTTCTCTCCCCTTTCACTTATGCAACCAGCATCAATAAAATATACAGCCCACACCAGTTTATTTTTTAACACTATCCAATAGATTCAATGCAAACATGATGTCAAATGTACTAAAATTTCAATCTGGTGCCCTGCAGGTAGCTTCAGCAGCAAAAGAAGTTTGGAACATAAATATACCCAATTACTTCAGCCACCATGGACCATCAGAATTAACATACGTACATTGCTTAGCAGTAATCCCCTACAGCAGGACAAAATGTATTAGTACATCAACAAAACAGACATAAATATTTTTTAAATATTCAGCCCAATCAAAAAATCAATCCGTAAATTTATTACAAAAATCGAATGGCACGCAATGGTATTAGCCTTTGAATAACCCATCGAAAAATAATTTAAACTTTGACTTATCGCAACCAATACAACACCAAAATCAATTTTTAGCATACTTAAATTGCCCTGTTTGCACAAGCTTACTGCAGTATGTATTTGTCAACTCGTCTACTTTTTTAATCGGAAATTACCTCTGCACTCGCAAAAACGTTCAGACTTTATGAGAATCACGAAACAACACTAGTTTTTGCTCAAGGTGGAATTTTGAAAATAATCAACAAAGGTTCAGACCTAATTCTCTCAAGATCTAAATCAGCGTCCACTGACAAACTAGTTTGTGCAATCACCCGAGTATATGTCGCAAGAAATGTTGGCAATGTGCTGACTAATTTCACAACTAAATAAAATGAGCACATATGTATCATAGACATATAAGTTGACATCAATGTCATAAGAATATCTTCACTGCTACCAACTGGTATTATAAATACTAATACAAAAATAACACTTTTAAAATCATCCTCCAAAAATATCATACCATTAGAAACAAAAACATTAAAAGTATCTGGTAAAAGCTACGTTTTATAATTCTTTAAAAAGAAACACCATTTAGTAAGACAAAAATTTGGAAAAGTTCATTTTTAGCCAAGGAATTAGCTAGGCTTTGTAACAACATAAAAGTCTTGATATTCAAAGCCATAATCAAATGGAGACAATAAATGTCGTCTCGTAATGGATAACAGAAAATAAAAGGCCAATACTGTCCCTAATGTTTAATGGTTGCCGTATATAACAGAGATATAAGAGCAAATTGGTATGTCAAATTTCTTTTTTTTTTGTATGTGATCTAGATAATGAATTTTTTTAAATTGAATCTGTATCTCCAGAAGATTGACACAAAACACATTTCAAAGACTCATAGATCTTGTGTTATAGGTAATATAAGGCATGGAACTATTTATAACTTAAGATGATATAATATGTCACAAGTCTTTCAAAAAATCCAAAATAAAATAGGAGAAAATATGAAATGGACTATGAAATACTAAATTAAAATTAAAGCTAGATTAATACAAATTTTTGACCTCGCAAGTAAAGTAATAATGACATAAAACGGGTGAATAAAAAGTAAAACCAGATCTTAAAGAAGTTAAACTAGTAAAAAGTCTGACAATACCAAAAAGATCCATGAAAATCCAAAAATTATTAGGACTCACAAGAGAATAAAGACGATTTGATATAAATTATGCTAATATCGGAGAACCTTTAACTACAATACCACGGGAAAGTCAAAAATTCGATTAAACTCAATCTAAGAAAGAGATTTTTAAAATATAAAACTAACCGTATGTAAAGCCCCGGTATTTGTATTTGTCAATCCTGCCAAATCATTTATTTTTACTACCAACGCATACAATTTGGCTTTTGGTGCTGTTTTCAGTTAAGGAAAATAAGGAGAAAATCACCCTGAAGCCTTCATGTCTCGCCCTTTCAATAAATGCAAAAAAAAATTACTCCTCTTCTAAAAAACAGTATTTTTCCAATCAAGCCATCGTACAACGTTTTTGACAATAGTAATAGAGCCAAAAATGTACAAATTATAGAGATCACGATCCTTTGACATGGATTAGGTTAATAAGAGACTCTGTAAGTCGACTAAATCGATGGTGAGCAAAACTCTGTGAGAACAACTACACCTATAACTGATAACTTGGACGTTTCAATTAAAATACTGATGCTTTATTGCATGATTGAAAAAAAATTTACAAAATCAATGCCAAAATGAATTTTATACATTGCAAGGGGATACGTTAAAATAGTTTAAAGATTTTTTATATCTAGCAGCAATGGAAGCAGTAGTCGCTTCAACAGCCAAAGTTTCGTTAGGGGTTCTTGTAGCTATAAAACATTATATTCTTGTATGCTACCTTTAAAGTTTATTTAAGAGATCTTTTAACAAATAAAATAATTTTTTGTACGCACTAATAAAATTGGTAACAGCAGCTTAATTTAGCTCAAATTTATCACTACAGCAGGAAATGAGAGAAAGAAAGTGGGGCTCTTAAAAGTCTCCTCTCTATATACTGCCTGGAATCAAAGAAGGACAAGACGATCTCCAGAGACTGATAGCTGCCAAAAAAAACTTAACTGCTGAGTTCAAGAGAAATAAAGTTAACATTCTGCAGACAGACCTATGGCCTTGTTAGACTCTGACAACGCCAAAATTATAGATTTATTGAAAGAGAAATAAAGCTAGCAGGCACTGATCCCCCAAAAAAATTAATTTTTACTTTCTAGCGTCTAGTATACTAAATCAGATTTATGATTTATCTTAGTTACAACTGATCAGCCACAATGAAAAGCTATGGCTGGAGCTAGTGACTTAAAATGAATTCGAAATCCTTTAGCACAAGTACCAACTGCCATGAGTTCTATAAATAAAAAGATTAAGACTGTACCTAAAAAATGAAACAAAATCTGAGATTGCCATCCACTGCTTTCAGATAAACGCATAAATATGCTTTGAAAGGTATAGACTGATAGAATTAGATTTCACACCATTGAAAAACAAATTAATTCCTATAAGCAAATAAAAAATTGTATTAGCGAGATGAAAGTAGTAGAAATTGCTGCAACCAAAAACGAACCTCTGAATTTGTCAGCAAAGTGCCCAAAAAAAATGGTAAGAGTGCCAAAATCACCTAAATCGCGAGTAAATAAAAAACAGTAATAGATGGAAAAAAAAATTAAATACTAAAAAGATGCGCCTTTTCAAGCTGCACAAAAGTAGCCTTGTTAAAATTAATTTTATTGAATAGTTTTTTTGCAAATTGCAAAAAACCGCGAATTTGGCCGTTTTTTGAAAAATTTAACTCAGTCCCATTTGGATATGAAAAGCTGAAAATTCAATACAATGTTTCTTTCGTAGTCCTTAACATGTGCTCCAAATTTCAAGATGATACAATTAATAGTTTTTGCAAACCGTCGTGTTGAAAAAAAAATGGCCCCTTCGAAAAATGGCTCTAAAAAAGTTTTAAAACCACTTACGGCCATTTTTCAAACGCGCTGCTCTTCGTTAAGAATTAGTGTCCAACATACTAAAATGTCATAATTCCATCTTGTTTAGAAGCACTGTTAAAATAGCATCGAAAAGCAGTGATTTTCGTAAGAGGCCGTCGGCAGCGCGTAGTGGGGCGAGCCGCCAAATTAGGCCATGCCCACTTGCTCGCTGAGTGCTTGGCGCACTTTCGAGCGTGTAGGTTTAAAATGATTACGCGTTGTAAAACCAACGATATCTCTGGAACTAAGCATCAGAAATTGATGTTTTTTTTTTTAAATTTGGTGTAGAATACAAGAATTATATAACTGTAAAGGTTTAAGAAGAGATCTTAAGAGTTTGATACAAAAAAGAAAAATTTGCCAGGAAAAAAAATTAACACAGTTAAAAACAAAAGGACCTATGATAATAACTCATCTTTCAGCTGGAGTTTCCCTAAAAATAGCTATTAATACTGCAGAATCGTTAAGATTAACAACATCTAGAAATAAGCATACATTAACTGCACTATGCTTATTATCAAAAGACTATATAGCAGTAGCTATACTAAATATCCCAGCTATTGTTCTTGCAGATGCTCTAGCAAAATACTTTATAGCTTCGTTCAAAATGCCTGAAATAGTACTTAGCAATAAGGAAAATAGTTTTTAAAATAATATATTGACAGATGTATTCCAAATTCTTTATTTAAACCATAAGACTACTATACTTTACTATCCGCAATCTAACTTCTTACTAGAACATAGTCATTCCATACTTTTAAGCTTTTTAAGAACAAAAGTTGCAACTACACCGGATTGCGTTAAACTATTTGTATTACCTTTTGCTGCACATTATTACAATACATCATTGCACACAACTACCAAACATCAATTTTGACGAAATCTGGAATCGCTTTATAACATTGTTTGAGGTTGCACGTGTAGTTTGAGTTTTGTGACGGTAACTTGTTGTAAAAAAAAATAAGTTGTAAGTCACTCGATTACAGAATCAGATGTACTGTTCAATGTTTGAAGATCACTCAGCATTTGCTTCTTACAGTTTTAGAACGAAACCTTGTGTTTTGAAGTGACAAATATTAAGTATATGACGTGGGAAGTCACAGCATCATTGTCATCAGTTTCTGATCACTGACTGGGTATTTTTTTAAATTAAGTAAATTTCTACAATGATTTATTTATAGTAAATAATACTTAATACTTTTTTAGTAAACATAAAGATGTCAGCTGTTACATTCATTAAATATGATTTAACTCTCTCTCTTAAACAAGTGGACAAAAATCAGAAAACAAACAATGTTTTTACTTCTTAACATGCTTCAACAGCGTTTTTTGGATTTTGAAAAAAAAGAATGCGTTAACTACAACTGTTAAACAAATCATTAAAAAATTGGTTGTAATAAATTTTTTTCAGAAAATTCTACGGGATGTTATAGATCATTAGTCCTATCAATCTAAGAGTTAAAAATAAATTTCGGTAGAGCTGTTTTACAGGCTATCATTAAAAGACCGGTGGTAGCGTTACACAGATTGGTTGTTAGATGCAATTGCTACATTTACTTTTAATACAAACACATGTAAAAGTTCTATCGGAATTTGTAAACAAACAATAATGACACCTAAATCAAATATGTGTTCACTCATCTAATTTTTTGATAACATACTGCACTAATTATATAACCTTTTAAGTCCCATAGATTAATTCTTATAGAGTATTCTCATTATCTTAAACAAATTGACACTATATGAATTAGTGTACGACAGAAAGGCACGTCCACTAAATTAATATCTAGCAAATAATTAAATGCAATTTTATAATAATTATCTTAATAATTTAATCTGTTGCTTAAGAGATATGTACAAGAAAGCTCACAATGCATACATAAAATGTAAACAAAACAAAGATAAACATTCTTGACCACAGAATTATAATGTTGTTATGAAAGCTTACACAATAAAAGAACTTTGGAATGAAACGTCAGATAACTGTTAAAATAAAATTTTAAAATTTATCAATATAAATAAGCGTAATAATAACGAAACAGTAGAGGCAGAAAACGAAAAATTACTTATCAAACATTTAGATAAAATGTAACGTTGCTAGAAATAAGATTCCTTTGTATTTTAAAAATATCAAGAATCTGACAAAATAACTGGGGAATCACTTACAACAGGGTTAATGACAACAGAAAAACTTTCAACTTATTTAATAGGCCATCCTCCTTCCAAAAGCTTTTACGAAAATCAAGAAATTTCCGAAAATCATGGAACTTATCAGGTATAAGAGTAAAATTTTTCTAATCCATACACAAAGGACAATAACCGTGCTTTAAGATTATGAAAATCTGACAAACTATAATACAAAATCAGGTTGTTCAAACGTAAAATTTCTCGAAGCACTACTGTTAGCAAGTACATAGTAATCAATGTGACTAATTAATACGTCAGTTATACTTAATACAACTACTTTACAATGTCGATGTATTTCAATCCGAGTTACAAAAATTTTTTTCATCAACCATTTGAGTTTTAACTAAATGTTTAACGAATTTTATAGCATAATAAGACGAAGCACTTCTTTTAAACTCATGGGATAAATGTCTAAAAAACTTTTTTGAACAATGAACGCAAATGGTACAGAAGAAATTGCTTTTGAGATAAACAATTTCTATGTAAAAACGAAAAACATTCCTGTGCTTGATGCGAATCAAACACATATCGTACAATCAAATTCGAAAATTCTTCACAATGAAATGCACCAAACTAAAGTCGGTAATTTGAAAATTACTCTTGAAGTACGTGATATGACAGGGAAAACCATGTATTTATCATAATAGGTCAAAATGAATAAAACTTTACACACGATTAGCGTATACGTCGTAAACTTTCAAGAATTCTTGAAGTATATATTAAAGTTCTATAAAACATAAATTAACGCAATTAAAAGTACTGCCAAAGGTTATCTCCATCCTTTACTACGTTTATCAGAACAATTCCGTCAAATCGTGAAAGAAACTTATTCGTTCGGTAACAAAGTTACCCTACCCAGTGATAAAGCACGAAACACTACTTTTTAATTACACAGCTTTTATCGTCCGACAGTTTAACAAATGACAGAAAAGTTTGCATGATAATGTTTCCTTTAATCGGACATCATAAGTACAGTAGTTGAAAAATGCATCTGCTACGCATATCACAAAATATACTTAAAAACAAACAAAGTTACGTCAATATGTACTTCAACAACAATGAAATGTAAGCAGTGTCCATGGCTTATGACCAGTTGATATCCAAATTTTT